>VWZD01002185.1:209274-251615 GCA_013396695.1 Sakesphorus luctuosus
TGTACTTTAATGCCTACCAGGAAGTAGCAGAACTGTCCAAGTGTATCTGGAATGCTAAGCCTAATTTTGTAACCTACTGTCAGCTGAAATGGGAGTTTTAGAGGTTAGATGGGTATCTGTGTCTTTGTGCTGTGTTTGTCAAAGTCAGTCTGTTTAACTATCAGTTTATATTTTGTGATAGTTTGTCATATTTGAATGTTTGAAAAACATGAACATGTGAGCAGTTCTGTAAGCTTATTCTTTCAAGTCTCATTTTTCATTGGCAAAAAGTGACTTGCCCTGAAGCAGTAAAGCTTTGAACTGCAGACAGCAGGAACTGAACTTTCAACGACAATTAATTTACTTTGTTGGTTTTTCCTTAGGTCTCGGTACAGCCACTTAGAGAAGATGACAGATTTGGTGGCTGTTTGGGAAGTAGCTTTAAGTGATGGTGTTCATAAGATTGAATTTGAACATGGGACCACTTCAGGAAAACGTGTTGTCTATGTTGATGGAAAGGTGAAATTGCTATGCGCTCAAAATTCACTGTGATACAGATCATATAAGTGCACTTTCATGCAACACACATCAGAACAAAAGACTAATAAATGCAAGTGAGGTACAGTCAGCTGATTAACTTTACCTGATTTACTGAACTGCATCGTTCTTTTTTTTCAGTTCCAAGTAAGGTGTGAGTATTCATGAGGTGCTTTGCTGTTTGGGGCAGAGGCACTCCGTGCATACAAACCACCATGTATGTGTTCATTCCCAAATAACAGTTCAGCTGTCTCCTGAGTTCCAGTTCAATTTTTTTAATATTAAAACATGCACTCAGGTTTCTTAATTAATACCCACTGTCTTTATTTTGTTCTACAGGAAGAAATAAGAAGAGAGTGGATGTTTAAATTAGTGGGTAGAGAGACATTCACTGTTGGAGCTACTAAAACAAAAGCTGCTATTAACATAGATGCAGTCAGTGGCTTTGCATATGAATATACTTTGGAGATCAATGGAAAGAGTCTCAAGAAGTATATGGAGAACAGGTTAAAAACAACCAATACTTGGATATTAAACTTGGATGGTACAGACTATAGAGTTGTTCTAGGTAAGTAAATATTGAATGAGTCCACATTGCTGCCTTTGAATAAACTTGTGTACATTTAATAACTGGTAATTAAGAGAAAGTGCGGTTTGATGGTAGTACTGGTGCAGTATAAAACCTTTGGTGGTTTAGAAATTTGGAATGAGATGCCAAAGCCAGGCTGAAAAATAATGGTCTTATTATACATGTGTGAGCTTAGAGCAGTGTGGCCCAGATTTAAAAGCAAAGAGAAAAAAGAAAAAGAGAGGCTGGGAGGCATTAGGGTTGCTGCATCCATAGAGATGCCCTACCAAGACATTTCTCCAGGTGAAGCCTGTTACAGAATTATCTGCATTGTGATCAAACTTGATGTTTATTCAGCTGGTAACCAGCCTTTTCTTCCAAAAATCATCAGCCAAAGTTAAGGAGTCTCTGTTTGAGGAAGTGCAACAATGCTATTCTACGTTTTTAACAGATTAATGAGCATCCTGTTTTCTGCATCACTTCTTAACTGCAAATTTAGTCCAAAAACTTCAGATGATATTCTTTCACTATTTGATAAGCAGGCAATACATTTCTTCTCTTCTGCCCCCCTTTCCCAGAGACATTACAAGCAGCCAGGAAGAAAGGGCCCCCTGAGGAACTTGTCCATGGAATCTAGTGGGAAAACTTCCACTTAGGTATTGCTGTATGATTAGACTTGGAGATGAGATCTTGGGCTATGATTTTTTAAAGCCGCAGGACAGAGTGAACTGCCCTAAGATGAAAGGGAGGCAGTGAAGAAAGACAATTATAATGCCAGAAACAGATACATCTCCTCACAGGATTTTAGTGTCTCTGTGCTTACTGGAAAGGCAAGCAGGGTTCAGCTCTCTGCTGATGTCTGTGGATTACTGTGTCAGTAACATGACTTCTAGAGCAAAATAATTTAAGGAGGATGTGCTGGGAGAAGTAAAAGAGTACTCTGTTTCAAATGGAAAAAATCAAAGACTGATACTTAAGTGGTACTTGGGCTTTCAAGATTTTTAAGAATATGATTTGATGGATGTTAAACAATGCTGCTTTTGAATTAAACTGACCTGGAAAAATTGTTAGAGCTTTATTGAATAAATGGCACTCGAATAATTAGCAGAAATCATTTCATATTTCTGTCTTCAAGTTTTTCAGTTTAATACTGTCAGAATATCTCTGGCAATATTCTGAACAAGCCAGTGCCAATAGCCACAGCTAGGGAAGAGGTAAAAATGTATGTTCAAAGCATAAGATGTTTGCTCATTGTTAACAGAGCCTCCCCATCTCTGCAGTGAGAACAAATGCTGTAGCTCAGGTACTATGGCTATTTAAGAAATGCAGGAGGAGATTTAAAAAATTGCTAGATCCTTATTTGTAGAGGGAAAAAATACCTTGTTCTTTCTACTTTCTGTTTTCCTTTTCCTTCACAGAGAAGGACACTATGGATGTGTGGTGCAATGGTGAAAAAATGGAAACAGCGGTACGTGATTCCTTCCAAAGGGTCTTCCCACCCTGTGGCTACATAACCAAAGCTTAGCAAAATAAGCCCCAGAGGGGCACGGTACCTCCCTTTCCCACAGAATATGAGCATGGGGCAAGACAGCCAGGACGCTTCTGGTCTGTTCCAAGTGACCTTCACTGTATTTTATAACTGGCAGTGTTCAGTTCAGATTCCAAACATCGGTTTATTTAAGGATGAATGATGCTTTTGTTTACACTTTTTAGACAAACAAAATAAATCTGGGTCTGTTGTCCAGGATTTTTAGGGGAAAAACTTTCAGGGGAGTGAGAAGGATCTGAGTTTGATGCAGAGTGTGGAGCTGTTTGTGTTAGTGGTGACTGAAAATTGAACATATGTAGTCTGTTACGACTCATGATTTTTTTCCATCCAGAGATGGTCCTAATACTCAGGGCTTAAGAGTCTCATTGGAACAAATCTGCCTTTCTGACACACCCCCACGAATTTTTAGAGCAGGCTGACAGGTAGAAGGCTTCATCTGTTTGGTCCTTTTGTATTACAGTGGCTCTCAGTATGCATACTAGGTGAGCTTCCCCATCCTTGAAGGATGTGTCCAAGTGGTTACTGCTGCCACAGGAAAGCCCCTGGATGAGTACAAATTGTAAAATCAACAGTTCTGCTGTACCTGATAGTAAGATAAAGATTCTCTAAATCATAGGGTGGGCTGGGTTGGAGAGAACATTAAAGATCGTCTCATTATAACCTGCTTGCTGTGGACAGGGACACCTTCCACTAGACCAGATTGGTCAGAGTTCCATTTCTTTAGAAATCAGTTGAAGAAACCCCCTCTCCAGTTAGTCAGATTTTCTGCTCATGATGGCTGAGTCTTTTCTATTTTGTAAGAAATGCACTGGGAAATATTCTTGAAAGCTACATGTGCAGGTTTTGTTTTCAAACTGTGCTTCCTTTAGAGTGGCACATGGATAGTTCTGCTCTCCTCAAGATGATGACAAAAACACAGCCCAGCTTTGGCAAAATCCGTAACAGGAAATTATGTAACTGCAGCAGGAGCCAAAAATACACAATCCAAAGTATACAACTTGTACTCAATTCAGGGATCTCTTCATGCTGCTGTAGAAGGCATCCTAAATACTTCACCTTTTGCTGCCCCTTCAGTGTAGGGTTGTGTAGGACTTACTGGCTGTGCAGCACAGCTGGGCAGGCCTTTTCTGTTTTTTTCACTGACAGGGATCAGTAACATTACCTCACAAACTCCCAACTTCACCATTTTGATTATGTGAAATTTTGATTGTCATCTGATACCCACAAATATTTAACTGGACACCTTGACCAAACCCTGTCTGAGATTCTGGAACTTAGTTTAGCAGTTGGGCTGTATTTGTTGCAGGTACCTATGGCTGCTGTAACTGTGGGAACTCCAGGTGGTCTTGACATTGATGCACTCAAGCTTTTCATTTGCTAAAATATCATGTGTCTGTTTTTATTCTTGTCTCCTTCCTCCCAGGGTGAATTTGTTGAAGATGGGACTGAAACTCACTTCACTGTTGCTGATCACAGCTGTTGCATTAAGGCTGTCAGTAGTGGGAAACGAAAGGAAGGAATTATTCATACCCTTATTGTGAATGACAGAGAAATACCAGAGGTTGTGGAGTAGCCTCTAGTTATGGTAGGACTAAGATCAGGAATTTTCAATTACTGTGGTAATTATTTTAGTATGTACTACTCGGTACATCTAGTTTGTGCTGGGTTTATTTTCTAGTTTCTATATATGAAATTATTCTATTTGAGGACCAGAAAAAAATAATTGTATACAACCTCTTATATTACCAGGGTTTTTTTTTTAAAAAACTATACACAGAACGTATATTATATCACTAAGTGTGGGGAACACTGGTGAACTTCAATAGAAATTGCACACAAGGAAAATGTCTCGCTATAATAAAATAAAAGATAATACTCAGTAACACTGAATCCTTATAAACTGCAGGTATATGGAGGGAGAAGAAAGGATGTTTTGGGCATTGGAATAAGCTGTTAAAGCTTTCTCAATAATTATTTTTTTCTATTAAACTGACTACAAACCTTTTCAGATGCAGTTAAGAAGAGTTAAAAGATAATAAAAGGTTATTGATGAAATACGTTGATACAAATACTTGTGTAACAGTATTAAAATAATGCTGAGTTATGAAAACAGTTCTTTATTGCCATTAGGAGCAAGACGTTACATGTGCCAAAAAAAAAGCCTTGAGGTTTTCTGAAAACTGATGCTAGTTGGAAATTGTTGCAATACTTCAAAAAAGAAAATGGAAGAAAAAGAATTCCTGCCATGAAATTTTTAAAAAATGAAATCTCTTGAAGCAAACTGAAATAAGAGCTTATCCTTGTTCAGGCTGTCTAACCTTAAATCTACAGCTGTGTGTTTTCATGAGGAAAAAGGGAACAAGTAGAAAAGAATTTGTTGCTTATATAGTTGAAATAGGAATAGACTAATTCTGTTTTCAAATTTGCAGCAACCATGGGATTTCTTGAGAACAAAACTCATGTATGTTTGAGACACACAGACTACCAAACTACCCTCTGCAAAAATAGGCATAGCTAATTTTTTAAAATAATAATTTAAAAAAAACAAACAAAATACGAATATGTTAATTTAAAAGTTTCTTTTGTAATGGTTTAAAAAAATTCCACTTGAACCTCACTCGAAGTTCAGAATTAGACTTTTATAATTTAATTTGTTTTGGACTTGTGAGTGGTTCCTAGTGCTGTGACCAGCTTAGGAGTTGCAGGTGCAGTACAAGTATCCTGGGAATTCATTAACAAATTACTTTGAAAAGTTTTATCAAATGCTAATTTCATCTGTGTTTTAGAGATCAGATGCTCTCCATTAGCACAGTGCTTTACCTGTGGGTGAAATGCTTCTCATATGACAACACTGTTGTTTTTTAATGGTTTATGTGAGCCCTTCTCCTCCCCAGGTAATGACAGCTTTAACCACAGGTGACTCCAGGCAAGGGGACCTGATAAGTGACAGGTGAGGTGCTGACAGGTACTGCCGGGACCTGATACTGACAGGAGCCTTTATTTCTGTGTCACAGCACTGGTTTAAGTTGTTTAGGTGGTTTAAGGTCAGAACTGGTGGTTTTAAATGCTTCAGAGTGGACAAACCTGGTAGTAGCTTTTTGTTTGGAGCAATATATTTGTTTCAAATGCTGCTAACATCAGGCATAGTTTTAGGCTTTAGTACAGAAAGTTTCCAAGTAACCTGAGTGCTGGACAGAATCCCTTTTGACAGTGGAACTCCTGTAATGGCTCTTAGGCTTTTCCATGTACTGGCTTCAGGTCACTGCAGAAGCAATATGGGGATACCTGGCTACAAGGCTGACAGTGTAATCTTTAAAAGATATTGGTAAAGGTAGATTAATTGAAGATCAAGCTGTAGGTTTGAATCAGTTCTTTACTATTTTGTAGCCTTTCAAAGAGGTTAAACATTGCTGAGAAATCTGAAGCTCAAATACAGTCCAAATCACATTCTTAAGACTATATAGAAAAATACAGTTTAACTGATAGTGACATTCATACTTTTTATTTTGAATACATGTATTTGCAATGCTTAAAGTAACTAATAAAAGCTGTATACTTTTATATATAGCAACTACTGTTAGAAATTGTGAAGTATTGCCTCATGTTTGTCATAACTACTTGTATTTAATAGCATATCTCTAACTGGAAAATAGCTTTCATCTGCTACATTCACCTATTTAAGTCAAAAGAAAATTTAAGAATCAAAGGCACAACCAAGATTTCTTGTGTTTTACTAATAATATATGCAATATCTCAGATTAAGGAAATGCAATATAAAAATGACAGCCTATGCAAACATCAAGTGTATAGTCCCCTCCTCAGAACACTGTAAGGTATAAAGTAAATGACCATGTAAATGTTAAAATGTATTTTGGGATGCTCTCCCTTTCTGTTTTCACTCACAGATAATTTTGTCCTAATCTCCTTAAGGCATTGCCTTACTCTTTTGTTCATGGATATTTCAGAGTACATTGCACAAGGCACTTTGACCACAGCACATTGCTAAGTAGAGCATCCTCTTGAATCCAAGCACTAGACTTTGTTCTGAGGGGATCTTCACAATAGCTCCACGATAACATTCTGATTAATTCTCACTCAGGATGCTGCTGGTTTCCCCAGGGAGCTACGGACGCTGAGACTGGGGAACAAGTCAGCAAGTACCGTGGAAGGGCCCTAAGACTGTTGTAAATGACAAAGGTATCAGGATCGGCCACATCATCTACCAAACTGTCATACAGCCTAAAGGCCTCCCCCTTCACGGTCACTGGCATAATATAAGATGACTGGCCTTTAGTGTATAAGCCTGTTAATACATCAGCCTCAAACACATACATTTTAGAGTCCATTTCCCCTACAGCTTTATTCTTGATTAGGCTCCTTGGGTTCTTTGTAAAGTAGATGCCAGCTCCATAGTTTTGTTCTGGAAAAAGAAAGAAAAATTTTCAGAAGAAGACAAAGCATTTAACAGATGGTTCTGTTGGGGTGATAGTCCAAAGAGGCTGCTGCTTCATTCAGGATTACACATGATGTTGCTGCTCAATGCATGTCCTGCTTTTAGAAGGAAATTTGATTAACTGCTACTCCAGTGATAACCGTTCGGATTTAACTGTTAATCCAGTAATTGAAACATCAAGGTCTAAGTGTTCATATAAATATATGACTGACACTTCAGTCATCATTTACAAGGGACTCTGATAAGCACCAAAGGCAGCAAGATTTTAATAATGCAAAGTACAAAAAAAATCTTTGATATTTTTAAGAAGAATGTCACATAAAAGTGCTGTTACAAGTTCATGTAGAAAAGTGTAAGGAAATTGTGAGACCATTGTATTTATTGCTGTTAAAGTGTGGAAATGTGCCGTTCATTGCATAGACAAAGAAAGGCAAATCTCTACTTTTGAACCGTTTATTGCCTGAAATCCCAATTCTGCAACTGACAAGCAAAATATCCGACCCTTCACCTATTGCACGATGAAGCACTAAATACTTACTCTTTCCGTTTCTGAAAACATCTGTCTACCACAGTATCTCGCAGAGCCCACAACTTTCTTCCAAGTGTGCTCTCATCCAAATGGCAGCTGAGCAGTCACATTATGTGCTGTCTCTGACCACACCTGACATGAGCAGGGGGTGGGCTAGATGGCCCTCAGAAGTAGCTTCCACACTCGTATTCTGTGATGCCTTTGAACATGTTTCAAAGCACCAAGCTGCCGAGTGTATGTTTGCAGCAGATAAATAAGGACATTGACTTTCTTTAAAGAATGATGCAGCAAAATAAAACTTGGACATGGAATTATGTGTATAGCAACAATTTTGTTAGTGCTTGGGCTAGGCTTGAATCCAGGCTTATTCCCCAGAGCCTTACTGACTCTTCATTGAAATCTAAATGCAGGTGAGAAACAGTTACTGTTTAGGAATGACTTCTTTTTCTGATTTTAACCCAAGTTTAGTAGTCAGTCACTGTTCCTTTTGATTAAAGATGCCAAAACGAATTCTTACCTGTTGTTGAATACATCCTGTGAAATCCAGTCTGGCAAACTGAGCTGCAGAACTCGGCAGGAACATCCTGATACAACCTGTGCGTTATTTTGGAGCTACCTTGTCTTTCTTCTAGTTTTTTTTTCATTTGTTGGAATGCATCAGATAGAAGAGGATTCTGTATTTTTTCAATCTGCAACACAAATAAGGAGTAGTGCAGTATAAGCAAAGGCAGATCAGTATCCATGAAATCCATGAGTGCTCTTGTTCAGGCTCTGTTCTTCAATGCAAGAACCTTTGATTTAGCATATATGTGTTGACCACAACAAAGTAGACAAAGTGTGCAACTAATCCAAAGAAAAAGCGCCATACTACTGTCCATGCCTCTCACTGAAATCTGTGGGAATATTTCCTGGTGTACTGACTTCCAGTGCTTGAGTTGTGCTGAACAGATTGAGTATCAAGCATATGTGAGAATGAGCTGTGTGGGTGTTACAGCCCAGACCTGTAAAGAACGGCAAGTGTCCAGCAAGGTGTGGAGAACCTCAGCTATTATTGATCAAAACCTTACAGCTGTCAGGGAAAAGGGGGGCAAAGAGAAGAGGGCCTGTGTGTCACTTCTGTCCCCAGTGCGTGCCTGTGTGCAGTGCAAATAATCACACAGAACCCTGGGCTCCACCAATGGGCAGCCACAGCCCCATGGCAGGCAAAGGGCAGTGCCAGGGGCCTGCCAGGCCTCTCCTCCAGCAGCCCTCCCATGCCACACTTGTGACTGCTGTGCTAGAAACAAGCAGGTGCTGTAGTACAATCAAACTTCTGCTCTCTTAACTCATTTAACTGAGCTACAACAGTCTCCAGTGCAGCATTGTTTTAACTTCGGATGTAGCTTTTGCGTTGAGACTCAATGAAGTCTTCGTTCTGCAGATCGAGCAGCATTTGGTGGGTATTTGCTATCATTTCAATGTTAAATACCTTTCTCTTAGGAAAGGCAGTTTGCCCCGTGGCAGTGGATTTCCAGTTACCCACTGTTACTACCAGGCACACAAATCCCTGTTTACAAACTCACGTATTTCTCTGCCTTGCACAGCCTCATCCACCTCCTGTTACCCAAACAAGATCCCAGCTTCAACACATAATGAGATCAGAACTCTGGCAAATTCAGTTGTTAATTTTTGGTGTCAAGATCACAAAAAGAAAACAGGGACACTGCATTAGGAATATTGTACTTGATCTACCATACCAGTCTCATATTTCTCTAGTCCTATAAAGGAGCATTTGAAGCATGAAATCTGAGGGAGAATATACAGTACAATAAAAAGATTAGTCAGAATTTTGTCACTTTTTGAGTGATTATTTGCATTATATTTAAAATACTTCTTATTAGGAGTAAAGACTGCACCTATTTTAAGGCTTAAGCTGATTTGATCTTAATTTTCAAAAGCAATATATTGAAAAAGTTCATCAGAGTCTTTTAGGCATAAACATGTTAGTTCAAATATACGAGCTGAGATTCAGTTTTGCCCTCTTTACCTTGAGAACATGAAGTCCAGCCTTTTCAAACTGTTTCTGTCTGTCTTTAAACTCCTGGAGGTGTGACTCTACCGGTGAAATCTGGATGTAGTTAGTAGTATTTTTATGGTAAAAGTCTCCTTCTGAAAGTTGACCTGCTTCTGGTTGGCCTAGATAAGAATAAGGAAGTAAAATTTATATATATCATAATGTCTGAAATAAAGGCAAGGGGGAGAGATCCAATACTTTAGTTGGTAGTGTAGTTAAGAACAAAGAATGTTAAGTATTCTTTGAAGTAATGTCAGAGGCTAACACTGAGAGAGACATACATACATTTATCTTTTCCATTACATTTTTCCACTATGTTTTTCCACAGTCCAGCTTTCCTGTAACGGCACCTATATTGAATGACTACAAACATGAATTAAAATCAGTCACTCAGCAGTTTTTTGTAATGCCAAAAAACTATTGTATGAACTGTTCATGAAAGCCAAGGACTCTGCAGAAAAAGTCGATTGCTGAGTCCTGCAACAGTGGTCCAGCTGTAGCCAGCAAAAGAGCTCAGTAAAGGTTAATTAAGTGCAAATTTTGTAAGTCTCCAGTGGCCAGGCTTTAAAACAAAGGTGTTCTGGAGGGAGCCCCACTGCAGCTGGCCAACCCCTGTATAAACTGTGCCCTACTGGGAACACTGCCAACTGAGTGACTATAGCTAACCACAGGCTCACACAATAGAACTACAGGAATATCAGTAATTAAAGCAGTGCTCAGCATCTGTGTGTGAACTGAATGCACCTCTGTCCACTTTCAGCACTACTACGATATACATTGCTTGATACTTGACCTTATTTAGGCACTTATATACTTAATTAGTCACTATTTGCTTTACATACACATTGAGTAGAGCAGTTTCTCTTGTTCGGCCATAGTCTTCTCTTGCATACGAAGCAGTAATTTCTCAGCTGTAAGCACTGCATCAATCACAGCATCAGGAGGGCCTTGAAATTCCAGTCTTGCTCGTCCATCTCTCACGTATTCTGATATATGTACACTAGAAGGCTGCTCTTGAGTGAGTTCTGCAAACTCCTTTTTACCAAAGCAAAAGATGTAGTTGTTTTTAATAACAGCATGGTGATCTTCTTGAATTTGTACCACACTTTGGAGCCACGATTCTGCTGCTTTCAGTGCCGTGGAATTTCTCCCTCTAAGTTCAAGCGCTGTTTCTTTATTTGCAGTCTCTCTCATGCTTTGACTGCCTGACTCTGTACCTGGAAGAAAAACAAGTGCATTGGAAGAGTGTAGAGCTTTCAAGCACTGACACAACGTCCTACTTGTAACCCAAGCTATACAGTGCAAGAAACACACTACTCTTCTGGTATGCTCAAAAAAGGCATTAGACACCAGGAGGGAGGCAAGGTTTCCAGGATACACACACACACGCACACGTATATATATGCAGAACTTATCTACCTTTCACTAAATGACTTCCAACAAGTTAGGCACCGACAACAACTTTTGTTTTAAAATCTTAAAAGGGACTGCCCAGTTCTATTCCTTTTAATGTAAAAATACACAGTGCTCACACACTTTTGCCTCCCCCTTTCTCCAAGACACATATGCAAATACTAGGGGTTTTTTTAAAGGAATGTAATTTCAGATTGCCAAATCTGGAGTGTTCATTTACTTGCAATGCTCCTTCTGTTCATTACTTACTCAAAGGATCGCTTCTGTTTCCCAGTTTGTGGTGTGCCGAATAGATTTTTCTCTGGAAAACCTTGAAAGATAAAAGTTTAGGAGCAGTTTGCAATCTCTGTTGTCAAATACGCAATTCATCTCGTAAAAACTCTTAGATAAGCAGCTTACAGCTGCAGTTACACCCCACATATACCCCTGGGTATGAAATTCTTAATGGCTGTCACTTGTTGGCTTTTCCCAAAATGTTCCTCTTGACAATATCAAATACATTCCTGCTCTTCTACATCTCCTAATGTAAGACACCTTACACACTGAGTGGCACCTTTACCAACTTCTTGTGGTTGTGGCATATCTGGAACTTATTCAACTATATAAGAAAAGGTGTTCATTACTTGCAATTTAATGCTGATGAATCCTTACTCAGTTTTAAAATTCAGACTGTTCTCCTGCCTTTACCCAAAACTCCTCTTTGTGATTCCACACAGAAAGCCTCTGAGAGGCTGCTAGGCAGTGGACTGGCAAACTGCCTTTTTCATTCAGCAAAGAGTTTTTGCTGTGCTCTGATTATCAGGGACTAAGTGATGAACACACAGCTGTCATACAGCTTGTGTTAGAGTTTTGGGGACTGTTCCAGAACATGGATCTGCCCTTAGAATCATAGAATGGTTTGGGTTGGAAGGGACTTTAAAAATCATCTAGCTCCAACTCCCTTCTACCTATTTCTTGTACATTTTCTAAAAATGGATAGTTAAATAGGAACAAAAGCAAACTCTGGACTTTAATAATAAATGGCTATCTGACATCAGGCAAATATTCAAAAGGTGGAAAATGGCATACTCCAGTTGAAATGGCACACTGTCTGCTTCAAACCCTTCTGTTAGGTTAAGTCATAAATTCTGTTGATAGCGTTTTGCCCTACGAACTTCATAAAAAAAATGGTTAAAGAAATTTCCTGAGGAGGAATAAGTTTGTTCCCTACTGAGCTGAGTGAACTCTTTCTTATAAATTCATTGACATGAGAATTTCAAAACTCTCTCCCCTTTTATCAGACCACAGGATGAAGACTTCTAGTTTAG
Organism: Sakesphorus luctuosus; assembly: GCA_013396695.1. Taxonomy (NCBI): domain Eukaryota; kingdom Metazoa; phylum Chordata; class Aves; order Passeriformes; family Thamnophilidae; genus Sakesphorus; species Sakesphorus luctuosus. Next base: position 221,663 of record VWZD01002185.1, read on the forward strand.
TGAAGACAAAGATTTGCAAAGATTTATAATACCTATTAATAAGACAAATAGTTTCAGAAAGGGACCTGCTGCTCACAAATGCTGTTAAGTAGTAGAGAACACAGACTGTCTTCATTTTTAGTCATCTCTGGGAATATTTTTACAGTTCTGTGTTTTCCTTATAGGTAGTTAACAACAAATTTGTTACCTGATAGGCATCAAGGTCATCTGGAAAAATTACAAACTGCACATCTCTCCTCTTGTCGGGGTGTGCCCTGGCAAAATCTAAAACCTCTTCAGTCATGGTCTCTGCCACAATATCAACAGGCAGCTTGAATGACCATTTTACTGGAAAAGAAATTGAGGCATATGGCCGGTCCTGAAAGTAACTCAGGCATCTTTTCACTGCATGCTTCAATTCCTGCAGGAAAAACAAATGTTTCAGTCCTCACATCACCCAACATGAAAATCCATTAAAATCTAATGTAGCTGATTATCACCTCGCACTGTAACACCGGGTGTTGGTATTGCCTGGGTACCACGTGCAGTACAAGCGGACAGGGTAGATGATCCCCTACTGTTGCTATGAGTTCCGGAGGCTGTGTCGAATATCTAAGTTGATTCTTGAGTTTCACCTGACCAACTGCACCCAGTTTTTGCAGCACTTTTGGGTAGGGAGACTCCCCGCTCATAAGCACAATGTTAACAATTGCTGTAGTCTGCCAGGAAAGAGAGCAAGTTTCAGTGCACTTCAAGTTTACTATTTGCAAGCTTTGATACCACAGAAAACATTCTATCTAGACACAATTCCTGTAAAAAGGCCTGACTGCAGCAGATCAGCTGCTCAAAAAATTTTCTTGCTACTTATTACTACAGGCAGCACTGGAATACATCAAAGTATGTAACTTGCAGTAGCAATAAATGCAGATATTTTCAGAAACCAACAGCATGCACAAGAGCTGTTCCAGTCATCAGAGTGTATTCAACTGAATTTTACTGCCACTACTGAAGTTACCACTTGCACCTCATCCAATCCAATCCAATCCAATCCTATCCTACTGCCAATTTTCAATGAGCAGGAGAGAACAGGTAGGGTGCACATCATCTGTATACATTATTTCAGCTGTTTCAGTGTTTGTTAAGTAACTGCAGTAATGGCATCTATGAGAACATAAATGATAGGGAAAAAAGCAAAGCAGAAAATAAGAGTAGACTTCTAGGGAATGCATGATAAAATGTGAATTCCCATGATGTTATAAGAAGATAAACCTTAACAGAGATGTACTATTAATCATCCAATCTCTAGCTGTTTCCTATTATATCATAACAGCCTATATACAAAAAAGAAGTAAAAACATTCTGAAGTTTAACAGCCATTTAGAAAAGAACCCAAACCACAATTCTTTGCCACTATAATTTATTTACCATGTGTAAATTCTCATGAGGTTGAAAAGAGAACTGTTTAGTGGACTGATACAAAATGTGTTCTGAACTCTTGGGCTCCAAATCTTCCAAAGACTTGGAGGCAACAACGTGTTCAACAAATTACAGGACAGTCTTACCTTCTGCTCATCAAGGTGTCCTCTTACGATGCGCAAGCGAATGCCTTCGTGTTTGATACAAGTTAAAGACTGGTTTGGGGAAGCTGGCAGAGTTTCCTGAAATGAACTGGTATCACCCAGAAACTTCTCACAGGCCTTCTTCATTTCTGCAACTGTAGCCTCATCAATGTTCACCAGTCGGATTTCCCTGAGACATCCTGGTGAATTTACCTCAACAAACTGCCTTACAGCCATTACAATCACCTGAGCACACAAACTGAGTGGAAAGCCAAAGATACCTGAGCTCACTGCTGGGATAGCCACAGACTTTATGGCCTTTTCTGAATACCAAACATGGCGCAGAACTCTGGTAATAGCGTTCTCAAGTAGGGAACAACATTTTTCCTTTTCATAAGCATTCCACCTTGGACCAACAGCATGAATTATTTCCTTACAAGGAAGGTTTCCTCCACCTGTCACTCCTATTTCACCAGTTTGCAATCTGCCACGGCGCTGAATAACATCCTGGCTTTCCATTTCTATTTCTGGCCCCCCCGCTGTCACAAGGGCGAGAGCGAGACCTGCTGCATGGTGTAGAGATTCATTGGCTGCATTCACCAAAGCATCAACTTTGTGTCGTGTGAGATCATCCTTACAAACACAAATGTCAATTCCCTGCTTTAGTTTTTTCCTGTATACTTCAACAGTGCTTTCTGTGCTTTTGAAGGCCAATGTACAAGCAAACTTTTTGGAAATGAGATTACATAGACAATTGTCTCTTCTCTTAAGAGCTTCATAGGCACTTTTATTGATGGGGATCATCAAGCTGGTCTCATCCATTACCATGCTTGACCCTAGGATACAGAATATAAAGTGAAATAGAAGATACCACTGTCAAAACATTGCTTTTTATATAGAAGTGTAGTTCATAGCTTTCAGTTTTATCCTACTGTCATTACTAACCAATAATTTTTACATAGTGTGATCCCTCTCCCCTTTTCAGAGGCTTAGAAAGCCCAACCAATAAAAGAAAGGCACTAAAAGATGACAAGAACAGCATCACTGAGCCTGTGGTGACTTTAGGGTTTGGGTTTACCTTATTTTTCACCTCAGGAGGAAGTCTGGTTAAAATGTGCCTCCTCCTGGCATTTGTATTCTCTCTCTCCTTTCTACTGTTTATTCTCCCCACCATTAGGTGGACACAGCCACTGTCAGGGACAGCCCCCAATAAATCAGTGACATAATCTGAATATAAAAACATAAAGCATGCCATAAAATTTAATTTAGAGCACCAGCCTCAAAAGACTGATGCAGAAAACAGAACTGAATGGGCTGAGAATAAATGGTGAGAAGGAGGAAAAAGAAGCGGAAAGGTGTGAGAGGAACATCTCTCAAAGAGACAGTGTTACAGGGCTTTGTTACCCGGCTGCAGTGTCACCGTGATGCTGGGCTTCATTTGACACTAAAACTTCGGCTGAGGAAGTGAAATGTGAAAAGTCATGCCCTAATCAGGAATTCAAAATGCTTGCAAAAGCAGAAACCACCACTTCTTCCCCTCTGAGATTGTTTCACTGAGCAGGCTCAACCGTCATTCCGCCCTTTCCTGGGCATTCTTAGCATTTTGTTAATGATTTCCAGGAAGGTCCGAGGGTAAACACCCCAGGCCTTTGCAGTGACTCGCATCAGCAGAGGAACAATTACCAATAGGTTCATTTAACTGTGTCACAGAGATCTTATGCTGAGCTTTAATTCTGTGAGTCTTGTTTGGTCTGCACTTAAAGCCTTCAAACAAGTTCTTTCTTTGTACGGAACTTTGTTCAGAAAGGCTTTTTAAACGACTTTTTTCAGAAAACAAAGATCACGTGGGGCAGTTTCTACATTTTCAGTATGGATATACAGCCCTCTACTGGCAGATGTCAGCAGTACTATAAGCGGCTGTTATGTTAATTAGTTTAAATAAATTTCCGTGCATTTCATCAAACTTCCCTCCAGGGTATGCTGACTGCTAATAAAAAAAGAGTCCAACGTTTTGCACTGTTAAAATATACACATAGATTATCAAAACACTTCTGAGCTCTTGCTTTTTTAAGGGAGAAATGCAAGCAAATCCCGCTGAAGTAATGACTAATAATGTTGATTCGTAACCGTCCTAATTAATATAAATTCCTATTAGTTACGAATTTCAGGTTTCTTTTTGGCTATTCCACGTCCATGTTTCCCACGATGTCCGCTGCTGATGGCAATTTTTAACTTACATACAGGCTCACACTTCGCAGACGGCTAAATGAGAGGCTTACCTACACTGGTCTTCCCTTTGAAGATCCCTGGAATGTAACTCTATTGGGGAAAAAAACCAGAAAAGAACGGTGAAAAAAAAGGAAAGAGAAAGAGAAAGCACATGTGACAAGTATCGAAGCACACGGACTGCCTTCCCATGGGCGGCGGCACCAGCTTTTCAAACATCTGTATGAAGTTTTCTAATATTTAAAATGCTACTCGGAGCTGCGGGAGCTCTGACGGGGAAGCTGCCCAGAGCACCCTCTGGCTCCGTCTGACCCGCGGGCGCGAGAGGCCGGAATAGTCCCTTATTCCCGAGCGCCGGGACTGTCGTGCCCCTCAGCCCCGCCGGGAGTTCCCGACACGCCCCCGGGGTCCCTCGGGGCCCGCTCCGCTCCCTCGGGGCCCGCTCCGCACGCCCGGCCATACCTGGATGTCCCCCATGGCCGGGCTCAGTGTGCCACCGCTGCCTCCCCCTCAGCGCCCGCGGCCGGAGCGGGCCCGGGGCGGGGACCCACGGGAAGCGAAAGCGAAAGCCGCGAGCGGGCGGTGGGGGCGAACATGGCGGCGGCTCCGATGCTGGTGCTGCTCGACCCCACGCCCGACGGCGGCGAGAAGGTGCTCCGCAAGCTCCAGGCGTACTTCCAGTCGGGAAAGCGGTCGGGCGGCGGGGAGTGCAATGTGCGGGCGGGCCCCCAGCCCGGCACCTTTTGGGTGCACTTCTGCGAGGAGCGAGGTAGGGGCGGAGGCCGCGGCTCGAGGGGACGGCGCTGGGGACGGCCGAGCCGCCTGAGGGGGCTCGGAGGGGCTGTCGGGTCTCCATCGTGCGGCTCTGGGCAGGGCTGGGCTGGGCTGGGGGGATCTGGGGCCGCTGAGGTTGCAAAATGGGGAATATGTCAAGAAGTAAGTCTGTCGTAGGGGTGGTCCCGTGGTGTAAAGGAGAGCACTCTGGACTCTGAATCCCAAGGTCCTGAGTTCGAGTCTCAGTGGGGACCGTCCCCTGGCAGTAAATGCCTCCCTGCCATCCCATCCCGTCAGATCTCGGATGCTGAGCAGGGTCAGCCCCAGTCAGTACCGGGGGCTGTGACAGTCCCGAGGACTTCACTGTCACTGTCCAAGCTCGCTCGGCCGTGGCAAACGGACCTCAGGACTTAAACGGTGGGGCCAGTTCTGTGCACGCTGTGCCTCACCTAAAAAATCCACTGCGCAGGCTGGAAGGGCAAACTCACGTGGGGAGAGCCCTTCCCAATCTCCGTTCGCGAAGTCTGGCCATACATACATACAAGTCTGTCGTAAGCCTGGATGTTCCTTGTTGTAAGATCTTTGTATACTTTCAAACCTACTCAGCAATAGAGACGTAATTAGTGCAACAGGCAGCAGCCAAGATCCCTTGGTTAAGGATATCCGGGAACGAACAAACTTTAAGGATGCAATCAATCAAGCTGGTTGGTGATGTATGCGCATGTTTTTGCTAAGGTGGCAAAGTACTCAAGGTCCATGTACCCTAAAGCTGAACTGTGTTCATTATAGTGCTAAAGATCGCACCTATGGGTCAAAAAGACCTCCCTCTGAGCATGCATAAAAGTTAGCTGAGTTTATGTAACTTGTATGGAAATTACTAACCAATCATAATAGAGGGGATGTGCTTGGAAAGTTACTAACTGTGAATTTCTGTGTATAAATAATGGTGCAAAATGTTGGAAAAGTCCAATACCATGGAGTACCCAGGCTTGGACAGCTCTGAAATAAATAACCAGTTTCTCTCTGGAGTGTGAAATTATTGGCTTGTTGTTCACCAGGTAACAAATCTGATTTTGTGGGAAACACTAGTAGCCAGCACGTTTTCAGGTAACTTTATCAGCCTTATCTGCCTGTCCCCCAAATTACTGCAGATAAGAAGAGAGTGGAATCACGCACAGATCACATCTTGGACATGGGTAAAAGACAGCTGAAGATCATCATCCAGCCAGGAAAAGGGGACCGGAGCCACAGCCAGGTTGCAGCGCAGGCCTCTGACAGCTATAGCGTCCCTGCCAGGCCTGCCCTGCCCCAGCAGGAGCAGTGGGCAGCCAGTGGCCACGGGGATACGGCAGAAGATGTCCTTACCAAAAAGGTACATCGGGAAGAGTGGTGTCACAACCTGCCCAGCCTGTAGTTCCATGTAGCCCTTTATGTTGTGTGTCAGTATTTCATGCCAAGTCAGTTACATAACCTTAGTCAATGAAAGAGGGGCCGAGAACGACTTCCGAGTGCTGGAGCTGAGGTCAATCCACACATGTTTACAGGCAGCGTGTTTTCCATCTTGGCTTTGGCACGTTCTGACCACCACTCCCCAGAGCAGCACCATGGCAGGTTTCGAGGAATAGTATGAGGTTGGGATCCCTTCCAGATATGCAAACTTCTAACGCTATTTCAGCATGGTTTGCACATTTGAGCAGCCTTAATTTCTTCTATCCCTTACCTCAGCATTAAACAAATCTGCTGTGATGTGATATAGCACAGCAAACATTCAGACATTTGAACTAAAAGTTATATAGAAAAGAAAGGACGTGTGTTAGGGCTGTGGGGTGGGACCAGGCTACATGATGTGGATGTGGCTCTCCTGAGACACTGATACTTGACTCAGAGGGTTTACCCTGTTTTGCATGGTAGCATAGAAGTGTCTTCTGAGGTACAGGATGTGCTACCATAGTGATTTCCTGGCATCTGTACCAGTATACTGTAAATTTCCCTATCCTGTCTGTTACAATTCTTCAGAATCCTAGTTTTTGCCCTAACTCTGAGTTACTAAAGCATGACTTTTAGGAAGTTTTTAAAGAAAGATAATAAGTGAAAACTAGAATTTTAATATAAATAAAGAACAATGAAGTATACATGTGCTATTAAAACATGTTGTGTCTATGTCACCTGATACTAAGGGTGGGACAGATTCTTTGGGGAATCCTTGGCAGAATAATGATGGCACTAAGTTGTAGTTACAGTTAATGTTTTGGGTTTTTTTTAACAGGATTTTATGATTAGCACAGAATTTCTACAAGCATAATTGTGTAGGAGAATTCTGTGAATGGTGTAGCACTGCATTTGATAGTACAGCTTAGCTTGTAGTTTTTAGTCACCTGGACCCTCTGCAGATCATGTCAAATCTTAATACTTGGCTTTGCTGTATTGATAGAACAATCACAATCTAGACTTGAAAACCACCTAAAAGCATATGGGTCATCCAGTCAGGCCTCAAAGGAAGCAGAGGACAGTTCCAGTGGTGGATTGTGAGTCTCACTGTCCAGCAGCAGTGGCAGCCCAAGTTCCCACTTAGGATTTGTAACTTGTTGATTTTGTAGGCAAGGCTTTTGAACCTCCCTGTTCTGTGAAGGGGTCAACACCACCTGGTTGGCAGAGTGCCTGGGACCTTCAAGGCCATTAAGGAGTGGACAGGTCGGCCTGGTGCCCAGAAACCTTGAGGATGGAAGGGAGGGGAAGAAGAACTCTCTTTGCATTGTGTGCAGGACTTTTAGGGCCTGATAATGAAGGGGAAAGGGACTAACGTGCGATGAGCTGAATCACACAGGATGGCTGTTTGCTTTATAAAATGGCATTAGTTATGCTAACCCTGTTGCCAGAGATTGGGAGCAGAGAGTGTTGGTCACAGTCTCAACCTAAGTGGCAAAGTTACTGATGACATTAAAAAATTTCATTTTTGCTGCTGACTTAGAAGCAGGTTGTGTTACTTATCTATGTGTAATGTCTTTATATATGACATAAAAGAAACACTGTGGGCAAATGTGCTTATTGTAATCTGTCCCTACTGAGATAAACAGAATAGGACTTCTTCTTGCTCAAAATACAGAAGCAGAAAAAATATATGTTGATATATTCTTGTCTTTTCTTTAGATATTTCTTACAGTATCTGCTACTTTGAATACCAGTATGTTCACTGAAGAGCAAAGGAAGAAAGTTACCATTATGTATCCAAACTTAAGGAGAGAAAGAAATCCTGACATTGAGGTCTCTGAGAAATTGACAGGAGATTTTACAGATATTGAAAAAGCTTATCACTACTTCAAGGATATCCTTGCAGGCAATGACCCAAACCATGATTTTGCACTTTCTGAAACTCAGGATGGTTTGAAAGATGAAAATGGTCTGAATAATGAAAAAATGAATGACCTTACAGTTTCGACAGCTCTCTATGAGTATTTTAGTCATACCCGCAAAAAAGAAATTAGAGAACTACATGAACGTTTTGGAATGTGTTTAAGAAGTAAAGATAATGATAATGAAACCACATCACTATACCTAACTTCTGACGAAAGTCCTGCACCATCAAAAGCAGCTACTGATTTTTTTATTGATACTTTCCAGAAAAGTATAGAATGTCTGACACAGGAAAAAATTCCCATAACAAACAGTTACACATCAGAGGAGACAATAATGAAGTTAAATGAAAAGTTTAGTAATCTTCTTGCTAAAGAAGAGGGAAACCAGTTCCTTCTCCGTGGTCCAATTAGTGAGATCTTAGCTGCCAAGGAATTTCTAGCAGAGGAAGGTAAGAACAGTCAAGCTGAAAAGAATATGAAAATATCTGTATCGTACAAATACAGGGATGGAATAATAGTTGATGCTTCTGTGTTTAAATTGCTGGAAACCATGTTAAGGAAAGAATTTGAAAACATTGAAGACAAATTTGGTACAATAATAGAAATAAAAGACCATTCACATGACCGGATGTTGATACTATTTAGGCCTAAGATGCCTATGTCGTCTGATATGTCGTCACATGCTACTGAAAGTTTCATCAATGCATTTCAAAGTGCCTCTGCACTGTTAGGGGAAAAACTCATCTGCCTGAAGCAGCTTTCAGAAGATCAGAAGAAAACCTTAAATATGCTACTTAATAAAAAACAGTTGGAAGGTCTTCATGTAAAAATTAAGAAGAAGGATGACAAGTTAATCTTAATAGGTTTACCACAGCATTTTTATGCTGCTGAAAAGCACATTACAAACCTTCTTTGCGCTGAAGACTCAACACAAACTGAAAATAAAGCACCACTATCCTCTGATCTGAGCACTCAAGAACCTACAGGAGCACTTAAGAAGAAACTCAGTTGCAGACAAAAGAATAATGTTACTTCTGAAAGACAGGCTAAGGCAAGGACAGAAGAAAAAGACGACAAGTGTCCAATTTGCATGGAGAGAATTAATAATAAAAAAATACTGGGAAAGTGCAAACATGCATTTTGTGAAAGTTGCATCAGCCAAGCCATGACTTTCAAGCAAGTTTGTCCTGTTTGTAATGTCGTCTATGGACCCATGAAAGGAGACCAACCAGAGGGAACAATGACAACTCGAAAATCGATGTTGTCTCTCCCTGGTTATAAAAATTGTGGCGCTATTGAAATTCACTACGATATGAAAGGTGGTATTCAAACTGTAAGTATATTTAAAGATTTCTAAAAGATGGTTTTCCCACAACAAAACAAATACTGAATATAAAATTAACTATTTTCCCATTATTTAATTTATGTCCAGGAAAGAGCTTTCTCTGTTCTGTACAAATCTGCAGGTACTTAATTCAGTATTTTTGGGTGCAGTTAAGTAATAGAGTAGGAATTAAATGGTCAGATGGTAACACTCCATTTTATGTGCATGAGAACAGAGCTACCTGTTTTTAATTTGTGCACTGGGAATAACTGAACTGAAGTCTATGGAGTGATACCATGTCAACAAAGTTTTGTGGGTATGACGACTCTCTAGGGCATTCTCTTCGCTGTGGACACCAGTGGACAAAAATGAATAGCGGGCTGGCTTGTAAACTTTCCAGGTGAGAAATCATCTTATGTTATGTGCTTGGATTTGTGACTAGAACTGAGGATGGAGTAAATGAAAAGTTAGAGGTACAGTGACATGCACTGGGGAGAGGAAAGGGGAAAAAACAACTCTAAAAATGACAGTGGATGCATGAGCAATGACAATAAAATGTGAATGAAACTTACATGAAAGTGTCTAATGAGAAAAAAACTCTCCAAGATCAGTAATCAGTCATGCTATATCCTTCTGAATCACAAGCAGGATAAAAAGTACTCTGAAAGCTGGGATGTATGATTTTCATGCTTTCAAAGCATTTATGTGTTTTTGTTTTGTTTTTCTACAAAACAGAGCAGCCATCCAAACCCAGGGCAATATTACGGGCCAACTTCTCGAATAGCGTATTTACCTGACAATGCTGAAGGGCGAGAAATTCTGGAGCTCCTCAGAAGGGCCTTTAACCAAAAACTGATTTTCACAGTGGGACAGTCACGTACTACTGGTGTAGAAAATGTTATCACATGGAATGATATTCACCACAAAACTAGCATGACTGGAGGACCTACCAAGTAAGTAGTCTTCTCCTTGAGTAATACTGCTACTCAGACGAGTCAGGAAGGCTGCCCTCAATATTTTCCACATTAGGGCTTTCAAATTTTGTCAGTAACAAAGTGATTGGGGAATGCTCTATGGATGCAAACATAAATCACCTTCACCTATTTGGACAGTTGGAACAAGGATGAGCACAGTCTTCTGTTGCCCCTCAGGGTGGTCAGTCACCAGTGAGTTGTGTAAGGCACTTAGTTAATAACTGCTCTGATTAGAAACTACTTCTAGCACAGGACAGGGCAGCAAGCTCTTGGTAATACCTCAGGTTGGACTCCTGATCTCAGCCTCTCCTGTTACCTGCTGTTTTGCACCAGTAGGTGCTGGTCCATTATGATCTTGTTAAAGATGGCAGACTTTGTAAAATATGATTTGAAATTCTATTTAACAGAGCTAATAGCAAGAGGAAAGAGTTTGTAGTATAGATAGAATCATATCCTTTTAGATGATAGAAACCATGAGTTGTGCAGCATTTAGTGGGTCTCTGATCAGAGGACAGGACATTGTGCCAACCCCATCCATACAAAGGGTTACCACATTTTGGTCTTTCAAGCCATTCACAGGATTTTTTAGTAGATGACAACTCTATTCAGCATTTCTTGAGGACTTGCTGCACTTCTAGATAAAGGCAAGGACGTGCAGATGGAGCAATCGCTAGTACTGAGTGGGAGCTGCCTGCAGCAGAGACATGAGAGAGGCTTGGACCAGCCCTTCTTATCCTGCCAGACCTTGTTGCAGCCTCTAAGAGGCAGGTGTTATCTGGCAAGCTCTAAAGATTTGTGTCTAGATCCTCCTGACTGGGCTAGGATCATAGAAGAGCAAAAAGTACCAGTTTATCCCTTGCTCTGCACAAATTCTGTCCATGGTTATCACTTGCTTCATACACACTTCTGGTGATGCACTGCTTAAAAATTCAGAGGTGCCACTATGTGATTTGAGTGCTCACTTGGGTATGCTTCAGATAAGATTTTTCTTTTAGAAATACGCATGCCCAAACACCCTATCATTTTGAAGAGACACAGCAAGCAGCTTTGAAAATCAAGTTCTTAGTGTCAGTTTGGACAACAAAATGCATGAGCTCCTTAAGTTTGTAGCTTTACCTCCTCTGACCAACAATATAGGGTCTGTTTTCTCTGTAGGGCAAGAAGTGCATAAAATTTGTAAAAATTTATAAAAATATTTTGATGAGAAGATTCTGTAGAACTGTCAGGTGCTTCATTGCAGCTCAAACAATTCTTTTCTTCTTCTCCTAGTTTCGGTTACCCTGATCCTGATTATCTGCAGCGGGTTCGATCAGAATTGAAAGCAAAAGGAATTGAGTAAAGAAATGTGGCAACTGTCAACTCTTAAGTGTAATAACTGAACATATTAGCAGTCAATTTACTACTCAAGCACTGAGGAGAGAAATTACTTTTTTCAACTGCTATACTTATATTGCTTGTATTTCACAGTCAGCTAAGAAAAGTAATCTTTTAACATCAAACAGTATATGTTCTTTTCACAAATCATTTACTTCTCTATATGTGTAGCCTTTATAGAATTTGGTTCTTGTGAATGTAGCATCAGTACTTCCTGCATTCGTTAAGTATCAAATGTGTTATATTGTGTATTTCCTTACTGGTGAATCTGATCTCCCCTTTTTGCCACATGTCTTCAGTTGAACTGCTAAAACCATTAGATCCACTACTGGCTTTTATTAGACTTAGAAGTAGAAACGCTTAATATTATCTTTGTGTTATTATGTCTGTCACCACGGATAGCATTGTGTAACCCATATAATAGAGCATTTTTATGCGGCTGCAAGTGTTAGCTGTGATCAGGCTATGGACTTCTGCTTCTTTTCCTTTTCATCATAGAAGTGCCACCAGTTCTTTGGGTTTTGCACATGGAATTAGCACAGCTCTTGTACAAGTGGGGACATGGATGCTGCTGTATTTTTAGCTCTGCAGAAGTGCTGAATACTCAGAGCCACATTGAAGCAAATGGAAAGTGTACATGGCTGTCTCTGATAATGGGCTCCTGGTTCTTCTGTGCCTGCCCTAATTTTTAAGCTTAAATACAACTTAAAAATCCTCTTTGCAACTACAAAACTCTATTCTTCCCATTGCTTTCAATATATGTTTAAATTGTATCATACTCTGCAGTGTCTAAACAACCTTCTAATTACCTGTGTGGTGGTGTGTCACAGACACAGACACAAACATCGTTTTAGTGGGTTGAGCCATTTTTGTAAGGCTACTGAAAACAACTAATAAAAAAAATAAAAATACTATCTGTGTGTTCCTGCATTCTTCTGTACATGTTTTTCCTCCCTGTGATACATACAGATATACATTTTTTTAAAATTCAGGAGCTCCCCTGCAACACCATGATTAGGGTGCTTTAGACTCCAGTCCACCTCCCCTTTTTTTTTAAGGTTCCCACATTGTGAATGGGCAGTACTACTTTACCATCTTGACTTTCACATTTAGTAACATGTGGGTTGTGATGTCTTTCCAGCTGTGGTTTTGTGTTAGTGTCTTTGTTTTAACATTTTACACTGTCCCATGTTCCCTGCTTTTCTGTGCAGTAAGATACCAACATTCCAATTGTTTCTAAGTGCCTGAGCTTTTCTGCACACTGAAACAAGCTGCTGTTGTTCTTTAACCCCAGCCAGCAACTACATCCCACGCAGCCACTCACTCAGTCCCCAGCCCCAGTGGGGCAGAGAATCGGAAAGGTGAACCTTGTGCATTGTGATAACAGCAGTTTCATAATTAAAATATACTAATAATTGTAATGAAAAGGCAGGGGGAATAAAACCCAGGAGTGGTGCACGGTACAGTTTCTCACTGCTGATTCTCTGGTGCCAACACCCCCACCAGCTGACTCACCCCAGTTTCTATACTGAGCATGATGCTCTATGGTGTGGAATATTTGGCCACTTTGTGTCACCTGTCCTGGCCATGCTCCTTCCTGGCTTCCTGTGCACGTGCTTGCTGGCAGAGCACAGGAAACTGAAAAGTCCATGACCTGGGGTAAACACTCCTTAGCAACAACTAAAACATCTGTCTTATCAGCATTGTTCTCCTACTAAATCCACAACACAGCCCTGTATCAGCTCCTAAGAAGAAAATTAACTCTCTTGGACCAGAACAACTGTGAAGATCAAATCTCCCCGTCATCTTTTTGTCTCTCCTTTCACTTTCTGTCCCAGTAAGCCATTTATTTTGTGGTGTCACACCCATATCCAGTAACTCACTGGGTCCCATTTTGTCTGTGGCAAAGTTTGCAGGCTGAGCTGTGCAGCAGAGTCCTGTTGACTGTCATGGAAAGCTCCCAAGCCTTTATCCTATAACCACCTGTACAGACCTTTGCTTCCTTACCGTAGCTGTACAGTGTAGGAATAAATGTACTCGATTTGCAGTCATGGTGACAGACTTTTGCCTGGGTTACAGCTAGGAAGGAGAGTGTGTAACTGGGAAAGGGTGTAAGTGTAGCTGTGAGAGAACAGTGCATTAGGAAATGGCTTCATCAGTTGCCTACCAAGAAACAAAGGCATTCCCATGGTTTGGTCAGCAGTGTGTCTGATGGTACCTATGCTTAGCTGGCATCCACCCAAGCTTATCATATTTAGTGACATTGGGTTATTTATCCATTTTCTCGATGTACTTTCAGCGAACTTAGGGTGGAAAAAATACTTTAACTGCTGCTTTAGTGTTACATGAGTAAAATACACAGCATGAAATAGCCAAGAACTGTAACCTTCGCAAGGCTGTCCAGAGCACTAAGTTGAAAATGTCTCAGCTAGCAGACACATTGGTCTGAGGAAAATAGTCTTTCGTTGCAATCTTGCACAGTTGCAGAAGCATCTCTGACAGAGAATCATGAAAACGGGTTATTTTACTTTGGGACACGACTTGACTTGAAAGTTTAAGGCAGGGGGAGCGAGTGTTAACCAGTCGTTAACTATTGTAAGCTCAGGCGCTGAAAACACCGCCCTTGTGACACCTGTGGAGGCACAACGGGCTGTGCCGTCGGGGCCGCTCCGCGGTGGGTGGGAAGCTGGTCCTGTGCCCTGGGGAAGCGCGGCGGGACCGGGGCCACACTCGGGGCCGCAGTCGGGGCTCCAGGGGGGCCGCCTGTTTCCGGCCCTGGGCGGAGCCGGGCGCGTCGGGTTTCTTCGGCGAAGAAATGAAACCGAAAGCGTAGCGGGGAACGGAGCACTCAGTGCGGCCATGGAGGGGCAGCGCCCCGGTACCTTCCCGCTGCTGGTGCGCGGGGACTGGGGCTCCCCCGACCCGCCGCCCGCCCTGAGGAAGAAGATGCTCTGCTACTTCCAGAGCAAGAAGCGCTCGGGAGGCGGCGAGTGCGAGCTGCGGGCAGGGACCGATGCTGGCACCGGGACCGATGCCGGCACCGGGACCGGGCACCTCCTCGTCTGCTTCGCCCGCCCCGAGGGTGAGCGGACGGGCCGGGAGGGCCGGGGATGGTGGCGGCGCTGCCCGCGGTTCGGAGAGGTAGGGGGCGGCCGCGTCCCCCCTGACTGGTGCCTGTTGTGTTGGCAGTGAGGCAGCGGGTGCTGGACAGACGGGTCCACGAGCTCGAGTGGGGGCCCGGCGGGCGGCTGTCGCTGCAGGTCACCGCGCTGCCCGCGGACGGCGACGCCGCACAGGTGAGGCGGGCGCGGAGCCGCGCACGGGGCTGCGGGGGCGGGACTGCGGGCGAGGGGCTGCGGGTGACCGCTCTCCTCTCGTTCCCTTGCAGGAGGAGGGACGGACCGGCGGGGCTGAGGCGCCAGGTGGGAGCTGCGTGGGACGCGGCGCGGGGCTGAGGGGGCACTGGCCCGGGAAGTCCGGTGAAGAAGTGGGAATGGGGAGGGAGGCGGGGCGGGGGTCGGAAGTTTTGCTTTCCGGTGCTTGGCCGGGTCGGGCGAACAGCGCTCTAGCGGTTTGATTGCCCTACACTTCACTCTGCTTCGTTTCCCGAATACCAAACCCGACGTAATTCCTAAAGCGCAGCCCCCGGGCACCGACCGCGCTGGCTGTCTGCGGTTCCAGCTGTCACCGCGTGTGCTTTCCCAGCGCCTCAGTTTGCCAGTCGTACACGGCTAATAGACACACACACAACTAACCTATACACCGCTAATCAATCCATACTTGGCTAATCAGTCTATACACGGCTAATCAATACACACACCACTAATCAGTATACACACACACACATGAGTAATCAATACACAGCTAATACACACATGCAGCTAATAGATACACACAGGATTAATCAATACACAACTAGTCATTACACACACGGCTTAAACACACAAACACAATTCACACACAACTAATAAACAGACACAGCTAAGCAATATACACATGGCTAATACACAGCTAATCAATACACACAAAACTAATCGATACACACAGGGCTAATACACACACAGCTCCCTGAGCTCTGCCTGCAGTAGCTGTTTGTGCACAGTGGGGTGGGTGTGCAGGTGGGGGCTGAGGGCTCAGATTGGAGAAGTGTTTTGGTTGATCTCACTGTTTTTGTTTTCTAATTTAGCTGTGTTTCCTCTTGTTCCAAACGAGCAGGTAGAGCTGTCAGGCAGAGTCAGAACACATCATGATAGAGGCTTTTCCAGAGCTGCCAGTTTCCAAATGTGCATCACTCCCAAAGGGAGACATCCTTGGCACTTCTCATGTACAATGCAGTTTTTTTGCAAGGACAGTGTGTGCTACGTGGGGGGACCTGCTCACAGTGGTTCACTCAGCATGTCTCTGTGCTAGTTTGATTTTTAACATTATGCCTGAGGCTTCTTGAGTCCACAGTGTTTCTGTAGCCAATTACAAAAGGGGAATCTGTGTAAGTCTGTGATTCTGGCTGTGTCAAATGAAACTTAATTGAAGGTATGTTAGCTCCTGGGTGTACAGGAGTGTGACCCTTTTCTTCTTGAAGTACCCAGTAACTGACAAATCATTGTCATTTATCTCTAGTTAGTGAACGCCAGGTGTCTGATCCTGTCTGCCAGAAAAGAGAGACTCCTGTGTGTGCTCAGCAGGAGAAGACAGGTAAGTGTGGCACTTATCCAGCAGTGACCAGTGTATTCTTGCATCTTTTGTTTTTGTGGTTCTTTCTGCTGGTCACACATATAGCTTGTGGTATTTGTCTAATATAGTGTAGGAATTGTAATCTCAGGCTAAAAGAAATATATTTTTTCCTTTGTAAGAGTCCCTTTAAACTCCCCACTTCACTGGCTGCCTCAGGCAGGTCAGTTCCTTAGGGAACAGCAGTGGATGCTGGCCTTTGTTCTGGCTGAGGCTGCCCCTTCTCAGCTGCTCCCAGCCCTGCCCAGCTGGGGCAACCTGTGCCAGAACATCAGTAGCTTTGTACCCCATATACACCTGAACTGCTGTGGCAACCAGCATATGTAGACCCCACGTACCCACAACAGTGGCTGTAATTGTGAATTGAGAGAGTGCACAGGCAGAAGAGCACTGGTTCCCCTCATTGTGGGTTTGTGAGGAAGATTTTGTAGCCTTCTGCTGTCCTTACCTGGTGAGGAACTAAAGCATTTCCTTCTCACCTGTTGGTAAGGCATCTCCCACTAGTGATATGCTTAACTTGTTAGGGATTCTTTTTCCTGACTTTGAGTGATCTGAACAAAAAGTAGTGTGACAGCTTTGAAAATAAGAAGCCTGATCTTTTTCTTAACTTTTGCCTAAGGCATTAGAGTGTGATCTTTTTTTCAGGATCATGTGAGAAATTGGAAGCAGAAAAAGCAACCTCTAGGAAGTCTGTCATAGAGGTAACCACTGCCTCTGGAGAAGAAATAGAAGATGAGATTGTGGAAATGTACTTTGAAAATAAAAAGAAATCTGGTGGGGGGACTATTGAGTCTTGTGTCAAAGAAGGTCAAAAAATAATCATCACCTTCAAGGATGAGCAAGGTATGCTTGCATGCTATGGGTATTATACTGCTAAAGGTATAAAATAAATAGCGCTTTGCTGGTGCTAGATCTCTTTGTGGGCATTGCTCCAAGCAGAAATGGTGTATTATTGTTATTATTTCACATGCTGCTCTGCTGTGCCGGAGGGGGAAGGGAAAATCAATCACATCTTTGATTGTTTTCCTGTGGGATTAGATGCCCAAGAAGTTTTGCAAAGGAAGCATCACAAGGTGAAGAAAATTGATCTGTTTGTGAAGCCATGGCAAGTAGAGACTCTCCAGGAGCTGTGCCCAGTGGAGAACTCTGAAGGATCCCTGCCTTCCAACACAGTTGTACTGGAAAATGTGAAGGATACAGTAAAAGAATGCATGTTAATTTTGCTGATAGAGAACATCAGTGGCTTGTCAGAGGATGATGGTGACTTCAGTGTGGAAATGATACCCGAGTTACATGCTGCTGTAGTTACTTTTACTGGAAATGCTGGTAAGGAGAAGTCAGAGTTGAAGCTCTTTCTTACTAGCTACTAGTTTGCATGTGTGTGTGTGAGTAAGACTAACCAGGAAGTGTTTTCTGTCATGTATTGAAGGTTTGATCACGATTTGGCTTCATGATTCTTTCAGTGCTGCTGTGCTGGAGTCCTTTTAGGGACAAGGTGACTCCATTCTAACATGTGCTTCATTCTGGATGAAGATTTGGGACAGGAAAAAAGAGAGAATTGAGTCTGATGTGTGGAAAACTTCTAAATCTTAGAATATGGTGAAAAGAAGTTATATGCCACTTTGAATCAACTTAGTGGTAATACTGGTGTTATTGGTAATATGTAAAAATGAAGTTACTGAGAAATTTTAGTTGTGAAGGGATTAGTCTGTGGTTTAACTAAACCAATGAGTTTTTTAGCTTCTGAGAAAGTGTAGGTTTTTTGCTTTAGAAGGCAGAAATTATTTGTCTCTCATGTCATGGTCCAGTTATACATTTTTGGTGTAACCTTTAAGAAATAAGTAGGTCCTTAAGAAACTTAACTGTTTTTCACTGACAGTCTAAAAGTGATTTGACTGTCTCTTACTGTGATGATAAGGGTGAGGGGAAGAGCCAAAAAGAGAATATATTTGTCATAAAACTGAGAGAATCTGAACTGTTGACTTGTGTTTGATTAGTTGTGTGCAAAGCCATAGCCCAGAAATTAACCTGATCTTGTTTCCTTCTGGGGTTAAAGACACACAGTCCTAGTCAATAGGAAAACCAGTGGCAAATTCTGGCTGCAGTCATAGTCAAGCATTGGGATGAACCAAGAGGGGAATACTGTGTAACAGATACTGAATATGTAACTTTGTGGGCACCTCTGAGTTGATTTTGTAATTCAGTGCTTTGATCAGTGCACACAGCAACAGTCTGCTAACATCACTGTAGAAAAGCTAGCTCCTAGTTTGAATTTTTTTTTCTATTTCTTCTCCTTTCTCTTTCTAGATACAGGGAAAATTGCTAAAAAGTTGAATCAAAACCACAGAGCAAAACAACAAAACATTACTGCACGCTGCCTTGAGCTAACAAAAAGCATTAGGGCTGAAAATATACCACCCAACATACCCAGTGACTATATAACCATCTACTTTGAAAATCAGAAGAATGGAGGGGCACAAGTGATGGATGTTCAACAGCTGCCTGATGAAGATGCAGCTATCATTACCTTCAGTGACCACAAAGGTAATGCAGAAATGCAAAGTCCTTATTTCTTCGAGAACTTTTAATTTAAAGATCAAAATGTGGACTTTCTAGAGGAATGCCTCTTTTGCCCTCATAAAACAGCAAATCTGGTGCTTTTCTCAGCAGGTTGCTGGTAACTGGAGTGCAAGCCTCAGTTTTGGACCAGCTGGGCATAAGGCATAGAATTGTTTCCTTTTTCTGGAGAGCTTATTTCACCCAGAGCTTGATGCTTACAGAGGTCAGGGTGCAGCTTGAGTTCAGTAGAGAACTCACAGCCCTGTGGGTGCAGGGGACTGCCACCTTCACCACCAGCTGTCCCATGGCAATGTGTGCTGTCTGGCTCATCTGAGGACCATTTCTTGGTCAGCTTTTTGGCTGGAGAGCAGATGCTGTGGCTTGTTCAGTCAGTGAGAGAAAGATGAGTGCAAAGTGCAGGATAAGAGGGAAGCTGGGGGCATTGCAGTGGAGAGCAGAAGGGAAGTTGAAGGACAGAGATGCTCTTTTGGTGGGAAAATGGAGGAGTTGTGGTTTGATACTGCTGAGTATAACCCAAACAACTGCTGTGCTCTGCACTTCAAGTATAGCATTTAAGAGAAGTGGGAGCAGAGACTGACTGTACATTACCTCCTCCCAGAAGTGGACCATACTGTGCTTGACTTTCTCTCTCCAGCTTAGTTTCTGGCATTTAAAATAAATAATTCTTCAATAATTTGGAATTATTTCTATCTAGGAAAGGAGGGAATCTAAAATGGTCTAAAAATGAATGAATCTAAAAATGTTCTTAGAAGTAACAAATGCTATTATTTAGTAAACATAGTTTAAAA
The DNA here is from genome assembly GCA_013396695.1 of Sakesphorus luctuosus. NCBI lineage: Eukaryota > Metazoa > Chordata > Aves > Passeriformes > Thamnophilidae > Sakesphorus > Sakesphorus luctuosus. The sequence goes on from VWZD01002185.1 coordinate 241,322, forward strand.
AAAAAAACAAAAAACCCACAAAACAAAAATACCCCAAAACAACAACAACAAAAAAACCCCAAACCCTCCAAACCAAAACAGAATATCATAAGTGCTGACATTAATAGTCTGGGGTTTTGTGGTTTTTGTTTTAGATGTAACAAATATCCTGGCAAAGAAGCATTCACTCAACAAAACACCAATCTCTGTCTATCCTTACTCCACCTCACTGGGAACAGCTCTGTATGGAAAGGAAGGGCCACCGATAAAGAAGCCAGATCCAATTACTCTGCCTCTGGACCCCTATATCTGGAATTATTTGCAAAGAAACAGTAGCCTAATTGAGGCCATAAACTGTGAAATGGCAAAGTGTAATTGTGTGGCAGTGTGGCCTGAACCCCACTGTGCGGACTCAAAAGTTTCATTGCATCCTTCAGCTGATTTGTCTCAGCGAAAGAGATCAGTATCTCAGTTGGTAAAGACTTGGAAGGAAAAAGTTTCCACAGCCTTTTCACAAAGCATATCAAAGTATGAAGCAATTCAATGTCAAGTAAGCACAGAGTTGTGGGAAGCCATTAGAAACAGCTTTTCCCATGATGAAGTTCTTACTATCCCATGTATTTCAAAGGATTTACTTGTTCTAGTAGGTGTAAAAGAAGTTGTGAGGAATGTTCAAGGAGAACTGGAGGTTCTGATTGAAAAAGCCACCAGAGAAATTGAAAGAGAAAAGCAAAGAACTGAAGAAATACTGACAGTGAGTCCAGGGGAATATGGAATTTTACAGGTTACTGGCCTGGAAGAAAAATTTCGTATGGAGTTCCCAGGCCTGCAAATAACTTATGATTCTTTACAGAAAATAATTAACCTATGTGGTGTGCCTGAGGAAGTTTATAAAGTAAAAGGGGAAATATTTGATAATATGCGCAAAATGGTAAAGAAAACAGTTAATGTCCACCCTTATATTTTTCAGTTTTTAGAGCATATTGATAATGAAACCCTCTCACAGACCCTGTTTATGTCAAAACAAATTAGTGCCTTTTATGAGCTTGGCGTGGGAGCCATCGTCTTGAAAGGGAGTACTCCTGAAGATCTCCTAAAAGCAGAAGAAGAAATTATGAAGGAACTGGTCTACAAAAGCATTGTTTTGGAGGATGAGTCAGTCCTCCAGAAGGAGGAATGGCAAACGGTCTCCAAGCAAAACTGCTCTAACGCAGCTGTAACAGTCACTCAGGTGGACAGTCAGGTCATCATTGCTGGTTTTTCTCAAGAAGTAATAAAAGCCTTTGAGGAACTTTCCAGCTTTATAGATGAAAACACACAGGTACAAAGGGTCATAGAAGGAAAGCCCATGGCAGTAATAATGTTTTTTGAGAAAGAGAGGGTCAGTGATTGGGGTGGCTTAGTGAAAAAGGGTGTGAAAGTTGACTTTAGCACACAGAAAAAACGTAGAGTTATATCTTTGAGTGGGTCAAGGACAAAAGTGCTGGAAGGAGTCAGCTTAGTGGAGCAAATTCTATCTGGCCTGCACTATAAGCGTGTGGTAATTGGAGCACCAGGAGCCAAATCGTATTTCAGAGAGCAAGAACGCTTTTTGGCCGCCCACGTAAAACAAGACTTTAAGTGTTTAGTCCTACTAGAAGAGCACTCAGAAGAGCAGCTGGAAGAACAGCAAGAACACAGTCACGGAGCCAAGCCCCGTATGCAGGTGAACGTGGGTGGAACTGTAATAGCAGTGTATAAAGGTGACTTGTGCGCTTATCCTGTTGATGTTGTTGTAAACACATCTAATGAAGACCTAAAGCACATTGGTGGCCTTGCTGAAGCACTGTTAAGAGCTGCTGGTCCAACACTGCAAGAGCAGTGTGATGAGCTGGTGAGGAAGAACGGGCGTTTCCAGCCTGGGAGCGCAGTTATCACAGATGCTGGAAAACTGCCCTGCAAGAAAGTCATTCATGCTGTTGGGTCCAGCTGGAGGAAGGAGGAGGCAGAAAGGTGCGTGGACCTGTTGAGGAGGACAGTGAAGAAGTGTCTAGAACTAGCTGAAACATGCAATTGTCGTTCCATAGCTCTGCCCTCTACAAGTGGAGGGATTTTTGGCATTCCACTGGAACTTAGTACGTATTCGATTGTATCCTCCATCAAGGAGACCCTGGAAGAATCTACAGGGGTCAGCAGCTTGAAGGAGGTCCATCTTGTGGATATTGCAGAGGATAACATTCAGGCTTTCAGCAAGGCACTTAGAGAAGTGTTTCCAGGTTCTTCACCTTCCTACAGGTCCCTGCATCAGGCCAGTCCAGTTCCTCAAACTAGGAAGCGCAAAATTTCCCCGCATAAGGACTCCTCAATCATAACAACTGAGGAAGGCCTTGATATCATGCTGCAAACAGGAAGCATTGAGGATGCTACAGTAAGTGTTTTAAATTATTTGCTGTTGAAGTACCAAGTGGGGGGGGGTTTGGATTTTGGGGGTTTTTTAAGTAAACATGAAAAACATGAAACCAATAAACAACCAGCCCTAGGCCATCATTGGTAATTAGCAGCTCTGCATGTTTGACATGTTATTGGAATGGGCTACCACTGCTGATAAGAGGAATTGCTGTCACATGACTGTCTTACATGGCAGATAGAGATGGCTGTGCAGAATTGCATTTTGTCATCTACTGATGCAGAGGACACAGATTACAAAACCACGGAAAGGTTAAGCTTAGAAGGTATCACTTGAGGTCATCTAGTGTAACCTCTCTGCACAAGAAGGGTCCCCTGGAGCATGTTACTCAGGATTGTGTCCAGACAGCTTTTGAATATCTCCAGAGATGCTTATGCTACAAGGTACATTACAGTTTAGAAAAATCAACTGGATTCAGCAGGAATTTTTCTGGGCTTGGAACACTCCTGATCCTTCCTTGCTTGACAGGAAGAATCTTCAGGCAGCACTGGCCTTTCTGGTACTAGTATTGAAACAAAAGAGGCTGCTCAGTGTTGGTTAATGTGAGTACTTTGCTGTATGAGAGTGGCTGGTTCTTCCAGGTCCGCTGTGCTCCTGAGGCAGCACAGACATGCACATCTGAGCCCAGGCCCACAGCCAGTCCTGTTTTCCCTGCATCTGTGGGATATTGGTGTGGGAACTATTATTTGTTCTGTCATTGGCATGAAACATTCAGGTACTGTTTCATTTCCTGTGGAGAACCAACTTCACTAATTGATTTCCAGTTGCCTCCTGCATTGAATTTCTGTTAGCTGGCTGATAGCTATTTTACTGGCATTGCCAATACAGAAAGCAGCTCCATTCAGAACCCTTTCCATAATGGCCAGCAAATTCTTTCAGGAGTGGATGCCACCCACAACTTGTGTATACAGCTCCTCTAGTTGGACAGGGCAGAATATATGTTAAAATGTGTATAGAGATTCTTTCTGATGAGCTGGATATTGGGCTTGACACAATGTTCATAACCCTTTGTATTTCTCTCATTTAAAAATTACTGCTTTTCTAGCTTCTTTCTTCTTAGATTTTCTCCAGTCTTGTTTGTCTTCAGGTTCTGCTTTTCCCCTAGACCAGCCATGCATAGAAGGTCATGTCTGCCTCAGTGAACACGATTTTGGTCTGTGAACCTCTCTTGGAAAACAAACTTACATAAATGTTGAATAATTAAACCAAGAATGCAGAATTTTAAGTTTCTCTCATCAGGCTGAAATGAATTTGTTAACTCAGCTTTTGTGTTTCTTTGTGCATGCTCATGATATTAGAATTTAGCATAACTTCTGGTTTATTTCAAAACTTTGTCTACTCTGATTGCTGTACCAAAAATTTACTTTGTAAACCATCAGACAGGCTGTATTTGATTAATCAATGCAAAATTCAAATTTGATACTTAAAAGCTAGAGTTTTTGCTTGTGTGTTTTTCAGACATCCATTGTTGTCAACAGTGTTGGCAAAGATCTCCAGCTTGATAAAGGGCCACTTGCTAAAGCTTTGCTAAGCAAGGCAGGGCCAATGCTTCAGACAGAATTGTATAAAGAAGGCCGAGGAAGAGCTGAGGAAGGATCTGTGTTTAAAACAAAAGGTTACAATCTACATTGCAGTGTTGTGCTTCATGCTGTCGTACCTGCGTGGTCACAGAAAACAACATCTTCAAAGGTATAAGGGGTTTTATTGGCCAGAATTTGTCTGGGCTTTATAGTGTCTTTAATGCCACTTTTCCTTTGAAATCAGGGACAGTGTCATAGAAGACCAGAGAGTCAACTCATGTTGACTAATAAATTCCTTGTGAAGTATGCAATTAATTGTACTTGAATACCAAGAGATATCTAAAAGGGAAAGTACTAAATTGTGCATGCTGGAAAAAAAATTACTTTCAGTAACTGAAAAAATAATTGTACTTTACAGGTCTTGGGTGACATCATCACGAATTGCCTGGAGATTGCTGAAGAACTGTCTCTAAGGTCAATTACTTTCCCAGCGATTGGGACAGGAAATTTAGGATTCCCAGCCTTTGTTGTTGCTAAATTATTGTTTGACAAAGTGTTTGAATTCAGTAGTAAAAATGGAGTAAATTCACTTGAGGAAGTTCACTTTCTGTTGCATCCAAAAGACACAGCTAATATTCAGGTGAGTTACTCTGGTTTTCTTCCTCTATCACATGCTTGTTTATTTGGGTCTTTTTTATGATACTTGGCTATCTGATGTTCTTCAAATAATCCACAGGATGCTTGTTCTTATACTAAAGAAAAAGTTGGTCATACTCAAAGTTCTCCTTTTGGTTCCACCCGTCATGGTTGCCTGCCTGTCCTGCACAGTCCTGGTCCCTTCCTGTCCTTTTCTCTTTCCTGGCAATAATACAGACAGAAGTGTAATTACTCTTTCTCTCGTGAACTCACCTAATTCTTCAGTCCATAGGTCTTGACAGATAAGTTTGCTGTAACTCCTGCATCAATGCCTCCACCCATGGAAGAAAAGGAGTGCTTTAAATGGAATGCTAATGTCAGGAAGAGTAATTGTGCTAGGATTGCTGTGCTGGCAAACTTCTCCAGTAGAAACATGCCAGTATTCTGCATCCCCCCTTTTTTAGTATCACTTTAGCACAAATTTTCTATATGTACACTCTAATTACTCATTTCACACTAAAAGAGAGCAGTCACACTGTGAATTAATGTCCAGAGAAGTGTTTCTGCATCTGTTGGCTTCTGCTTTTTTGTGCAGTAGCTAATATATTTTGAAAAGCCCAACTTCATGGCTACCGTGTCAAAGCCTGACCTGTTTGTATAGAGAAGAGTAGCATTATTTGCAAAAGTTGAGTTAGTGTAAGCTAGCCTCTCAGTATAAGGGTGCCATCTGTTGCTCTATACCTGTGGAATGGTAACTAGGGCTTCGACTTAGTTATTTATAACTTTGTCTGTTCACACTGAATAGCCTTGCTGTCTGAGAACAGCTCGTGCCAGGCCTTGCCATCAGTGTTGAGGCAGATGGTATGAAGTAAATTGTGTTCAGATCTGTCTAAATGTTTTTCAACTTGGCTTTTCAAACTTTTATTTCTAGTGTGTAAAGACTTCTGCAGGGGTTTATTGTAATTTCCTTCTCTAGGTATTTTCAGGTGAACTTGAGAGCAGATGTGGAAATACTCCAGGCATTGAAATGCAGAATCCTTCTTCAAATGAGGCTAGCCAAGGCACAGGTAAGCTTGTTTCACAGAAGCTGTGTGCATAGTGGATTTTTTTTAATTCTTTAAAATACTCCATGCATTCCTTATGGATGTTTAGATATTTGTTGGTGAGCATATCATTCCCAGCAGTTAAATGCCTCCCTGACACCTGATCCCATCAGATCTTGGAGCTAAGCAGGGTCAGCCCCGAGTACTTGGATGGGAGACCTCCTGGCAATACCGGGGGCTGTAGGTTCTAGTCCTGAGGACTTCAGTGTCACTGTCCAAGCTTGCTCGGCCGTGGCAGATGGACCTTGGGACTTAAAAGGTGGGGCCAGTTCTGTGCCTCACCTAAAAAATCCACTGTGCAGGCTGGAAGGGCACACCCACGTGGGCAGAGCCCTTCCCAAATCTTCGTTCGCAAAGCCTGGCCATGAAGGAAAAAAAAAAAATCATTCCCAAGGTCCAGGTTGCTGCTGGAAAGGCAGTATTTTCAGGCTGAGTGTCTGTTATGTCTGAAATACTATAGGGAGATGCTAAGAAAAGAAATGTATCTTTGGTTCCTTATCTGGATAGTACCCCTACAAATCGGGACAGCAGAAGCTATCATGTGTCAAGGGCACGGGCAGGGCTTTTCCTTTTATTGCCGCAGCACCAGATTAGACTGTGAAGAGGTCAGTGTCTTCCTGTGTCCTGGGAAGGCAGATAAGTTCTTGGTTGTGTCTTAAAGTGGTCTCTTTGGAATACTCTTAAATCTTTTACATGTTCAGAGGAGTAGCAAAACCACATTGAAATATCTTTGGTGTTAATCTGCTTAAGGCAACTGCAGCCTGTAAAAAATGAGTTAATTATGTTGAAAACATAATTAAGATCTTACAAATAACACATGGGTAAGAGGTTCCACCTGTTATGCACTAGAGAACCTGCCTGGGAACTCCATGAGACAGGAGTAAGGGAGTGAGATTTGGAAAATTTTCTGCTCTTTTACATTGGAGTTTTACAAAGGCTTATATGGTAAAATGTCGCAAAGTAGTGTCCTATATATCAGGTGTGCACCAAAACACGTTTTCACTGCCATCCTGGCATGAAGTAATGGGAATAGGTGCAGGTTGAGCAAAGACTCCTGTGAGAAGGGATGATTTTCAGTTAGCATGGCAGGCAGTCCTCTCCACAGTCTGAGTCTGTAGCCAAACTGTGGTCTCTGTAGGTGTTGTATCTGTGGACAAGTCTCTTAACTTTTACATCATCATTCCCTTCTGCTCAGGATCTGTATTTCTTCCTCTGCAGCTTTTCATACTACCTCTTCAACCTCAGCAGATAATTTACTTGAAATGACAATTGGCTCCATCGTGTTCCAGGTGGCAGCAGGTGATATTACCAAGGAGGAGGGAGATGCCATTGTAAACATAACAAACAAAACCTTCAACCTCAAAGCAGGTATTTTAGTTGATAGTATGTGTGAAAGCAGTATGTGTGCTTAGAAGGGCTGAGAAAGGAGAGGAGGAAGTATTTTCTTCAATGCTTCATACCCTTTTATTTGTTTCACAATGTGGTTTCTGTTTTGCTTCTCAGGGTACAAAGGTTTGATTAAGTAGTGGCTGAAACTTTGTTTCCTTGATAATCTGTGTTACAGGATGGCATGTTTAAGACTCTCCTGCAAAAAAGAGAAACTAATAATAATTTTCTTTATTTTTTTATATAGACTTTTTATAGAACACCTCTCAGATAAAGGAGAAGACAAACCTCAGTGAGGTTTTGACATGGTGAAACTTGTAACGTACTTTAGGCATCACTTTGAATTGAAAAGCATAAGTCTCAAATTTTGGCAACAGTGCTTTTCAGGTGTAACATTTACTGTTGTTGGGATTGAGATATGATAGATACTATGTGGCTTACAGTTCTGCCTCAGATGGGACTTTAACAACATTAACAGTAGTAACAGTGGATTCATATGTCTCTTCTCATTTAAGGTGTCTCTAAAGCAATCCTGGACGGTGCTGGAAAAGCAGTTGAAGTTGAATGTGGTGTACTAGGTATAGTACAACATTTCTGACCCTTCCAAAAGAGTTAATGGATGGCAAGGAATCTGTTGGAATACTTTGTCAATACGACCTACTGTACTTCCACCTGTATTATGCACTGTGTTACAGCAGCTGGTTTTTAATCAGTTAATGTGATACTCATAAAACATCTAATGAGGGAAGGGAAAGAAAAATCTTCAAGGGGAGGTGGCTTCTAAGCATATGTAAAGATCCCTATCTGTTAGTTATTACATCCTCTTACTCCAATAAAGCTTTCCATGATTGAAACAAAGAGAGCCTACATCGAACAGAGCCATGAGCAAGGAATTGATGTTGTCAGAAATGTTAATAGAGAAGCCATACCTCACTGGAAACAACTGACTATCTGCAACTCCTTTTGTTATTTCTGAGTGAGAAAATATTTGCTGTTGGTATAGCTAGTACCCTTCTGCCACATCCTCGTGTGACTATTTCTCAGTAGTGCAAAGCTGGGTTCCTTTGTCAGAAGAGCCATTTATTTGTAGACCAAATGCAGCTGATGAACAGCAACTATAATGAAAGGGGAGTAAGGATGGACAAGTATATGTGGTTTAAACCCCACAGAATAAGGGAAGGTGGGAAAGACACAGGTGTGGAGGTCAGCTTGGAAGACCAACAAAAGGAAAAGAATTATGTGGAAGCAATCAGAGGTAAACAAACCTCTCTTGCACAGGCCAAGAGGGTAATTTGGACTAGGCAGCCTGGGGGTAGATGTTGTGCTGGTGTGTTTATGAAGACAGAGTGCCAGTCTGCATGAAATTTTCCAGGTTTCCAGAGTAAACCTGACAAATAAAGACACACACAAAAATTTTTTGTGAGGAGGCAAATACTTTACAAACATAAATTGAATCCTTGTGCCTTGAATGTGAAAATAAATAGAAAGAGGGGGTTGCTCACTTTATGGAAGGAGACATGAAGCTTATCCTGGGGCATATTTGTCACCATTTCTTATTTTGTAATTAGGACTAGTACACATCTATATTGTGGATAATTGTTGATTATGTTCTACTTATGTTTCAGCCCAGAAGACTCAAAAGAGCTATATCATCACCAATGCAGGAAACCTGCCATGCAAAAATATAATCCATTTTGTTGCCCAAGATGATATCAAGTGGCTAGTTTTCCAGGTGCTCCAGCAGTGTGAGATACAGGGGTACACCTCTGTTGTCTTCCCAGCAATTGGAACAGGTCTGTGTCTCTCTCTTTGAAACGGGTTCAGTCCATGTCATTCTGCTGATCTCAGGTCTCAAGCAATGAGTTTGATTTATTTGGAGGGGTTATTATTTGATGAAACTATGTTTGGAAACTGCAGTCTTTAAAACTGTTATTAGAGGCTTATGAAGAGCTAGAAAACTTCGCTCCTTGCAGACATCTAGTATGTAAGGAGTATGAGTATTGTAGAGCCAGCACTTCCTTGCTAACAGGAATTCAAAGGTACGTCTGTGCTTCCTGGACAGCCTGCAGCCTGATACCTGTGGACAGCTCAGGGAGAGCAGCCAGGGGCCTACTTCTCAATTGCTGAAACCAGTAGATGCAACTCTGCCTAGCAGCCACACAAGTAGAGTTGATATGCATGGAACGTGAGCCTGTCGAAAAGGCCAGATCATCTGTTTTTCTTCTTTTGTTATTTTCAGTTAGTTCAGTAGAAATCCGTGGAGTTGGAGAATCCAGACCTGTGCCTCATGCATGGCGGAACCTCTTGCATGAATAAAACGAGGCCTGTATTTTGAGCCAACAGCTATTAGGTTCCCAAGCCATACACAATCTACATCATAACCTGAATGGCTGCCATGTCCACAAAGGAAACTTCCATTTTTCCCTTGCTAGAAAGGTGTTCTCAAACTTTCTTTTCCTGATAAATAGAAACGTTTTGTAATTGCCTGCCTGATGTTACTCCTGACCTGTTTATGATTCAAATGATTGTGGGTATGTTCATAGCTGGTTTTGTAAAGATGTTTTAATCATTTGTAAGTCATTAACATTTTTTAAAAGCAAAATATCTGTAACTTTTTTCAGGACAGGCAGGCCGCAACCCAGCAGAGGTAGCTGACAACATGATAGATGCAGTAACTGACTTTGCAAGAAAGAACTCTGCTCCATCTGTGAAAATTATTAAAGTTGTCATCTTTCAGCCACATCTGCTGCCTGTGTTCCATGTAAGGATGAAGAAAAGAGAAACATCTACTAAAACACGAGTCAAGTCACTTCTTTCCAAGATAACATGTAAGTAGATGTCACTTAAATACAGGTTATAGATCAATCTGTTTAACATCAACTAGTTACGATTAATATTAATTACAATATTTGTGTATTTCATTGTAGCATTCTTGACCTCTGAGAAACATTCCCCAAAGGAAAATAAAGCAGTTTTGGAAAAGAAAATCAACCTGGCTGCTGTGCAAATTTGTGGTGAAAATAAGAAGGAAGTGGAAGAAGCTGAAAAGTGGCTAAAAAATGCAATTTCAAAAGAACAACTTCAAAAAGAAATTGCAGATGACTCCATCTCTCATTTCGGTGAAGAAGAGAATGAAGAACTGTGTCAACTACAAAAGGAATTAAAAATTGCTCTTTCTTTGGGGGATAACTCTATTGGAATTTCAGGTTTTGAGAAAGATGTCT
>VWZD01002196.1:0-62908 GCA_013396695.1 Sakesphorus luctuosus
AGCTGACGGTCTTAATTACTGGGGTCCACTGAAGTCAGTGAACTATGACAATTTACATCAGCTGAGCGTTGTTCTTTCATTTTATATTATAATACAGCAGTGAACCAGGTCTCAGTTTGGCTGTGCTGGCTGGACAAGTAATGAGAAGGAAAGATGAGCTGAAAGACCAACATCATTGCCTTGATGTACATGTTCTTGATTAATAAAGAGCAATGACATATTTACCAGGTAAATAGAGGAATATGTGAAAGCAAACAAAATGACAGAGAGAAGGGAGAGAATAGGAACTTTTTATTGATTAGGCACAGTGAAATTCAGCTATTTGCAAAACTTTCAGCTAAGAGTACACATTTATATATATTTAACTCCAGGATACTAATCCCCCAAACTCCAGCAATATAATTACTGCAGTATATAGTCCATGCATGTGCTTCTAAGAATTGTGTAACTCCACTCTGTGGGCTTGAGAAAGTCACCAAAAACAGCATGAGCAGACAATTATCCAAGACTGTGCAAGAACAGAGCTCCTTGTGATGATTATGCAGTAGGAATGATAACCAGGAGCAATCATATGACAGACAGCACTGATCAGATCACTGCAGCCCTGCACAAAAGAAAAAAATCACTGCTGATTGAACAGCAGAAGCAGCACACAATGGAGATGATTAAAGGGATGGTGGTAGACACGGGGCTGCAGGAATAGCAACTCACACATCAGAATCTTTGACTAGCAGAAGCTGTGGAAGTAAAACTAGATGCTAAAGAGCAGCTGATAAGAAAGCAGAAAGAAAAGAGGAATTTGTTGGATAACTGGAGTGTGATCAGGACAGACTGAAATTAAAACATGAAAAAAACAAGAAAGGAGAAAATGGGAAGTTACTCACTTATTTGGAACAGTCTCAAAGCATAACTAGACGATGTATGAAATATATAATTACACAACCAGAAGATCTGTGCAAAAAGAATGGATCCTACAGCTACTGACAATAGGATTACAACATGGAAAGGGTAACTTTGCAAGAACAGCTGATCAGACAGCTGGAACTTGGCAACAGGCAGCCATGCAGCTGTTTGCTTAGTAAGACAGTAACAACTCAGCAAGTATAACTATGGGGCACTTCTACATTAGACAGCAGAATTAGACAGCAAGAAAAGATCTGAGGGCCCAAGAGCCAGGCAATACGAATAGAAAAGAGCAAATCCTAAACAGAATGGAAAAGAAAGCAACTGATTTTAAACAGGAATTGACAGCAACAGGACAGGGGAGTGGAATCAGACAGCTGACAGGACATGGCTGGGATCAGCCCAAATATGTAGCCCATCAGCCAGGGAGAGGATCCAAAACCAGGAGCAGTTCTTTGGCAAGAAGCAGAATAACCCAACAGAAGTGATTAATCAGGTTTGACAAGATGAGTGGAGTCTCCTGCACTAGAAATGGTCTGGCAATGTACATCCCTATGGAGCAGTGCAAGTATCCCAGCTAAAGTTAAGCCCCAGTAATACAGACTTGGCAGGACCTGGTGCACCTTTCTCTTGGGATGTGGTCCCCTCCTAGTGTAGAGTCTGCAGGAATGCCCAGGGGAGGGGCTGATCTGTGGGAGCACACACTCAATGGGATCCTGTAATGCTTCACCAAGGCAAGGTCTCTGTCATTTTCTTTCACTGCTGTTTCGAGCTCCACTGGTTTGAGAGGATTATGAGTCATGATTAAATCCAGCAGCCTCTTTTCCTCTGTACAAAGCACCAGAAATTGTCTTCTGTCTCCTCTTCCTGCAGTCAGCAAAGTTGTGTTTTAAGCTGCAGCACAGTCAAACCTTCAGTAAAATATTAGCAAGGCATTGAGGGAACAGAGCACACTATAGGTCACTGCCTGAGATACCATCCAGCCTAATGCACAATCACAGCTTGTGACATTGAGAAAGAAATGCCGCCAATACATCAGTGATCTCTTTAGCACGTATGACTATTAATTTTATCCTTCATTGGCTTATTTTCCCTGCACTACTGCCAATTTCTGATGACTGTTTCTGTTTCTATAAATCACTGGAATGCCAGGAAACATTACAAAAATCATAGAGAAGTGAAATCACATTTTTCACCCTCTCCTCCACTCTCCCCTCTTTCCCACAAAAACCATAGTTATGCCTGTATAGAGGATTTCTCAAACGTTTTTATTTGATCTTTGAAGGTCTGTGACAGCATCACCAATCTAATCCTACAATACTGTGGTTAGCAAAATTTATAGGCCAGTTCTTTTGCCAAAAGCTGGTGCAGCTCAGCACTGATTACCTATTGCAGACAAGAACAGAAAGAGCTTGAATATTCCTGTGATTCATTTCTGGTATCTGCTTTCCTTTTTGGCCTATAAACATAGTCTTCAATAGACAGTACACCAGAAAATACATAATAAAAACTAGGAATAGAAGTAAGAAACATTTCCTTACATCTTTCCGTATGTAACCTGCAAACCACCATTTGTCTGTATCTCCATCTCAGAAGGTTTTATGGCTGTCAAAGCTGCTTCACCTGATAACGTTTTCTGACTAAGACGGAGGGAGTCCCTTCTGCTCTCCCCCACTCTCTTCTGGTCACACTTTCCACAGACATTTAGCAGACTAGTAGATCAAGCTGTAAGGAAAAATAATCTAAATACAGCCTCTAGTAAAGGCTGCCAGTGTTAAATAGATCCCACATGTTTCAAATTTGGAGACAACTACAGAAACACAACCAGTTATGAACAGTTTGTCCAGTTATAAAATGGCCTAAATCCTCTTTCAAAATATATCACAAAATACTTCGTTCAGTTATGGTAAATTATACACTTAATGATTTGGTGAATCTGTGCTTTCCTAAAACACAGGGAATGGCATGATGGTATTTAAAATCCTACTATGGCTATGACACCAATAAATTAGGAGATTTAACAGAATTCTCCCATTTTATTTTCTTGAATAAAAGACTTATTAACCACATGGTGCTATTAGATGCTATTAAAGTTTGCCTAGCATGACTTGCATAGTATCTTTCAAATTACAGTATCACAATTGACAAGAAAAGCAAGAACAGGTAAGAATATTGTGCAACATTGCTGAACTACCACAGCTGTTGGAACCCTGACTTGTTAACTTCCTGAATGAATTTGAGACATGTCAAGATTGCCATCATCTTGGCAAGTCTCCTCGCATTCACATCCTTCCTCTTTCAAAAAGAACACCTTTTTTCCTTTTTCTAAAGTAAGTAAAATGAATTTTGTGAAATGTGAAGCATGTTAAAGCAAGTTTAGATACTTGAAGAGTCATGGACTTTCAAGACACTGCAGATATTCACAGTGAAAAAGTACTTACTGATAAACTGAAAATTCTTCACAGTACAAAGCTTCAAAACAGTGTAAATTCTTCAGGCAGAATATGTATATATCAGACTTTTGTGTGACCCAGGGCAAATCCTCTGCCAGTCCAACTCATAGCAGATTCATTTTCTTCAGTGAAATGCTGCAGATCCAGCCTTGGAGTACTGACCCATAATCTTTTAATACACCTTAGCTGATTAATGCCCATTCTGCTTCCTCTAACTATTTTCTTGTATTATTCTATCTATTTTTCTGACACTTCCTTGCTCAGATGGGAGAGAGATGCAAATCTGGGCCTTATTGCAGCATGAGCACTTGAGCACTTACAGCAGATCCCACACAGCAGCTGCAAGTCACCTTAGAGAGGGAATCCTTGAAAGCACAGGGGCAAAAATCTCCAGCCAAACACAACAATGGCAGCTGCACAAAGCAATACGTGAACCCCAGCACAAGAGCTGGTGAAAGAAAATGTACAACCCACACTTATTACAGCAAACCTGAATCTGCTTGTAAACTCCCAACTTCTGTCACATTCTCAACCACAGCAGTGAGAGAAAGCCTGGTGTGAGCATCCACATTGGCATGCCTGGTTCCCCAATCCATACACAGCTCAGACCTCACAAAAGAAAATTAAGAACTCCAGGTGGCCCTGACTAGCCTGTGTTTCTCATCCAAGATCTCCCTCCTTCTCCTGCATGACCTAAGAGCCCTAAGAGGATAGTAGAAATTCCTCAGATTGTTCTTGTAACATATTCTTGATCACAATACCTGTTTTGAAAAATGTAGACTGAATATGTACCCATGAAAAAAGAAAGTGGAGCTTCAGCAAACTTGTACTTCAAAGGCACTGGATGTTCTCAGAGGCAAACCTGCTTTCTTGGCAACATCCACAGCATGTATAGAGCCAGTTACAAGTACTCTCAGCTTAATCCACCCAATGCCTGGATCAGATGTTCCATGGAAATTGAAGCATTCAGGAGTATTTTTAGTAAAAAAAAGTGGGGAAGAAAGTGAGAACGAATCTTATAAAGACAGAAAATATTTTAACCTCCTTGGAACTCAAAAATAGCTAGAGAAGTTTGAGCCAAGTATTTCAAGAGACTCACTACCAATCAAACGAACAAGAACAAAAGTAGGAAAAAACCATTTAGGACAGAACATATTTAGGACAGAAAAATATGTGAGAACCAGAATTAAATGTTTTGAAATCTGAATTCAAACAACCTAAACACACACACCAAAGAAAAAACTTAAAATGTTAGACTAGAAAATGATTGTAAGAAAATCCCTTTAACCTACAAGTTCTAAATTACTATTTTAGGTAAGAAAAAAAAAGATGTATGATGTTCTGAGTTCTTCTACTGTCTTTGTGGTATTGATAACATATGTGTTCAGCTGATTCGGGGAGAAAAAGAACTGTAATTCTGCTAAGACAGTTTCCAATATAATATGGTTATAGAGGTAAACTATGTGTGATACTGGGAGTAAAGTTTCACTACACCATTTTTAATAATCTCCCAGAGTGATCATCCATTCCAGTGGAAGGTGCTCACCGTGGCCATTCCAGTGTTGACATGCAGGGCACACACCCCTCTCTCAGTCTCAGGATAAGACTGAAGTGAATGGTTTATGCAGCCAAGAAAGCCACTGCTCAAGGCAGCAAACAGGACACAAACACTGAGAGCTGGGCCATGAACTCTCCACACTGTGCAAGCGTGCTGGATAAAGGAAGAAACAGGAAAGTAGAAATACTGGGGAAAAAACAGTATGTTAATGAAAATTGTCTGCCAGTGCTTTCAGCTCTCTGCTAACAATGCTGCTTCATTCCAAGGGCTGCCAGTGAGGGGAATTAGCTGAGTCTGAGAGGGAGAGGGAGGGAAAAGAGCAGAACTACCCTTTCCAGGCTGAGGAAAAGAGCAGTGTCTACAGACGATGACAACATGGCAAGCCCTCAAGGATGATGCTGCCTGTTTCTAAACTTCTGGGTTTACCCATTTACTTCCCAAGAAGTGTTTTTTTCTTTCTCATCCCTTTCCTTCTATAGTTTAAAGCGGCTTTCAAAACTTCATCTTAGTGTTTGTGTAACCTCTGCTGCCACCTCTTTATCGAGCTGCACAGATTCACTTTCATGTGCCAGATCCAAGATATCCAAAAACCCAAACTGATGAATTCTTAAAAGTATACCCAGACTGCCACTCCTCAGAAATGCCTTTTTAGCCCCATAACAGCATTACTGTAAGCTTTAGTTTCCTAACACTGATGTTCAATGGGCAAAGAAGCCGTATCTGCCTCTGAGCATGCAATGTGCACGCTGACGTTTAAATCCAAGGTTTTCAGTGGCATCAGCCAGGCATCTGAAGAGGTGTAAAATACAAAGAGCATTGGGTTAAAGATTAATGTTATAATACCTGGAAATCAACATTAAAAGTAAGCACTATCAAATTTTCAGAACACGTTAGAGAGTCTCCAGATCTTTCTTCAGTAAAGTACATTAATCCTTCTCAAGGGTAAATGCTAAGCATTGATTTCCAATATAAAAAGCAGGTGACCTGAATTCATTGTATGATTAAAATCACAAAATGTGTATACTTTTTTTATTCTAGTCTACTTTTACACATGCTGAACTGAAATAATTTGCAAAGTTTGCTAATGAATAAATTACTTCTAGATTTCAAAATATATATAAGAAAGTCAGAGCAACGTGGTCAGACCCAAAATTGTAGAGCAAATGAATATAAATAACCTCAACAAATAGATCAAGATATGGCAGACTGGCATTTTCATGAAAAAAAATACACTACTAGAAAGTCCAAGCACATCCAGAAAGCATTACTGCCAGAAATTGAACTGAAGCCTGATAAGATTAGCTAAAATATGTGAGCTGAAGATAGAGGAATAGCTCCGAATTTGTTTCTCATTTTCAGCTCAAATGGGCTGAATTTTACACAGGATGTTGAATAGCATACAGACTGATTTCTAAAACCCTCGGTTAAGTTACATATTAAAATTGCACACACAGCCTCAGAATTTCAGCATGGGAAATATCTGAGTTTTATATGTTTGAACAGAATGACATCTGGATCTGACCCTGCTGGTGTAATTTAAAGAATGAATTGGAAAAGAAAATCAAGAAATCGGAAGGTAACCAGGAGATGAATTGACTTCACCAATATCCTTACATCATTCAGTTACTTCAGACATAAAATGTATTTTATCCATACTTACATTGGTGTGGAATCAGAAAAGTCCCAGTTCTTAGCACCAAATAGCACCAAAGGGTTTGAAATATAGGAAAGAAAACCTCAGCTGGTTACTACATGCCACCTGATTACACATGCAGTGCAGTTGTATTTATAATCTCCATTATTTCTGTTTAACTTAACCTATCACTTTCACTTATTCTCCTCCTCATTCTTCGTCTCCTCTTTTGATTGATATCAAACTCTAGACTAAAGAGCACTAATTTATTCTCTCATATATATTGACGTAAAATGAAAGCAGAAAGCTGATAAATAAATTTGTATATGCATCGTAACACATAGGACAGAGAGGCTGAATAAAACCACTCTGAAACTGGAGTCATTTTTGAGGTGAACAGATTTTATGTTCATATCTAGATTTTTAACAACAATTTTTCTATCATAGGAAAATTCTCATTTATTCAGCTTGGTAGTTCCCACACTGATTCCCAAAGAGCTCCAGCAGCTCAGCCTTGGGTTTTCCTTTTGACACAGTTCTTGGTCAAGTGAACTCAGTATCCATCTCATGAATTCTGCTGCTGATTCCCAAAGTCTCTTCTTAATCTAGTGCAGGAGTCCAGCTAAATCTGACCTATCTCATTGTCTACATAATTATTTTATGAAGAGACCAGTCTATGAGATTAGACTAGAATTATCTGTGAGGGCAGACCCTCCACACAGTACAGAAAAACAGTGGGTGAATTACATGGCACACTGATTGCAGCTAACAAGAATTGTTAATGCATTGTTTGCTGTTAACATTTCTTTGAGTTCCCAGTATTTTTGCCTTGCTATTTCAATGCAATGTTTGATTCTGTCTGCCACATATTAGAATTCTCATGAACTGTGAGGGAGCTTTTAATTTAGTTTTATGTTCTTTGGAAGCATACTCTGGTGTTAAAAGTTAGACTGCATTGTCCTTCTCCAACAGCCAAAACCATTTCCCACTCCTGTATGAATGGGGATCCTACTCTGTGACTTCATAACTTGAAATTATCAGCAAATTTCTTAATTTAAAACTAAAACATATTTAAGACTAGTATGTTTCCGAGGTAAGGCACAAAACTCTCACAATGCATAAATCACCAGTAGGAGGAAAAGCGCTGGGTTGTTGCTTTGCAAGGATTAACTCAGGGCTCACAGGTCTGGGGGCAGGAGCTGCCCCCTGTCTGTGTCAATGCCTCGCTCTCACCAGGGCAGGGCCCTCACCAGGCAGGCCCCTCTCACCTGACAGGGACTGGCAACAGCACAGCACTCTGTGCACCAGGCAACTAATGGAACTCTGAAAAAGATGGTAGTGCTGAACGGCAAATGATAAAGGAGGTTGGCCAGAGCAGAAACTGCCACCTTTCTCTAGCACTTGCAACTAAATACAACCACAGCATTTAGTTTTGCAAGAAATCCTTTCTGCTCCCAAACAGCAAGATTCTAGACATAAATAAAGAGTATTTGCTAGTCTTTCAGTCCATGAAGACTGAAGAAGCCTATGAAGACATCAACTATTTATTCCATGTTTGGGTTTGGGGGTTTTGTTGGTTTTTTTTTTAATAAGAAGCCTAAATAATAATTTGCTAATATCTTTGAGGCTCTAGAACAATTCAAAATTTACTTTGTATTTGAAGTTCTGTGGGTTTAATTTAGCTAAGCATTCATGAAAAACTTTTCAATCTTTAAATAATCCATGAGAAATTATAAAATGTTAATTGCTCAAGTTGAAAGCTGAAGAGGAATTATTCGAAATCATTTAGTAGAATTGAGTCTATCTGACCTTTTTCTAGAATCTGTGTAACGGATTTATTATGTTTTCCCTTATTTTTCAAAGGAGGGAAACACATGAACCTTCCTATTGCCTCTTTTCCTTAAGAAAGAGTCTTCACTTACTCACAAACTTGATAGAGAAATTAATTTCTTGTGCCAAGAAATTAGTCTTGCTAGCATACTATATATACTTCTCTACAATCACAAAGCTGCAAAACCAACTAAGTAGAGAAAAAACATTTTGCATCATCAAACATGGATTAAGGTAATGAACATTCTGACAAACAGCCATATGATGGTATGAGATCAACTGACTTGTATGCTTTTGCTAGGTATTTTTCCTTTGTAATTAAAACTGAGTTTATATGTCACAGAAAATTACAAGAATAAATGAAGTGGAATTAAAATAAATTTATATTAGACTCAAAAATTCAAATGATACCCTTTTGATATAAATTACAGTCTTTTTGCAGGACCACTCTCAGTACTTGAAAAGCAAAATTAAGTTAGAATTTTACAGGCAATTCTAATAGACCAATTATTACTATTATTTATTAAGACAGCATCTGCAGTGCTAGACAAAAATTGAATCTCTTCCGTGCTGCAGAATTTTTCTCTTGTATTACATATGTGCTCAGATTAAGAGGACTTTAGAAACATCCAAAACAAACAGGCACAAAACTGCACTGGCAGTGATAATAAGAAAAATACTGTGATAATTAGAATGGTTCTTAGACTAAATTTCTTTTTCCCTTTTTCTGGAAAGTTACCACTCTTGCAAGAAACTACAAAAAGTTATATGGTGATCAAAAAGATGAATTCCCAGTGTAAAATTCCAGTAATGAAAAAGAGATTAGGTCCCACCAGTTAGTAGGCAATTATCTGCCAGGTACATTTGCAAATTGAGGGGCTTAGCTCTAAGGAAAAGTGGAGAAATGGACTTTTGCATGATCTGGTTTCAGGTATATTCCCATGGGAACTCACCGCCTCCTAAAACATTTTCTAATACTTGTTTTGCAACATGTAGTTTGTGAGCATTAAAAAGAAAGCAGTATGACCTGTAAATAAATGCCATTTTTAAGAAAGACCATGTGTGCAATTAGGAGACTCCCAAAAGAGTTAAGTGGTGTTTAAAAGCTACTCCAGCGCCTTTGGGCTAGAAACCTTGGCACAGACTGAATCAGAAGACAGTCTTGATGAACAGTGCCTTGGAGGTAGAGATATAGCTAGAAATCACTGGTGATGCTCAGCAGCACTGCTGCCAGCCCAACTGGCTAAGCCCAACTAGAGAGTAAGCCATACTCAGTTTTCAGGTGTGACAAGTATTTCTCTTTGACACCTTTTGGGGATTATGCATTAAGACTTCAGTTCTTGCTGTCCTCAATAAAGCTCTTAGTGCTGTTGGCAAAACATTCTGGGGACTGCATGGCCTACAAAAGGCACTGTCACAATTACTGGAGAAGTAAAGAAACTTCTGGTACATGTCCAGGACCCTCCATCATTCCCTCCTTCAAAGCTCAGTATCATTACTTGGACCACTGGATGACTGAAGACCATTTGGACCACTGGATGAGCAGAGGAGAAAGAACATTTACAGGCATTCTCAATAGAAGTACAATGGTACCATCTAGAGAACAATAAATCACTTTATAAACTTATTGTAATTCAATATAAAACCAATTTTATTCATTGGTTTAGTGTTTTTTATTACAAGTCATAAAATAGTCCAAATATTGTTACTGGTTTCTATTCAACACAGGCTCTTCTTTGCTGTAAGATTCGAATACCTCCTAGGAGTGCTCACTACCTACGACTAACATTTTTTTATCTTACTTCCAATGAGAGATAAAAAAATCTGCCTGCAGTCCAAAGCTGAGTTTCACTGCCTTACATGACATGTCTGCCTCCTCCCATGGATGGCTCAAGGAAAGGATTATCCTCAGCCCAGACCATGGGCTGCTGTTTGCTGTGTCCTGCCCTCCTTCCTCTCACCTACAAGAGCGAATTTACAGCCCATGTGAACAACTTTGCAAACTATTTATCCTGAGACTGGTCGCAGCATGCCTGAAGGGTAACATCTTTCCAGTTGAAAAAACTCTTTGCTCTCCATTTCTATTTACTTTTTTACCCTGTGCAGTAAATCTGCCATATGAATAGAAATCACCCTTACAGCCGATACTTTCTATGATGGCTACTTCCCACCGAAACTAGATTAATTTGCCTGTTTACAAAGTGTTTCAGAGGTACCAGAATTCTGAAAAAATTCAGTCAACACTGACTTGCACTGGTAGTGAATCAGTGGCCAGACAAGAAAGCTCCATATTCACTGCAGTGAGTGAATTTTTGAGTAATATTTTATCTTTTTAATCTCTTTTCATGTATCTCAGTGAATATTTATATCCAGGAAAAATTACACTCAAGCTTTCAAAAAGGCTTATTTTATTCCAAAAAAGACTTTGTGAACACAGCACTGAATATATTCGTTTCTTCTGGTTCCCTAATTCAGTTAGTAAATTTACCCAAGTGAGAGCTGAAATAAATGCTTTTGCCTTTTCCTCTAAATGTCAGTCAGATGACAGAATGTATTCACCATCTGAATTATTTGTTAGTGTGATTTTGTCAAGATTGCTGTGTATGGGCAGTTCTAAGCCTGTCTTAAAAAGCATCTTCTTTGAAAGAATTGGAGTTGTATTTCAACATATGTCTAACTTAAGGAGAGAAGAGGATAGCTTTCAAGTCATTCAGGTTTGAGCACATGACTCAAGCAAGTTAGCTCTTGCTGAAATGTCTTCTTGATCTGCTTAAAGAAATACTTCCAAATGTAAAACCCACTTACTGTTCTTCTAGAGTATGTGGAAATCTTGTTATTACCACTTGATTATCAAATGAATCAAATCTTGTTATACTGGAAATAGTAGGGGCCCTCCACAACTTAATCTAAGGGCAAGAAGCAGTAAGTATGTAGGCTTTCATATAAATTAAATTCCAAACAAAATCCCTGAATTCTCAAAGAATTTTCCTAAGTGGTTTTCTTCAATTCTAAACAGGAACTATGCTGTAGATAGATGAATTTGTCCAGTTTGTCGTGAATAAAATTTTTTATATTTTCTACAGCACTTCCTTATCAGCACTGTCTAGGCAAAGCAGCAGCATTTCTGTTTCCTCTTGCAGCTTCACTGCATAGAGCCATTTCCCCACCAGTCTCACACACCCAAGGCTCCCCGAGAGCTCCTCTCCCACCTTCCTGCAGCTCTGTCCTTAGCACTGAGTCACTCACAAACTGCAGCATGGTAAATCCAGTTTTTATCATATTTAATTTAATTCTGGATCCGTTTCTTTGGAAGCAAACATTTTTCACATCTTGCTAAAGGATGCCTTGTGCAGAGTAGAACTCCTATACTGAACCACCAAGTGCATCAGCAAGCACTGGCTTTACTCACAGTACCACATTTGAAGCACATTGCAAATGTTACTTTAGTAAAATTTCATACTCCCCACTGTAATACTTGCCATTTTTATACAAAGCAAACTATTAGCCACATACAGATTCCACAGGAAACAAGATTTATTTTGGTATACAAGAGGTAGTATTTTTTCTGTACTGGACTATTGCCACAGTCCTGTATGTGCCACACAACTTTCCTTCTGACTTGCTCTCCTATCTCCAGATGAAAAACATGTGAGCTCGATGTGGCTCAATTAGAGCCTTTCTGAGGACAGAGGATAAGATATATTAGACCCATGACACTAATACAAGTAGAAGACAAAAAAGAAAATAAACTCCCTCTTGTTATGGTCCATCAGGAATAAATAGAGCCTTCAGGGAGGGGCAAACCAGACAGATACATTCATTGTTCTGAACAGAAACTTGTTCTTTGGGAAAACGTGGGTTAATTGCTCAATGCCTTCATTTTCCTTTGGTAATTACAAAGTCTTAACCCTTAAGCAGACTCACACCCACCTTTAAAGTTCACTAGAATGGTTTTAGAGGGGAGACTTTATTTGGAAAATAGCTACAGTTGAGTAGCTCTTAGCAAGGAAAAATGCCAGTGGCCATCCTGAGCCAAAGAGAAATGCAGGAAGATGGGCCTATAAGGACAAGGCAGTCATGGGCTTGGATGGGCACAGGAAAGACCACCCTCCTTTGTCTCAAGTGAGGCTTAGAAAATGGCTGAGGGTTTAATGCATAACAGATGGGATTGTCCTGGAAACTAAAATCCCAGTTTGAAAAACTTGGGATGGCTCCAAAGTAACTTCTAACACTGGAGGAGGGTGGCAAGAACCATGTATGTGAAAAAAGGAGACTGCTACCACACAGGAGCTCTCCTGAACTTGGACTACCAGTGTTCAAACCACCCTCACACCAAATATTCCAAGTAACTAAATCTCCTCATGACCAAATCTTTGTAGATAATTTTTTCCATGCGGGAAGGGATTGCAGAAGCTTTTTCTCAGAAGTAAGATTTCATTTTTGAAGAAAAGACAACTTCCACTAGAAAAAAAAAACATGCAAGCAAACATCAGCAAGGTCTCACAACTACAGCTGGATATTAGATTTGATCTCAAGTTAAAGTCATGAGGCTTTGAGAGGAACCCAAGCTAACAAAATTATGATTTAAAAACAGAATCACAAAATGGTTGAGGTTGGTGTGACCTCTGGAGTTGCCCTACACCACATGCTGAGGCAGGAGCAGCACCACACCAGAGGGGTGACCAGCTGGGCTTCAGTGTCTCCACTGACCAAGGCACTCCAAAACTGCTCGGAGCTCCCACTGCCCTCAGTCACACGAGTTAGGGAGAATTGGAGAAACAAAGTTGGCACTATAGAACGAAGAAGACTAATTGAACTTTTGGTACAAAGAGAGAAAAGGTAGCATGGAAAATATAGCAGGAGAGTACATACACACTATTAAGTTATTGTTTCCACAAAGTGACTTTTCTCTCCCCAAGGATATTTTATATATTTTTGTAATCAGGGAACAGTCTGTCTGGGAGTTGAAGAAAACAGGTTTTCCTGCTCTGGGAAGGAGATCACACCTTTCTCTCACTAAATGCAATTATGCAGAAATGAAATAAACAGGACTATTTTTAAAGAAATGACATGACATGACATGACATAAGATGTGCACTGTGCACCTTTGCTGATGTCCCAACACACAATACCCACAAATGTCCCATCATTCCCATTGTGTCAGCTCTCTGAAAGCAAAACTAAGGTAGGGGCAGATGTTACTGCTTTATTTCTGGTACTCTCTACTAGCTCCTAAATCGCTGTCACAGTCTGCTAAGGAAAATTATATATTTGATATTACTGAGTTGCATGACAGCTCACTATAGAATTTATTCCCTATACACTCAGTATTTGCTGATGGAGACACCTTTATGTCTTTTTGCCAATTCCATTAATGTGAAGGGTTAGTGTCCTGACAGAAAGCAACGATACTACATGGGGTTTAAACGTTAAATTAAATGTTACAGTACATTGCACCAGCTGAAATGACATGTCTTGCTTCTGTCTTAAAAAGTAAATTACTTTGTAAAGTATGGCTCTGCTGAGAAGTTACTTTATAAAACTGGCATTGTGTTTCTACATGACATTGTGATGACTGACTTGCATCGTACTTCTCCAGTTTAAGATAATTTCTTTTCTCTCAACTTCCACCTTCATTCTAACTGCCAATCAAGAATTTTTTTCTTGAAAGCTGAGACTGAGGCAGAGATGTGTCAAGCCCTCACCTGCTGCCACCCCCCAGCACAGCTCAGCTGCAGCTGGGCAAGACCTTGCTGCAGTTCCACAGCTACAGCTCAGGACCACGTGGGACTGAACAGGAGCATTTAACAACAATTTAGAAACATATTTGTGAACATAACAGTCTACTGAGGCTGTATTTCCAATCTTCCTTTGTAATCATCCAAGTGCACTAATAACCCTCACTGTACGAGTCAGTAAAAGCTTCTGCTCCTACTCATTACTCAGATTACTCTTTGGTCAATGAGGAACCTGGAGTTCATTTGAGGAAAGATTTTTTCCAGAAGGAGTTTTTCAAACTCTGCAACCTAGTGCCCATTTCTGTTGGTAATAACCAAGCCAGAAATACCATCCATCTGAAACTTCTGTATCTTCAGAGGCTTTGAATACACACATAGAATTATTGTATTAAATGTTACTTATTAGTCTATTTCTGCAGATTCAAAGCATACCCCACTTCAGGTAGTGTGTGAATGGTGTGCCAAGAGCAGGGTCACACTCACTCACACTGCTGTGATCACAGACTGGCTCAATATTTTCAGCACATGAGAGCACTGACAGGTTCCTCTGTGCCACGACTCAGAAGGGGATCCCAGCCTGACAATGCAATCCTCTTACAAGATACAGTTTAGCCTTTGCATGCAATTTTAAAATTGGAATCGTTTTTATGAATGATGTCTCCCCCACATCTCCCTATGATCCCTGTATATCAGGGCAACTCTGCTGAATCCAGAAGGTTAAATCTGTGACAAACCAATACAGCAGTGAGCCAAAAAGCCCTTGCAACCACCACAGCTCCACATCAGCTGCAGCAGCCTACTATAAATGTGTTCCCATATCAATATTCGAAATAAATAGTTGATCTTGTCAAGTCCCATAACTAAATGAAGTCTAGGCTATACATTAATTGATGTATACAACTGATTTTCTGTACAAGCTTCTGCATTTCTTTTGTACAGAGGACTCGAGACTGCAATTGATTAAACAATAATCTAAGAGCAGAACAAGGTTTGACAGGACTGACATAATTCAGAGAATCCAATGGGCTGTGGATGGATTTTTAAGCTTACTGAAAACCATGAGGTTTATACATTTTCATAAGCTATAGGAGTTTAAGAACCAAAAGAGCTGACATGTACTATGCAATAGTTTATCACGTGGAAATACTTGTTTGAAATCCCTTGTATGTGGGGACTTGAGAAAAAAAAACCCAGGATAGAACAGCAATTTATTCTACTGCCTTTGCAAAGTCCATGGGCAGCTGCTGAATTAGGAAGCATGAAGAACATCTCAGTCCCCTCCATAAATGTCAAAACTCTCACAGTAACTTGTTTTCAAGTCCAAGCTATTACCAAGCACTGTAGCCTCATCGGCTCAGTTGCCTGTTTCTTGCCCAGTGCCTCTGTGCAACACCAAGTCATGGTCTGTGCTACACACTACTTGCCACAGAAATATTAAAAAAAAAAAAAGATCCTATTTTCCTGAAGTTTTCATTGGAGGAAAACAGCTTTTCAGAACAACAAAAGGGAACAAAACTTTGTCTTTCAATATTAATTTTAAATATAAGTTAATACTTTCAAAAGAAATTTTATCCTCCAAACTCTCTTCCTCATGAAATAAATCAGTTGTTAATTTTTACATCTGCCTGGATTTTCAATCACATATCTCAGTCATATGTGTCTGTAAAAGTACAGTGAGGTGTCTAATTCATTCCCAGTCCATAGCAATCCATCTCAAATACTTTGCAGTTTCCAGAGTTGTGAAAGTACAGCTTATAAAACCAGAGAGCTAATATGAAACCCATCATGGGAGGCTGAAGAACAAAGATTTAAGTACTAATATACACCACTTCAGGCCCTTCTGTCATTTCGGTTATTTCCACAGATACAGGAAAATCATCCATCTGTAAACTAGCACAGTAAATTGACTTTCCAGGCATCACTCAACAGCATACAGAGCTGTGTATGATCACCTGTGCCAGGGCACAGCAAATCTCACCATGGCTCAAAAGCAACACCAACATATCGCTGGAAATTTTCTTCTCTCATATGCTGGGAGAGCAGGAACAAGAGCAGACAAAGAGCAAAGATTTTGAAAAAGAAAACATTTTGTAGAGGTTCTTTAAAGATTCTTACAATCTTTACAGCTTTTACAGTTCTCATTGAGTTTATTTTAGCACAAAGCAATTCTGAAATAAAACTCTATCTCAGCTATCAGGTAAAGAAATGGAACACATGATCAATTGCACAGTCTCTGGAATCCTTCTTGTAGCTGTTAAAAGCATAATCCTAATACGGTTTTTCCAGTAGATCAAAAGTCACTCTCAAGTTAACTATTCCAAACTGTGGACTCTGCAAAACACTTTCATATCAACTCTGCAAGTGCTTAATAAACTGATTATTCCCAATGACTATGTAGCAGTAGAAAAGCAGCATTTTATAAATGCATCTTACTTATTTTTATATGCAGGGAATAGCCAAGACTGACTAGTTTGAATGAAAAAAAGTGGGATTGTGAGATGTGATTTCTAGAAATAGGAATCAAAGTCAACTTTTGAGAGAAGCAAAAGGTGTTTCTGAACTTCTCTTCATTTTATAAAGCCAATTTCAAGTTAAAAATAAATAACTAATACTTATTTTTCCATTTCACTATGCTGTTAGACACCTTCGGTAAGTCTAAAGAGTGCAGACATCTTTTACACCATATTAAAAACCTAAAAATTAAACTCTCAGAAATGTCATATTACTTCAATTAATTACTCAGTAAAGTATTTTACATTTTAGAAGTCTCAGTAGATCTGTTCCATGGAAATAAAATTCATTGTAGTTCAGACCTCTTGCTACTTTTTATAAATTCTTCTTGCCCTGACTAGACCCTGGAGCAAGTAAAACAGAATGAAAAGTGGAGGAGACAGTGACCATTATTTCTAAAAGAATGGCTTGCAGATAACCACAGGTATTTCAATGGGCATCAGATACGAAGGGTGTCCAAATCCCTAGTGCACTGCACATCTTTGAGAGGAAAAAAAATAAAAAAAGGAAAGATAGCTAAAATATGAATAGCTAATGTCCATTATAGATTAACTGATGCCAAGGGAATGCCCTTAGACAGTTTTCACACCTCAAACTCATCTGTAATATAACCATTCTTTAAGAGACAAAGTAGTTCACACTGCAGAACACCAGGTCTGCCTTCCCTTTGGGCTGGTTGGATAGCGCGCAATCACGTTCAGAAGCACGATCTCAGGATCTGTAAGCTTTGCTCTGGGGCATGTCACCATCCAAGAGTTTGTGATGGGGCCCCAACTCTGTGACAGTCCAGCACATTCACTGTTGCAACTCCAGCATCCCAAGAGCTTGCAATGGAAGTTTTCTCGGGCTACTTAAAAGGGAGTATTTTGAAAATGTCCCCTCTGTGAATAACTTCTTAATCATGACTTTTTTCATTTTGGGAGAGAAGGCGCTTCAGCTTTTTTTTTTTTAAGTCTTCTCCCATATAAAACATATGCTTATAGTTAACTGTTTGTGCCTCATACTATATTAGGCATTCTTCTCCAGAAAACTATAAAGCCACAGGAAAAAGACAGAACCCTCAAGGACAACTTAAATTAGCTAAATCCCACATGTAGCTAGAATTTACGTTACATACTTCTGAAAAATTCAGATCAATTCCTAAGGAACTTTTGCACAGAAAAATGCTACCATGTCCCACTAGTTATTGCTCACATTGGACAGTTGCTCAGATCCATTACCAGGAGTCACCTGACTCCACACTGCAGGCAGATTGCAGCAGTGACTATTGCTAATTAATTCCTGCTGTGGCGTGATACAGTTTTGAAGGGTGCTGGAGTCGCTTCTGTCCCTCAAATCATTTGCTGGGAAACACTACAAAGATTTGCCGTTAATCTAAGCCAAAGGCACAACAATGTAACCCGCATGTAACTCTTTAGGGACGAATGTTTAAGTAACCCTCTTAAACTGGACTGTATTTCTGGTCCATTTTATGTCCTGATGCTTTCTATAGGAACTATTTAGCTGATAGAATCGATGAAAAGAGTTACAAAACTGCTGACAATAGAATGCTAAACAGCAGTTCAAATAATTTAAGATGACACAGTAAGGATTATGAGGGGCTTAGCCACTGAAAATTACCACGTGTTTGTTGGCATTCAATGTACATGGCTACAAAATGAGCTGAGGCAACTGGAACAGCTGAAGGACACAGAGATTTGGGACAACATCCAGTTAAAAAGCTTAACAGAAATTGACTGCTATACTGAGGAACCAAATAGGCAACTTTTTTCTGTATGGAAAAATAAACAAACAGACAAAAGAAAACAAAAAGCAGCTTTGGATACAAGCCGTTTGAAACAGAAATGACTTAAAAGTATGTGTGTTTCTTAGAATACTAATGGCTCTAATTCTCAGGAGTGACATAGTTCTGCGTAACTGTTGTGCTTGCACAGTGCACACATCGTTAAAACCCCAAAAAAGTCAGAAAACCAATTCTGACTATGTTTCATTAACTTTCAAGAAAAATAGCATGCACTACTGACTTTCAGGTGCCATAATAAATGCTGCTCGGTGCTGGTTTTCCCCCATAAACCAATTTATTTAACCAAGTCCCTCTCCAGCTGGAAACAAAAATACTCAGCTGTGATAGTTTTGAGCTATGGCTTCTTCAGTATCTAAGTGTAACTAAAGAAGTGGACATTACAAAGTATCCCACCCATGTTTTCCACGTAGCAGAGGAGGAGGGCAGATGGGAGGGAGCTTTATCTTCCGGGTTTCGGCAAGGCTGGGGGGAGCTGGAGGAGCCTGGATGGTCGAGTCTGTTTCTGTTGGTTTTCTAGCCCGTGACTGGTGAGATTGTTTCATGCCTGTTCTCCTTTCCTAGAGTCTTTAATTGTATTCGTCTGTTCATTTGTTTTGGTTTGGGTTCATCTCCCCTTAGTTCTTGTTAACCATTCTCCCCTACCTTCTCCCTTTGTCCCCCAGGGGTGGGGCCCCACGTAGAGTGTATAAATTGCATACATAGTTGTAGATATTAGAAAATATAATTTCTTTTTGTTAATTCCATTCAGTTTCTTTTGAGTTTTCTTTTCAGGTTTTTTTTTTCCCCTTAGCCGGAAAGACTCTGGGGAGAAGAGAAGAGGCAGTCCAAAGTTAGTAAAAAAACTAAGCCAACCTTAGACATCAGCAAAGGGTGGAAGGCAGGTATATTTATTTTAGATAATTGCTGGAATATGGCAAATCCACAGGCCACGTATTTTAGTTAAATAATTCTAGTCAATAAGAACATGAATATGAGAACATCTGCTAAAGGAAAGGTTAAAAATGCCTTTTGAAAGTCCAAGGAGAAATACAGGATGGGGTGGCAGTTTGTACCTTAATAACTGCCTCTTGAAAATGCATTGACTTCATTTTAATTCACTTCTTCAGTTCTTTCAAGGAGTTACATGTATATGTTTTTGGAACACCTTACAGAAATTTATTACACAAAAGACTAGAAAAGCACATTAGTTTATCAACAAACTCAGATGGTCCAAAGCCAGATAATTTTGCTCTTTACTGCATCTACCTAAGAAGAATTAGGCATCAGTAAAATGGAGCTCTTGTTGCAAGCATCCATTAAAGACAATCGCAGGTTCTCCTCTCTTCCACAAGCTACTCCCCACACACCTTTTTCCTTCCCCTCAAGCAATTAACTTTATGATAATTTTGTTCCTGACTCCTGTTTTTGACTAGATGAAGCTGGATTCTAATCAGGAAACGTAAACTTAAATGTCAAGTGCAATCAGGGATTATTAGGCCAGAAGTGATTAAGAGAATTATTTAAAGATACCAAGTAATGCCATATTAGTTTAAAAAGCAAACAACCTTGAAACTTAAACCCAAGTAATTACCCTATCTTACTTTATTTTGATTTAACACACAAATAACCTAAAAACTGGTTGATATGCTCGTTTCTTATCCTCATCTTAAGAGAATAAACATCTTTGAGATGGAGATTTAGCACCAGAAAATCTGGTATTTTTATTTTGACAGCCTGCAGAGAAAACAGACGGGACAGAACTAGAAACTTAACTCGCCATAATTTGCCATTTTTAAGATCAAGTGTGTAAGTAATTTGACTGATGCAAAGTGAAGAATGAGCTCTTGCTGTTTTACATGCACACGGCCCCTGTTCTGGCAGTGCTGGTTGTCAGCTCTCCACCAGGACATACACAGCAGAAGGTGACAGTAAATGATGTTCTGAACATCAGGGAGAAGAGCTTTGGCTTTGTACTTGTAAGAAATTCAGATAAAGGCTTTTTCAGACAAGGTCACTAAATACTGTGTGTACAATACATCCTGAAACATCTCTCCATTGCACACACAAACAATACAATGAAGGCAGACACAATTTCTTCTTCTGCCCTAAAATCTTTAAAAGTAATTCAAATCCTCTGAGTTATGTTTATTTTTTTAAATATGATGAGGAAGTTATGGGATACGAATCTGTAGGATCTCTAGAGATGGGACACACTAATTACAGTCTATTTCCCATGATACACTACAGGATTTTAGCCATAAGAGAATATAAATACATCATGGGATATGTACTCCAGATGCACTAATGGCTCCTCAAAGAAAATTTGGATCTCACAAGATCTAGAAGTTTTGTCAAGTGTCTACAGGAAGCCTACAGAAAGCAATGAAATTAAATTGTTATGAGAATGATGAGAATATAGTAATATTCTCCAGTGAAACAGAGAATTCCACTGAAGTGGAACCATTCCACAGAAGCTTACCTGTAAAAAACAAAAAAAATCTAATATAAAAACATTTCAATAGAGGAAGAAGCTTCACTGAAAAATTTTCACATTATTATTACTTGAAAATTGCCTAAAACCTCACCTTAAAAATTCAAAAAGAACAAGCTCCACCACTAGGACATCAATGGAAGTAAAAGCTAACACAAGTTTCCTGTTGCAGGGCTTTGGGAAAGCACATTCCTCTTGTGTGTGAAGTTCAATTTCCAACTTCTCCATAGGTGCTGACTGCACACAAACCTGTGACAAACAAGGCTGTGGCATTTCAGAGTATTTAAAGAATTATTTGTATGTCCTTCCAGTATCTAATTTAGTAGCCCTGAGCTCCTGGATTGTCCAGTTACTGTGACAGGTGACAGGAGTGGATTGTTTATGTGCTGCAGGAACAATGTATCTGATCTTGCAAATTGCGAAAGGTAGGTCTCTTAGATATACATCTGTAGCATACAAATAACAATTTCTAGTTTCCTTGTTCTTCCCCTTCTCCTCCAGGAGCAACAGCGAGGCCTCGTGTGCCAGAGCCCCCCACTCCTGCCAGGGCACCGCGGGCCAAGCGCTGCCCCTTCCATCCCATCCGTCCCATCCATG
The DNA here is from genome assembly GCA_013396695.1 of Sakesphorus luctuosus. Taxonomy (NCBI): domain Eukaryota; kingdom Metazoa; phylum Chordata; class Aves; order Passeriformes; family Thamnophilidae; genus Sakesphorus; species Sakesphorus luctuosus. The sequence continues at coordinate 21,498 of VWZD01002196.1, forward strand.
GGCTGACCAGCCCAGCTGCCACCACTAGGGCGCTCTCTGCTCCCAGTCGGTAAAAGCCCTCTTCCCATACACAATAATTAAATCTGAAGTCTAAAAAACCTTTCAGTTCTATTTCTGAATCAGTTTACAAGCCTCAGAGATCTGTGTGACATGATTCCAAAAGCTCAGGATAAATCTAGGGTCTTTGAAAATTATTTTTTAATTGTCTTTTGAAGTGTCAGATGCTCATGTTAAAATATTTGATCTCAGGAAATGATACAAAAATAAATGGAAGACTGTTGATCATTACATTGATTAGATTTATACTTTACACTTGTATCATACTAGACTCTCAGCTGGAAATGCTTACTCAGTCTTCATTTTACCTACCTATCATTTCCCAAACTTTAACTCAGCAACACAAACTGCTTCTGTCAAATGTATTCTGACAAACATTCTCAGCAGTTTACAGTGCAAATATAACCTGAAGGTCTCTCTTCTGTCTCAAAGAAAATCAGTGTTACATCAGCATCATCTTAGAAGCAGAGGGCGCTATTCCCTCAAAATACCTTTTGAGCTACCAGCAAAGTTCATTCTCATCTTGACTAAAAGAAGCCCTTTTGCTCCTGAGGCCTTCACAGCCCCACCAGTGGAGGTACAGGAACAAGCTGTCAGAACTGCCCACTGAGACCAGACTTCCATCACATTCAGAGGAACAGTAATAGCCTACAAGAAGCTGAGCACCTTTAGAGAATCTAAACCCTAACGACACTCATGAAAACCTTCAAACGATGCCAAAGCAAAAAACACCAGTCTAGCCCATGTACTGTAATGGAAGCTACTAAGATGCAGTCTGTAAGGTGTCATCTTCAACCAGTGCAGATACTGAAAAAAGGCAGTCCCTTAGTTTGGGACACAGACACACTCAACTACAATGAAAAGGTATTCAAAGGATATAGCCTTTTCTTCCCACTTTAAAGAGATTTCTTTTTATTAATTTGATGTAAGGAAGACATGACATTTAATACAATATCATTGTCATAAGCTTCAGGCACAAAATTAAACACATTTATGTCTTATGGGCAATTACTAGCCCACAGGAGGAGCCTCTGCTTTTATTCCCAGGTATTCCTTGTCTGTTGTTTCTATGTTGTTTCTAAGAAGCTTCAGCTCAACACTCAATGTCAGCACTGCCCAAGTTCTTGAGATAGCATTTGAGAGCCTCATGGGCAAGCAACCATCATTTGTCTGTGCAGGTCACCACCTGTGCACTTCCTAGCCTATATGTATAAAAGTACCTCAGCTCTTACTGCTGTGAGGTAATGGTCCAGAACAAAAGTTATTTGGGCTCTGACATCCTGAAAGGAAAGAGGAACTATCACAAGAACACTGACTATTTGGCTTGAGAGATCTATTGTCACTTCTTGCTTTGCTTAGAGTTCAAGAATTTCATCTATACTTTTTTGGCTCCTATATACATTTACATATCCCAGCAAGATGAGGGAAGTCTTAAAACCATCCTGAAGGAAAGTTGTGAAAGCAGAGCATCATTCTACTCTGTAATGAACAAATGCAGTAAGCAAAACCAGAATGTTTTGACTTCAAAAAATCAAGAGGAAAAAGATGATACAACAAGAATTTTTTTGCTTTTGCTCATTAAAAAAGGTAAGCTAGTCATGCTCCCTTGTCACAGTTCTGCAAAGAATCCTTAACAGCTACATTGGATGACTGTTTTCTCTGCCTTGTAGGCTGAATACTCAATTGACACAGTTCATACAACTCTCACAGATAGCAGATAAACAGAAAAAGGAAAAGTTATCTGGCCTGCAAGGGCTTGCACAGCTCATAAAATTTAGAGCAGCATCAAGCTGAGGGACCACACTTACATAATGAAGCCAGAGCAGTGAGAGGCATCTTTGCCTTCTCTTCTGCCCACTGCAGTTTAAGCTGTGACTGCAGCTGTGCTGACCCACAATATGTGATTCACCCACAATATGTGATTCACTAAGTGATCCTACCCACTAAATCCAAGGAGTCACATTAGTTATGTATGAGTGTCTGTATCTAAATAGTCCACACACAGCATCTTGGAAAAGCACACAGTAAGACTTTACCTGTTTAACTAACATACCAGCTAGCTTTTTAACTGAAAAATTTATAGAGGAAAATCTACAAACCAAAGTGTTCTTCCTTTGAGTTCAAACCTCAGCTCTGTGGTTCATTCTAAACTAAGAACAATCTTATTGCCATAGCCTAAATTCCTACTTCAGAGTCAGCAGCTACTCTGGAAACTATTCAAGGGCCTACAAAGAAATTGAGGAAATAGTGATTTAGTTCAAATGAATTACAGACTGGCTTTGGTTCAGAAACTAGCATATGAAATTTAAATATCTCATACAGCAAGGCAGACTAATTGATTCAAATTGCTTTTGGTAGCTTACCAGCAGTGAGTCAAAGAAGCACAACCCCAATTACAGAAGCCAGAAATCTTGTTCAGACAGGCACAGCACTTATGAATGAGGGAGGTTTATGCCACTGCCTGTTGGAAAGAAGTGTGCCCTCAGACCCTCTTTTTTCCATTTTTAGCTTTTAAACTGTTAGTACACTGTTGCCTTTGCATAATAACACAAATTCTTGATGAAAACTTCCAAGAACTGGTATCCTCATCGTTTGCAAAGAAACAGATTATTAGTTAAGTTTTGTTTATACAGTCCAGCAGAGCACTGCATCTGTCTCATATGGGTCTTCTAGGCATTGATGCCATACAAGGACTTCAAGCTATCATACACATCTCTATCTTTGCAGGCTCTTATGTTCTCCTTGGTAACACAGCTCTGTAAAACAGAACTCTATTTTATGTCAAAACTTTGGATTTGATGGCACAAAATCATTATCTTGTGGTTTCATTTTGTTCCTGTTCATTTTCATAGTGGCTCAATTACCACACTATTTCTAGCCTTTTCAGAGTCTAATTAAATAGCGTTAGACATCCAGAGATATTTGTGGATGGGCATTTTCTACATAAAAACTTTCTGCTTAGTCTTACTATTACCCTAGCAACTATGCAGTTCTAGAACACCAACAAAGATTAATTAAGTAGGCACAATATTCTTGCAATCTCCTCTGATATGCTCTATCATCACTGAAATTTCTACAATCAACAAAAGACTTTCTAAAGAAATGCATGACTAATGCTGAAACAATCCAGTCTAATGAGACCTCCTGGGAAACCACCTCTCCTTATGTGATCAAAAAGAGGAACTGAAATCCCTCTATGTTCAGATGGTAAGGCTAACAGGCTGCATATATATACATATATATATGCAGCAGCTATCTGTGCTAATCTGTTAAGCAGTCCAATAGCTTTAAATTACTTCATCTGACTTCACACTAGCATGTTAGTCTTGTTCATAATGCTTACAGTAGGCTCTGCATCTATAAAGCACAATTCTGCTGTCAACTACCTAGAAGAATTTCTCTCCTAATTGCTTTATTCTCTGTAATCTATAAATTCCTATAAGCTCAATAAATCGTATGTGACTTCATAATTGTAGTCTGTTTACCAATGTCATGATTATCTGTGTACTCACAAGAATATAATGGCACCAAAATTCGGAAAGCAAAGCACGAGCAGCTATGCTATGCTACATACATGTTATGTTTAGCTGTGCTGCCTAAGAGTTTTTTCAACAATCTTCCCTAAGAAATAGAGTAAGATTGAATGGGTTCATCAATACCACTGCTTATTTTGTCTTTCTATTAAGAGGATCATTCATTCTTTCAAGATAGGGGTTACCCTTATGTTTGCAGAGTACTGCCTTACTCTGAGTGCACTGCCTTACTCGTAAGTGCACTTGCTGCATCCAAACTCTAGCAGATAATGAGAATTCAAGGGAAGAGCATAGCTGCAGAGACTAATAATTCAGAGAGGGAGAGAGAATTCTCTCAAAGTACAAAAGAGAGCTGACAGAAAAAAACAGATTACAGCAAGATTCACACGATCATCATAGTGTTAGAGCTTTCAGTTTCTCCATCATAGTGAATCACAGGTTTATACCCTATAGGGGGGTCCTCATTACCATACACCCAAAACACATTGCCCTGACTGTGATTCCTATGGGAAAGTATTAGAATTTGCAAACTGGACAGTCCTTTACCACTTCTCACTAGAGCTACATATAGGACATGTACAATTCAATACATGACGTATCTTACAGAAGCACTAAGTCTTAGGAGGCCTTTGAATATGTGAGGTACATTGTATAGCTGACTGAACGCATTCCAAGTACTAAGCACTAAACATGCATGTCACACATTCAAATTTCATGTTCCCTGAGACTTAAAAAAATTCACTCTGATTTTCATAGTTAGATCAGTATCAGTGTGCATTGAATTGGTCCCATTCTCTGTTTAAAAGCTGCTACAAACCACTGAATTATACAGTCACTTTGGATTCTCAGTATAAAGGGAAAATCATTTATGCACATACCAAACAGGTCAAACTGTATTTACTTAAAAGCCCAATAGTCTATATTGATATTGACACTGACTTAACACAGCTAATCAAAACTGCATATAAAGCATAAGTTACAGTGTTAGCTTACTGCTCTGTGCTGGTTTCCTTTAGCTTTGGTTCATTTTAGAAGTGGTTAAAAGGTCAAAAAGTACTGACTACTGAAGAACTTTGAGGAAGCTTCTCACCTTGTTAGGGAAAAAATATTTAAAAGTTCAAAGCAAAGGAGAACATGAACTTACAGAATAGCAGGGACCAGCAAGCCTAAAATCTCTAAGTTAATAAAAAAAGTAGAGAAAAGGAAGACTTACTTTCTGTATTTCTTAGAGACATGTATTAAAACCTACCCAACTGGCATTATCCAGGAATAAGAATGTCTAGTATTTCTGCTTTACCATCACTTTCCTGACAAAAAGTCCTTTACATATAGACCTTGGAGAAGTCTCAGTGTATACATTTACCCCTGTGGTTTCAGTTTTTTAATCAAAAAAGACAAGTAGGCAGAAACCTTGCTAGTATTTAATTTCTTAACTTCTGGTAACTCTCTAATTTTTTAACACTAAATTAGTAACATCTTGCTAAAGTTTGGGTTGTCTGAAGACAGTTTTCTCTAGCACAGAGGGCATGAAAGTTTTCATTCTTGTATGTGGCTACATGTTTCACAAATAAGGTATCATGGGACTGCCAATACAATCTTCTTTCAAGTACCAGTGGCTTCAAGCTGGGCTTCCAAGAAACATGTGGAGTTTATTTCTGGTTCCTTATGTCAGTACTCAAGCAGAGTGGTCAAATGGTGCATAGAGGAAATCCTTACTACAGAAAGTACAGATTGACAGCCTCGGAAAGTGTAACTCTCTTGGGACAAACCAAACCATAACATAGCAAACACTGCTGTCACAGTATTTTTATACTGTTCTACTGACATGGATTTACAAGTCATGGAAGCAAGGCACAGAAGAATGACAGTTCATATCTGTAACTAGTCTATACTGTGAATAATTTGTTAAAAGTATTAACATGCTACATACAAAGCAGAAGCAAAAAAAGTGTTCACCTCAGTCTCAACAGAAAATCCTATTTCAGTCACACCGAAGAGAGGCACTAGTAGCTACATATAAAAACTTATTCAGTGATCTACAGAAACATCTCAAAAATTCCTCAAAGTGGGAAACACTGCATTCTTTTATTATGTAACCTGTGCAATGAAATGTAAGGGCAGAAAGCTTGAAGACAGAATGACAGATATCAAAACTCATCCTGGGGATAAGCCATGAGCTGACTTGCAGCCCAGTCTGTGAGCTGGGGGACACCAGTTCCTGTAACGGTGGTTCACTCACAGTTGTCTCCTCAAAACCATTCAGAGACACCAGAGAGCTCTCTGCAAAATTCAGTTTCAGAATTTCTGCCATGGACTGGGGTTCTGTCTGAGAACAGTGAGGCTGTTTCTGCCTTAATACATAAAATAATGCCAGGGTAGAAGGCCAACTGAAGTGTAAGTTAAAAATTAACCAAGCAATCTTTAATTCTCTGCTTTTCCTCAGAGGTTTGTCCCAGAGAGGGGAAACTGTTCGGGCATTGTTCCACCTTCAAAAATGGATTCTTTCCAAATCATACATCACACACATTTCTTTCCATAATAGAGTGTTGTACCACTAATGTCACAGCAAAGTGCTGCTGCATATTTCTTTCTATGCTGTTTTCCCTTCATTGAGGCCAAGTATTCAACTTTTTAACTACTACTGTGCATTGTTCTGATACACAGCTTAATGAGGAATCTCTCCTTGGGAGTCTATCATTCCTATGAGATTGAGTTTTCCAAAGAAAATGCCCTGGATGTGTTTGAGGGTCTTCTCTCAAGAGATATTAAATAATTTATATTTGAAATATGCAAGAGATTTTCTGTCACTGTCCTGTCCATGTAGAAGGCAAGCTTCAGAATACGAGACATATGCTACCCCTTGGCAAACAGCTGACATTGGCATCACGACAAGACATTCATGGAAAACAAAATAAATCAGGGAAAATAGTATAATGCTATGTGTTTGACCACTAATGCTCTATATTGCTTCTGCTTCCAAGTGCCAGACTGCTGTTTGTTTTCATTAAATAAATTTTATTATCCATGAAAGCAGAGGAAATACATATATGTATTTAGAGTGATTTATGATCAATTTTGCCTGCAGATGGTATGATATGAGCTTAAATATAATTTAGTCGATATAAAATTTGAACTTTATATGCATTTTATATCAATATCCACAACACTGAATGTTTAAGAAATGTCACAAAACTTCACATTTAATGTTCTGGATAACCAGCTATAGTTTCTGTTCATAATTCAGGATTCCTTCTGTCCCATGAACAGCCAATTTGGGTTTTGTTTGCTTGGCCACATAAAATGCAGGAGATACATGTTTTTAGCAATTAGATGTATTCATAATCACTACTCCACACACTTTAGTTTACTGTCCTATACATGCACTCTTATAAGTGGCAGATAAACACATGGATAGTCACAAGGCCTGCTGTTGTGGCATATTTTGTCTGTTCACATTGGATGGTGTGTTTTTAGCAGTTCTGATAAGTAATCAACTCTTTCACAGTTATGAGCTTTTTTTTTTAAACTCAGGCATTTGGATGAACTGATCATACTTTCTGAAAACATGTATAATTTACATGGACTTCAGAGTTCTGTAAGTATTTGCATGTCTGATAAATTCTCCGGACTGCTATTTACAAACAGACCATTTACAAAGGGGCATTTTACTAAAACCTCTACATGAAATGCCTCTTTGGTGACTATGAAGCAGTGAGGTGGGATTCAACTATCTAGGCAGGGGTGTGTGTGTACACATAATATACTTGTATGCATATACATGCATAGCTTCACACACATACATATGCATGTATTTTTATATATATCCACATATATCCACATGTATTTTGTAGACCACTGGCAGGCAGTGGGGAATCTGAAAACTGGAAGGGATCAATGTGAATACAGATCTGTGGATCCATTACAAGTTTGTTTACTGCTTTTCTCAATTTTTTTAGAGCTTCTTCGAGAAAGGTTTAAAAACATATATGGAATTATGCATGCATTGTACTGACATTCACTGGAGTTTAGAGGATCAGCTCCATGAAAAACTCCCTCTGCTAGGATTCATTGCAGGCTGCTGTTCTAAAGAAATCCAAGCAGTGAGCTTATCAATAATGTCTTGGCCAAGGGGTGAATCTCTTCAAATTTCCATGAGTCATGCATCCCAACAGAGACTAAAGCATGATAGGGACCGGCTTTCAGTAAACAGTAGAGAAAGCTCCACAAATTTAAAAACGTAATGAAATCAGCTTTTCATATACCTTGGTCTATCTTTTTTGTACAGTTAGCAGGTGGAACTCCATGTGACTCTTACACTACCTATAAAGTTTATAGTACTTACCAAGTCAAAAACTGCACTGAAATTACCAGGGCATGTCACAGTCTCTCCTGGCTGAGAATTAAACAGCAGTACAGAAGATTTGGTGACAATACACATCCAGCAGCACCATAAGTAGGATCATAGTGTCATGCTGGACTTATTACAACCCATAGTGTCTAAATACAATCAGAATTAGAAACAATGCAACACTTATATGTATATCTACTGAGAAACACAGGAACCATGGAATAGTTTGGGTGGGAAGGGACCTTTAAAGGGCACCTAGTCCAACCCACCTGCAGTAAGCAAGGACATGGTTTCAGAAATGAACTATCTATCACATCTTTAGGCATCCTATTCCACTGTTTTCCCACCCTCACAATTAAAAACCACTTCCTTGTATCAGTGTTCAATGATAGGGTAAGAGGTAATGCACACAAATGGAAATACATGAAAATCTGTTGAAACACAAGGAAGCTGTTAACTGTAAGACTGATCAAACACTGAAACAGGTTGCCCAGACAGGCTATGGCTTCTCTGCCTCTGGAGATAGTCAAAACCCAGCTGGACACAGTCATGGGCAACCTGCTTAATTGGTTCTTCTTTGAGCAGATGGTTTTGGCTAGATAGCCTCCAGGAGTCCCTGTCAAACTCAGCCACTCTTGGATTCTATGGTTTTAAGTGTTTTTCTCATCTCTAATTCCAGTCAGCCTTCTGGCTGTGAGACTTTCTTAGAGCATAAATATTTAGGGATATAGTTCAGTTTATGTCATGTATGCAAAATTACAGAATTACTCCTTGCTGTTCATATTTTAGATTTTCTAAGTCACATAATGTCTTTGTTAAAGCCAAGCAATATTGCATTTTTTACCCTGTGATGCATTAACCAACTGTTTTAAATTGGTGATGTTCAGTGGAGAAAGTGCTAAGATGACTATTTTTTCTGGAATGGAACAGTAGAGAAAGCACATATTTGCAAGAAGAAAAATATGTTAACAGAGGCCTGTTTATGAAAACACATAATATAAACTGATGATTAAACAAGCTTGCACATATGGTAAATGAAAATTTTACAGAAAATCAAAATTCATGTATATATCTATAAAGATAAATTGAGCACTGTGTAATTCTAGGGATGCTTTTCCTTTCCTTTGGAAAATGTCTCCTTCACTCTGAACAATAACACAATATAACTAAAAACAGCACCAAAACCAGTGCTGTTCTTGAAGGTCAAGGAGGAGGCACAAATTTAAAACAGCAGTCTAAAAACCATGACTAAAAGCTTCCTCTTCCCTCCCACCACTACCATTTGAATTAAGCTAGTACAAGGAGTAGTCTCCCATCAGGAAATACTGTTATGCATAAACAGTCTATCTCTGTTTTGTTTCAATAAATACTGAACCCTTTGCTAGTGAAGTCCAGAAGCCAAGACAGCAAATAGGAGATTTATTACAGTATTTTTTTATGCTGGGATCAGTATCTTTTTATAGACTTTTAATCGTGTTATTCAAATTGATACTTGGTTACCATGGTTCTGGATTGTGATAATGAAGACAAAAACATGTACAAGCATAAAACCAAGCAGCTTGGACATGTTGTATGAAGGAAACAGAGACAAATGATGACTCAATCTCTCCAATGCTTTGGAAACCTAAACATTAATGCAAGAAGTGTGAGAAGGAAACAAGAGGAGCTGAAGAAGAATTATTATTAATAATGAGCACTTAAAGACTAGTACTACAGAAACTTAGTAAATTAGACATGTTACTGCAATGGAGAAAGCTACCACATTCATACATGACACTTGAGATCTAAATTTAGGAAATTATCCTTGCTGAAAGTCTGAGAACATGTTAGAGTCCATTGCAGATGACTGACCTGTGAACATAGTGCAAAGAACTTTTGTGAATAAATACCACAATTACCCAAGGCACAATACAAGGTAATAATGGAGATTTACAGTACCCAGACAACCTTTCAAAACAGAATAAATGCAGTACAACGTGGATTAATCTGTAAACTATAGTGGTGATAAGTCCCACAGATGCATATTAGGAAGCAGGAAAAAGCAATCAATACAAAGACTGTTGCATATTTAATCAATAGAAAGCAATTGAAATGCAGCTTAGAACAAAACAACCCTGATATGACCAAAGTTAATGAAAAAGAAGGGGACTGGATAGCAGAATAGCAACAAATAGATTTGAAGAAAAACAGACTTCCACAGATTCAAAAAACCCCTCTGGTAAAGCGCATATGACTGGAAAAAAAACCAGAGTGGCAGTTCCACAAAAAATATTAGTGGTGCAAGAATAAGCACAACCTACATTGGAAGCTTCTCACCAGTGTCAAGCCAAAGCAAGAAGCACAGACAAAGTAGAAAGAGGTCAATTACACTAAACATACAAGAGGACTGTGTAAAAGAAAATTGAAATGTCAAAGCATAAGATGGAAAGAAGCCAGAAAGAATTGCAGACAACAAGAAATCATTGTAGATGTTAGGAGCAAGAGAACCACGTGGCAGTCTAGCACTAATTGGAGACAGAAAGCTACCAGAGCACCAGGACAGCTCATATGCTGCACAATATTCTTGCTTTGAAATGTTAACTGCTAGCATGTGGTTAGAACAATTAACAATGCAGAAAATAATAAAATCTCAGTTTGGAATAAAGAAAAACAGATTAAAACAATTCAGCGACTTATACTGCCTGATGAGTTCACTGAACTAGATGCAACAAATCAGGCATATTAAAATTCATTAGACAGCTGTGAGAAACTCAAAACCCAAAAATGTAAATCGCTGTGTCTGTCCATTAAAAGGAAACACAGGAAACATAAACCAGTCAGCTTTTAAAGTATGACTGAATTAACTAAATTTCCCCTCATCCCCAAACTGATCACAAATAACAAGGCATCTGAAAAAAATTACAATTATGCCCAAGAGCTGGCATAGATTAGGCATAAATTATGTCAAACTAATTTTCTTCTCTGACAGGGCAACAGGTCATGTGGATGAAGAAAAAATATTGTGTATATCAATTTTTGTATAGCTTTTGACACAATATAGTCTATTAGGTGAACCAGGGAAGTACAATCATAACAAAAGTAATAATGAATAGGTATAAAAGTAATTGGGATTACTGGGTTTACGAAATAGCAAATAATGTTTACTATGAAATGGTAAAACACACTCAGCAGAGATACAGGGGTCTATTTGAAGGTCTGGTTCTATTCAATATTTTCGTTATTAGCATAAATAAAGGAAAAGAAAGTACACAGCTATACATATACATAATAAAATGTGGAAAATTCTTGTCACAGTGGTTCTCGTCTAGTCGCTGTTGGCAAGGCTTCAGCAAGACTGCCATTATCTCCATGAAGCAAATGAAGCTGTTGCTGTGCTTTAGCAAAGACATGGACAAAACGATGCAGATAATCAGAGACTCAGGAAACATAACAAAGGAAAGAGTAAAAGAGTAGGGAATTCTTCAGCTTCGTAGTTACAGTAAATAAGTGAAAGGGCAATGGGCTTAAACTACATGAATACATCAGTTTAAAGATTGAGAAAAAACTCTGGTAGTAATGAAGGAACAGTGAAATTAAGTGAGTGGGATAACCATGGCATAGTTATCACTACAGGGTTTTATAAACAGACAAACGTTTGTTAGGAAGTACCCAGCTGGTATTTATTCAGCCTTGAGGGCCTCCCAGATTTCTTTTTGCAAGATTCTGCCACCCAGAATAGTCACTAACTTAACAGATAAGGGACTCGCACAACATAAAGGAGTTCTGCACTTACCTAGATAAATAGCTACTTAACAAGCACTTCGGCTGCAGACTTGCATGCTGATCACCTGCATCTCACAGACACCCTTGCTCCTGAATTAGCATCTCGCTGGGAATCTGGGGTGTTCTCTCACTCATTTACCTGCAAGAAATTTCTGCCCATGAAACACAGCACAACAGACTTTTCATTTGAACTGATGTGAATTTTATGCATGTTCTTGTAGTTAATGACTTTGCCCACAGTAAGAACTGTTTAGGCTGTGGTTTCTCCCCACTTGACTTTAATGCACAGAACTTGCAGCTTCCTGTATTCATTTGAATCTTTTGCAATGGGGCAAACATCTCAGTGGGTGTGTCCAAAATACAGTGAATTTTCTTGGACTTAACAGACTAACTTTCATATAGCTACACAGAGGTGGGATGAATGCCTAAACTAGAAAACTGCTTACTCACATTACTTTGCAAAATTAAGAGTGTCATAGTGTGGCCTCTAACATTTTTAGCTTACATTTCTGTTCTCATCCAACAGAAATGATACCTTGACACCTTAAAGTTATTTTATGCATATTCTGATTGTATTAACTATTTTTAGCTGCCTTTTTTAACTGAAATGTGTGAGTAAGCATATTTTGCCAAACTGCAAAGTTCAGCAATGCTTTTAAAGACATAAGCTCCTTTGAGGTATAATGCAATCTTTTTTCAAGTACTACGATTTCAATCCAAACTCCAAAACATCACCATTTCACTTTGTGCTCTTGAGGCAATAAAAAGGATTAAAAAAAAAACCCAAACCAACCTCTCATTACTTCAAACTTGACAGGCCTCCTCTATTATTAATGTGATGTAAAATCTCTCCCTGATCACCATATTCTGAACATACCTAGCAATGACATTCCACCCTTTAGCTAAGAGCACATGGCTTTGAATGGAAATAGCTGAGAGGCTTCTATTATTTTAATTTCTCTGGGAATGACAGCACTGCAAGCTTTTTAAAGTTTGCTGCCTACAGGCCAGGCTAGAACCAGCCTTGCTCTTCAGAAGTGGCTTACAAAGGCTGGGCTGGATCCTGCAGGTGGGTTTCCCACTCCAAAATGCTGTAACAGCACACGCTGCTCCTCCTCCTCCCTAGTCCAAGCGAAAGTCAGGAATATGCCTGTTGAAGAACAGCACATGGATTTATGGAGCAGAGCGTGATTGCACTGGAGCGATAGGGAAAGGTAAACCCAGCGCATAAAGTCACTGAAAATGTAATTGCTGCCTAGTGGAGGGATTGTAAGGAATGACGAAGGGAACAGCTTGTGGCAGTGCCACATCAGCAGTATCAGGGAACCCCAAATGTCACAGCCACTAAAGAGGTTCCATATCCTGCGCTATAGAATTCTACTATAGTTATTTGGCTTGAGAAAACCATCACGTAAATACAGAGAAAACTTGACTAATTCTTTAAAAACAGATTTTTTTAAGGAGAATTCAGACAGATTCAAATATGAAAACAAATGTTATCTTGAGGTTCTCTCTTTGGTAATATAAGCCAGAAAATCAATGGGAAATCAAGAATGGTTCTGCAGTTCAGTGACAGAGAATCAGCTTCCTTGAAAATACTAAACACAGCAAAATTCCTTTCTTCTTCAGAGCTATAAACATTGTTCAGATACTGCAAGATGGAATTTTCATATTTTGTATTGTAATGAAAACAATCATAAAAACTTGAGGCAGCTTTCAAAGCAATTCCTTACTGATTCACCTGACAAATACAGTATCATCTCTATATGCTATAAATAGCTGTGGCCAGCAGAAGGAATACTATTCTACAACACATGTAACTCAGAGTAGCATCTTAATTTGGTATCTGTTTCCACCATATATATGATAAGAATTTTAAATAATATATTTAGTTTTTATCTAAATTTTGGTAACAGTAAATCACATAATATAGAAATACATGATTTATGCAGGCATGTAACACAAAGAAAATTAGAAACACTCAAGTTTACTTTCTCACAGCAAATATTTGCCTCCCTCGGCAGTGATTACTTCCTAGTGGTTGCATTACATTCAGTCATAGGAGTTGATTACAATTTTTTAGATTACTCTTTTTAAAATAAATTTCCCTTTAGCAGAAATACTTTTCTGTTACTTCTCTGGGTTCTTAAACATTTCATTGCTACGCAGTAAACTGTTCTTCCAACAGTATTTAATTTTATACAGAAAAGAATCTGAATAGATCCTAAGACACTAACACAAAGAGAAAGACTTCATTTGCTGTAATGACACATCTACGATCAGCATTTTACCATATCATGGCTGAGAATTCCTTTTGATAAAAGCAGTAGAGCATCATTTTAAGGAAATGTGGGCAGAAGAGTCTTCAATCTACGTCACTGTCTGCAAAATGCTTTAGAAAAACTCTTCATCTTCATGGGTATTTCTTTACGGCATTATTCTTTAACTATCTCAGATGTAAACATTAGAGAAGACTAATTAACTGGAAAACTTTTGTACTAGACATCTGATGTCTAGAAAATTAATATTTGCTCTTTAGAGGTCTGAGATCTGAGGAAAAGAGGTAATTTGAATTAGCTGTAAATAGTTCACATTAGTGGATAATTCATTTTCTTCATATTTTGCCCTAGATTTCATTAGGCAACAGTTGTAAACATGTCTGTGCTAATGAAAGGATGTCAGAATTCAGATTAGGTTATGGTTAACCAGGAAAAAAACACAACAGGAAGCATAATCATAAAGCAAAATCAGAAAGAAAAAACTAACTAAGAATTCAAAGCAGTTCAAATAATTTCTATTGGAAATTAAGGGAATGTGACCCTCATCTCTAAACATAATTCTAAGATCTATGGGACTTTCAAATAGCAAAGGCAACATTCTGTTGATTTAACCCGACAGATACAATAATGAAACAACAAGAGTACTATTCTTAAAACACAGGGTAGCATGCCGTATTTTCTTCATGTGTTTTTACGTTCACTGTTTCAGATAACAATTTATAATACCAAGACATTTCTATATTCAAGCGTTGGTTGTTTTTTTACATTTGCTTATTTATGGGTAGATAAAAAACCTTTGTCTAATAAATATTACATTATATTACACAGGATATATGCAGTAAACATCCTTCACTTTTATCTTGAAGATACGCACAACGAGAGATGACTTCCGACTGCAACAAAAACTGCAAATGGAGGTGCCAGGACACACCCTGTGGGAGAAATGGGATCAGCATGTGAGCATGTGTGCTACTCAAGCATGAGTTTGGTGAGTGATAGCTGGGATAAAGCACTACTGATAACTCAGATTTAACTCCAAATTGCCGGGCTGCTGACAACACTATCAGCAGTGTCAGTCTTCATTTAGTTCCTATCCTAAGGAAGAACTTTAATCCATAAATTAAAAGAAAATTACACAGTGCAAGTTTGTTTAACTGATCTTCTGTATGGAGATGGAGCAAAGGATGAAGGAGGGGTCCCTGTTGCTTACACCAACAAGGAAGTGGTGAAGTATATACTGATCAATCATTCTATAACACTAAGCACTGTAACATTTTCTCGGGATAAATGCAAAGGATTTGCTTCGCTTGAACCCAGAGGAAGCAATTGAAGTCCCTGGGATATCCTTAGGTTTGCATTCACAGCTTTTCTGGCTCAAGGCCCCGAGATCATTTTTGTGGATGCTTTGGGCCTCCACATCCTAAAGAAGTTGTTTTTAGAGATTATCTTCTCACACACCAACCATACAAACAAACACAATTCTAGTGCTTTTAAGAGCCTGTTAAGCTTCAGTACAGCATTTATTGGATTCAGTTTCAGATCTGGAATTCTGCTCCTTGCTGGTTTGAAAGCAACTGTGTTCAGAAGTCTTAGACATCTACTATATTTGAAAACACAAAAAGTTGTAAAAGTACTTAAAAGCAGTTCATTCATTACAGACTGCTTTAGAAAGGCAGACTTGCTGCCAAAAAAAAATTAGAAATCTTTTCCAAAAAAAGAAAAGCAAGAAGATTTACTTTGAAAGAAGACTGATCTTATGAACCTGGTGACAGGCAAAGTTCTGCAGATTCCTGCAGATACATGAAAATTATTTTAGAAGAACTACAATGTATTCTTGAAGGATAACTCTGCCGACATTGGAACAGCTAGTGTATCTTTCTGTGCCTACACAATATCTGTTTCAGGCACTGAAATAACCATATTGAAAACAACCTCATGCTTCTGCCTTCAGAAATAAACTTCCAACCCAAACTACTCACAATATTCTTTATCTAATCAAACTCATACAAAAAACCATGATTCCAACTTATAAAATCGTGGAGGCCTTAGATTTTAGTGAAATAAATTTCTTACCTGCTGTTAACAATGACACTTTACCCTAGTAAAACATAAAAAAAATAAAAAAGTAATTAGGGCAACTTAGTGAAAAAAACATTTTATTTTGCTTTATTGAAAATAAAGATACTTTTAAAATGCCAACATAATTTACTACACCAAGTAAGGTTGGGAATTAGCAACATGATACTACTTTCAGTGAAATCTGGTGTAAGACTTACACAGCCTTCACTAAGTCAGCTTTAAGCCAAAGGAGGAAGACAGAAGGTGAGCTAAATCAGAAATAAATGCAGTCCCTGCCTGGTTTGTAAGGAGACACTGGGAGAAGCTGGGATGCAAAGCCAAACTACGGCTCCAAAACATTTTAAGTTGGTCTGGGGAAGACTTTGGGCTGTTTCAATGCTCTTGAAATCCCTCACTTTTAATGAAAAACTTTTTTGGACATGTTTTGAAACTTGCACAAAACTCCCCAGACCTCAAGCAGTCATGGTGTGCCAACAAAAAGGAGAAAGTTCTTAGATTTGTATGCTTGTTTTAATGATGTTTTTGTGATTTAAACCTGATACAAATCCGGTTTCCTTTTTGTTGAGCAGTCTTACGAAGGTCAAGCACAAATTGTTTCACTTGGAAGGCCAAATCCTTCAGAATTAAATTAATTCTTAAATTTTTTGCAAATATTTAAGAAAAATACATTTGCTGTCTTTTGGAGGACGGGATAGAAAGCAAAAAGTGTGTTTTTCAGTCTGCAGCTCAGTTTTCAATTCTTTCTCCAGAGTAAAGTTTCTGCCTAATTGGGTTCATGATAATTGACATCAACTCTACTATATTTAAAGGGTAAGCCTCTAACAGATGCAGAGTCTATATATATGCATGTCTGTATATATATATATATATATAAAAATAAAACATACACAAAATTTTATCTACCTCTGTATACGTAACTTCTTTACTGATTTGGATAAAAAAATCAGACCTTGAAACCTAACTGCCTTGAAAACCAAAACATTCAATTTGTGAATATACTTCATCCCATTTTTCATAATATGTGAAATTTTCATATTAAAATAAATATATTTGTATGGAATATATTTTGCGTATTTTCCTTAAACTCTTAGCCAGTTGTGCCTTTGTCACAGATGACTTAAGTATTACTTATCTGTCCTTTTTTAATCATACTTTATTTATTTGGCATATTTATCACTATTACTTGAGACATTTTTTAGTTTCCAGAATATTTTGTTCACATCATTCCATGCAATGTCTAGTATTTTTATGGCTTTGTTTTCTGCATCAGTACAGATTTCTGATATATACTGACTCTAACTGATATCATAGATTATTTTTCCCTAGAGGATGAAGAGTTTTCATGATGCTCTGAATTCTTCCCTGTGGGGGTGACAGTGTGTGTACATTCTCCTAAGGTCTGAAGTGACTGACGAGTGCATCCTTAAGGACCAAAGAACCACCTGTATAATGTGGATGCTTTGTAACCAGTACAATCTTTCCATACATGTGAGGTGAACTACTAACCAATAGTGTACTGGCATGTTATATACAAGAGTAAACAAAGTAAAGCTGTTACTAAAAATGAAGTCTTTGTCTTCAGTGAGCCTTCTGATCACACTGCAGCCTGAGTTGTCTCTGCCTCCTCTGAGACCGCCCCTAAGCTCATCTACATTATCCCAATAAAAGGTAACCCCAATACTTCACTCTTTGGTAGATCATGACCATTTTTTCTTCTTCGTGGCCATTTCATTTTTCCTTCTTGATAAGCATTTGAGTTGAGATCCAACTCAGACTGAAAATCCCATATAACTAATTCCAGTGATTTATCTACGATTTAATTCTGGACTTCATCATAAACAATGAGAAAATTAACTGCATTTCAGCTCCAGATAAATTCAAAGGAATCAGGTACGCAGAATGCTACTGAATTTTATACAGAAATAGCTTTTTTGTCACCACTGTATCTTATCGCTGTTCTGTACTTTGAGCTTACCCAGATCCCATTCAGGTGACTTTGAAAGATCTGCAGTACTTTGAGTGACCTTCATTCAGTTCTGCGAGGCTGCAGGGCCCGTCGCTCACAGGACTCAGCCCTGTGCCTCTCACTGGCACCATTCCGTGGGCTGCTGGTAATTCCACATGCAGTTGTAGGGACCCAACAGGATGGGCTCTAACAAGGCTGGAAGGAAGAGCAGGAAGCAAGATGTAAACTTTCAAAACTACCACAAATTCACCAGTCATATAAAACTGACTAAACATCATCACAGAGTTCTCTCAGTCTATTTACTGAATGATCTTTACTGAAGGTTTTTAAGAAACACATAGATTAATTAGCCATCTAACCATTTACTAAGCACCTTGTGCTTCAGATCTGTCAGACCTCCCCTAGACAGCTCTTTGAAACTGCAATCCAGTTGCTATGGCTACACCAAGCTCCCATAGGATGGCCGCCTTTATCTGGCACACCCCAACCACCAGAATGCTAATGACATGGAAGAGACCATCTACATGCACTACAGTTCAAAGGTGTATTTTATAAATCTAAAATATTTGCACTAAGTCAACTGCAAATACAACTATCTTATTGTCTAATTAAAAACCCAAACCCCATTCTCCTTCCAGAAACCTTTTCTCTTCCTTGGTTCTGTAGCTAGATTCCAATTTTTATGCAATTTTTTAAAAAACAGATTTTAAATTACGTGGTTAAACAGAAATAAATATCTGTTTTTCTAAAACAATTAAACAAATAAAGGTAATAATGATTTCACATTAGTTACATGCAATTGTGTTAAACAGAAAAATTAAATATAGCAGCTTTTTTTGGCTTTGGCCTTGTAAAGCACAATCCGTGAAACGTACTCTACTGTGTGCTTTTTTAGCACACAACTTCAACTACAGGGTAACATTAACCAATTCAGGCAATGTTGGTGATAGTAAAGTTATGCTGAGGAAGGATAAATACAAAGTTATTTCTACTTGCATATCAGTTCTTCTTGGCACTGTCGGACTGCTCTGGGATAAGTTGAAACCTCTGTGTAGGTGCAGTTGGGTGCTGACAATCTTGCAGGAGGTTTTGGGGCATTACAGCTAAAAGACAGTGTCACCTTTTATCAGGGAGTGTTTAAAATACATCTTGTTAGGAACGTGCTCCAGAACCTATGGCTGTTGGCTATTACTGTTTCTATTCTGTTATCAAATGTTCTCCTGAGGAACTCTTGCAGGAAAATCCAGTTTGTATGTTCAGTAATTCCTGACATTGTCCTATACATGTGTGTGTATATATCTCTCTCTCTATACATATGTATCTTTATATCTATGTATCTACATACACACAAATATATATATAAATCAATACATACATATACACACACATTCGTATACATGGGCATCCTAAGTGTTTCATTTCAGACCTTTTGATGTTTGTGTCTTCATCATTTCTTTGTGTGATGAACTCCAGCTAAAGGAGAACAAAAAAATTCCAGCATTCATATAGATTCCTCAAGATGTATCTGTTGCCTTAGAGATGGTTGACTAAAATTGTTATCACTGAAGCATCCGGGTATACTGCTAAGATTTAGCAGGTTTATTGAAAGGGATTGCATACCAGCAATATCCAGAATCATAAAAACAAATAAAAATTTTCTGCTTTTAGAATCTGACACTTAGGAAATTGTATGTGCAAGTGAAATACTCAGGTTCCACAGTATAGTATGTTTGTATATAAGCACTAGCAGAAAACAGTTTTTCTATTACCCTATAGCTGTCTTTCACAGAATCTCTGCATTGTATTATAAAAAAAATAGAAGTGCTGAATGCCCTGAAAAGGGAATATTGTTTTGTATAAATCTATAAAAGATTTTTCTTCAAAAATAAAAAACCACAACAGAATGAAAAACAGAAGCAATAAAAATATTTCACTATTCACATACAACATCATTAATCCTTTGCTGCAAAGACTTCTTACTTCAAAAATATCATCTCTGAATGGAAAACAAAACAAACAAAACTATTGGTAGTTAACAGACAGTACCAGGGTTTGACTTTCTTAGTAAAGTGGAATGAAGAACCTGTCCCACCCACCAGTCCACCACTGGACACACAATAGTGATTCAGGCTCACTGATGTGAGGAAAAATTTTTCAGGTGAAAAAGCAGAACATATCACTTTAGAAAGGACAAGGTCTTCATCTGAGGTAACAGTGTTTCTGGTGATGACTTCAGTTTTTCCTTAACATGAGTCTAATCACATCGATTGTATCACAAAAAAAATAAAAGAGGGAAGTGGAAAGGAAGAAGGAGAGGTGAATGAATGGCTCGCTTTGATTTTGTGACATACACAAAATTATGAAAGCCCCATGTCAAGATATTCATATATGAAAACTACAACAAGGCTATACCACAGTCCAAAAGAGAGGAGGTGAGATTAATTCTCTGTGCTTTCAGAAAGCACCAGCTTTGGAGGAGCAGGGCCTGCAAAGTACAAAGCTTCTGTAACTTCAAAATATTTATGTATCACAGAAAGACAGAGTCATCTATTTGTAAAAGCTGTATCCACAGTTGATGACATGTGTTTCCTGTCTATATACGCAGAAAGAGAAAACAAAGAAAGAATCACATAACACCATAAATTCAAATTTTCAAATGGTCTATGTGAACTAATTATTGCAGTAGAAACCCCCAAACAGAGAAGGACGTATCATATTCACAGCACAAATGAAAGTACTAACTCAATTTTTCCCTTTAGCAGAATCATTGAATACAATTCTTGAAGTACACAGTGGGATGCATTATTAGGTTGTAATCATCTCTAGACAACAATAGATTGAATATTCTCCCCAGGTACACAAGAGTTGGGCATATCTGAAAACCTGTGAATTCCTCTTCAGTGTAAACTCAATAAAAATGCAAAGAAAGGGGTAAGAAGAGCAACAGCCCCTCTATTCAGCCTCCTTCTATTCCTATGGCCCCTCCTCAGAAGTAAAACAATTACCTGTGCATCAGACTGTACAGGAAAACACCTTCCTGAGAAATCCTGCTGCAAGGCTTTTTCTCTTCACTTTTAAGCACTTCAGATTGAGTTGAGCCACAGGTATGCAGAGCGGGCACATCTTTTAACACTGATGTCCTGATGGTCCTTCTAGGAACAAGGCAATGCAGGAAGTGCAGTGTGAGAAGGATGGGGCCTGCTGTGCTTCCAGGCTCACAATTTTGTGAGAAAGCAGCTCAACAGTCGTCCTCACTCTAAGTACCTGTTTTTCACTAAAGGCTGCTCTGATGCCATCACAGTCAGACTGTGCCAATTTCTGGGTGGGTAATTTATCCTGGCCTTTTAATGGGGTTAGGTGACAGACTAAAGCAGAAGTATCCGCATGTTTTGTCTTCCCGTACCCGAGTGTACACAAACTCAGTGTTTCATGACATGACTTGTGGGTGAAAAAAGAAAGAATATGGAAATTATTAGAGGCTTCCCTTCTTCCCTTTGCACCTTGCAGATCTTTCCATGCTCTTCTCAACCCTTTCCTCTTTTAACCTTTCTGTAAATGCATGCAGCAATGGGATACAGCGTATTCCACTCGATGAGTAGACACAGCCATTACTAAGACTTGTCAGTCGCAAGTCACATCCCAGTATGAATTTTGAATAATGTTCTTTTGGCACATATTGAAAGGATCCCTATTAACATCCCCCTGAGTAGTTACTAACTTTACATTTTCCTTTGTCACAACACAGACATGATGTAAATTTTTTACTCTCTCGTGGTATTCTCTGTGTGCTGGGCACGTTCAGACTGTATGGGCAATGACCCTTCAGCAAAGTGACTCACAGCTTAGAAGCTAAAATGCAATTTCATTATTTTGGTGGTGAGCGAAAATAAGCAGAATTCAGCAAAGGGTATACATATGTGTACTGCAAGACAACAAAAGCTTTGCCCTCTGTTCAACCAGCTGAGCTTTAATGGAATTATAGAATATGCTGAGTTGCAAAGGGACCCACAAAGGTCATCAAGTCCAACTCTTAGCCCTGCACAGGACCATCCCTAAGAGTCACACCCTGTGCCTGAGAGTATTGTCCAAACATTTTCTGAACTGTCAGGTTTAGTACTGTGCCCACTTCCCTTAGGAGCCTGTTCCAGTGCCCAACCATCCTTCAGTTGGCAGACCTGTTTCTAATATCCAATCTAACATCTTTGGTCCTTTCACAGGCAGAAGCCGGTAGTACTTACTTTACTTGCTTATATAACAGATTTCCTCAGCTATTCAAACAGTACCAAGATTGCGATATTCTTCAGTAGACAGATATTTTGCTGGTCAGTATCTATAAAAATATTATCAGTCTCTCTCTTCTTTTTTTCTGTATCACTTGCTGACCAGGGATTTCTTACTCTTTTTCCATCAGTGACTTTATCACTTTATCAGTATCACTTTACTGTGGTTTTTTTGCCATGAATGTTAATATTCTAGTAAGACATGTTACCATGAACACTTACAGCCTCCTGCACCCTGTGTTTCTTCTTATTAGCTTTAATGGTAGTTCACAATGATGAAAAATTATCTAAGAAAGCACCTCCAAGATCCAGGGGAAATGAGTATTTGCTGTGTCAAATTCTTTCCAGTAACAGTACCAGTATCACTGGTATGATATTAGTATGGTATTAATATATGTGGGAAACTAGGATGGGTTGTCGTAGAGCTCAAAGCACAACAGGAATAGCCAGACCCAGATCAGCAGTTTGTAACTGATATCCCCTGCATGTATTACCCAGAACACACAGGCAGCATTAGAATCCTTTTGAGCACCTGAAGATTCATTTATGCTGCTACCACCCACCTGATTACATTTCAGTGACTGCCAGCAGCAAAACTGCAGCGGCATTGGTAAGACCCAAGCCAAGATATTAAGACTGCTATTTACCCTAACCCTTGCAGGTTTAAAGGTTAGGCATGTTTTTCATCTGTTCCTGTGTTTGTTATTGATTCTGTAGAAAATCAGGCATTTTCACTCTGACACAGCAAGAGCTCCTTTAGGACCACGAATTGCAAGTTTGGTGCTGGAGCACAGTTCATGTACCTTGGAGAGCATCTGCGTCAGCTCAGTGGCTAGCAAAGCACACAGGGTCTCTGTTACAGAAAAGGACCAGGTGAAATAAAAAACTGTCAGTTTGATAGTCCTGGCACCTGAGCTACTCCAGCCATAGCACAAACTGCTTGTCTGGTTTCTTGCTACTTTCACTAGAACATGGTGTTGTGAGCATTAAAAAGGTAATGCAATTCAGTCTTCTCACAGACTCAATGTTTTGGCCCTCTGCCCACATTATCCTCAAGACAGTCACTATGTATCTGTGGACAGAAAGGAAATGACTAATTTAAAACTGCTTAGCCCAGCATGGCTGCAAAACTCTTCCTGTAAATAGAACTCATTTCATTTACTACATTTTTCAGCAGAGCTCTGTGTTTGGGCTCTAGTTAACAATATGGTTATTCAGAAAAGAAGTATCAAACCTCTCTTTCCGTGTGGTCTCAGACATTTCTCTTGAGTGATTCCGGGCAGCAGTCCTTGTGTTTCCCTAAGGTTACAATCCTCTTCTTGTATGTGGCCTTGACGTCCTGAGAAGTGAAAAGAAAAGAACTATGGGAGCAGCATCAAGCAAACCTGCTCAGAAAGAGAAAGGAAAGTGTAAAGAAATAAGGAAGGAAAGAAAGAAAATACATGCACAATGCAAAGCTTACAAATCCCTTGTACAAACAAATAGATAAATAGTACTAATGGATGAGTGAGTAAAAGACAAAAGCTTATCAGCCTCAGCCATATCAGGAAATTCCAATTTCACACTCTGACACCTCACATTACTAAAAAGAAAGATACAGACTCGTGAATTTATCAGAAGAAAGTTAAACATAAGTGTTTCCCCCCATTTTCACCTGCAAGTTGTTATTTGGGAAAATATAGTGAGAATGGTAGGAACTGGCATTAAAATAGAGATAGAATGACATCTACTGGTTGATAGGAATTGCCTTGTTTCACTGCTGAAAATGTTTTGGATTTTTCTCCTTTCCTCAAAAGTAGTTCAATTGAGACTCTTGTTAGTAATCATAGGGTTTAGCTATTAGACAAGGAATAACAAATAAATCAGTAATTTCCCCAGACAAAAGTCTCCTCTGGTAAAATTTAAAATAATTATCTAACAAATTAAAAACAGCTACAGAAACAGCTAATGCTAGTGAATAAACAGATACGCTGCTCAGAACTACTAGAAACTAAAGAAAAAAACTGTGCAATTTTGCACTGGATTCAGGTTGCCATAGTACATTTAACAAGAAAACTGACAATTTGAATTATGATAATTAGAACTAAGTCTCTTCTTGAAAAAATACTTAAGCAACTGAATTTTACAGTGCAGCATCATTTCATAAAGTGATAATCATTATCTTTTTTCTGGATCAATTTAATGCATTACTAATTTTCTATCTATAAGCTTCCCATATTTTTTTTTAGTGATTCCATATATTTTCATACAAACAAAACATAATATTCCAAGTTTTTTTGCTCCTACTGCTATTTTTTAACCAACTTATAGCAATCATTAGTGATATAAACATCTCAGACTGTCCTGAGATTTTATTAAAGGTCACAGAAACATCTCAGTCTTAAGCAAACAGTGCTTTCTGTACTATGCATTGTTATGGTTTAGCCAGGTGGGCCTAAATTTAGGCTTTAAAGATCATATTAGGCCTAGAATTGTCAGCTGACTTGAGCTGGGCTGGGCTAGCTAACAGCTGATTTCTTCTAGCCAATAATATTGTATTCCACACCATACTACATCATCTCAAAAGGGGTAAAATCCAGTGTGTGGGAGTGGCTTAGTCAGTTCTGCCATGGCTGAGGTGCGGGCCAAACGTGATGCAGCTGCTGCCTTGAAGTGGGCCTTGTTCCAGTTGTTGCCGCTGCTTGCAGTTTGTTTGAGTTCAGGGAAGTAGAAATGTTTTGTTGTTACTCTGTTTCTTGCTAGGGTTTTTTTTTAGAGTGCTTATGAATCTAGAGTAATAACACTTTGTATTAATTGGGGAGCGGGAGGTTATTTCTTGTTACATATAACTTGTACAAGTGTGTGTTATACTGTAGTTTTCTATTAATTTTCTCTTTTCTGTATAAATACGTGTAGTTAGTTTCAGCATAAACCTGGTTTGGAGTTTTTTTCCCCTCTCCCTCTTCTTCCCTTTTCACTCTGTCTCCTTCTGCATTTTCTCCACACTAATTAGTTGAACTCCTCTCAACTCTGTGTATGGTGGTCTGCTTACCAAGAAATATCTATCTAGCTCTCATGCCTCCGAAAATGATTAGAAATTATTGTGATATAGACATGAGCATTTGGTCATTCTTTCCAAATGTGCTCAGCTCAGAAAACAAAAAATCTAAGGAGATCACAGTGTTATCCTGGTTGATGTATATTTTCATTTACATAACATATATTTATATAACATATTGCAGAGAAGGAAACATAAGCCTCAATTCTGGTCTTGAGTCATGGCCAAAATAGACAAATATACACAAGGAGATAGCAGGTAAACTAAGGAACAAAGTAAAAGCTGATATTTGCAACAGTGGACATTGAGATTTAGGTAATTTTGTAAAATTGCAATGGCCTCTCCACTGTAGGAATAGATACAGACTTAATAGGAATAGCAGATGTGCAGCTCCATTGAGCAGTGGGCCCTTCACCCCATCTCAACGGGCTTGGATTCAGAGAAGGGGATGCTGTGTCAGGCTGCAGCTGTGAAGGACACAAGGCCTCCCCTGATACTCTTTTCTGCATCAGCTTCACTTTGGTCCATGTTTCTGGCACAGACTGCCGACCTGGAGGGAAGCTACAGTCTGCACAAGTGTGCACCAGTGGCCAGTGCCAGAGCAGGACAAAAAGCCCCAAACATAGCAACTTTCAGCATTCACATGCCTTTTTATTTCAGTTGACATAATATATTGAAGTTCACAATATGTTCCTACATACTCCTTTAGGAACACTGTGGATATACTCGTATCACCCTCTTTTTATTCAAACCTATTATCTTAAAAAATATTCAGCAATGCACTAAACTGAAATGGATACATTGTTCTTGATAACATTTTACTATCAGACTAAAGTGAATTATTCAGAAGTTAGCAGAAAACAAAAGGAAAATTAATTTGGAGTTGGGCATCAGTACATTGATCACATACTGAAGCCATATCCGAATATGCTGAATAAATATGTGAAGATACGATATGTTCCAATGAATCCATAGGAAGAAACATAGTATTGTGATATTTCATGCTCATGAATTTTAACCACATAGTGGTCCAACAATACAGGTTATTCATCAAAGCTACCATTACAGATTCCAATGGCTAGTCCACTTTGGAGGTTCTAATTCAAACAGGAAAAGAGCGGTAGGTTGCTTTAATTCAATTTATTCATCAAAAAATTCCCACAGAACACAGCTTGAAATACCTGTACTTCCTAGGGGGCAAAATCTGTCATTTTGCCCAGCCCAGAATGCTACAATAGTCTCCTAATATTTTCCTTAAAAAGCCTACAAAGTAGTTCCAATGAATGATAGTCTAGAAGAGCCCATTTCTCTTCAAGAAGTTAAAAAAAAAAAATCTAAGATCCAGATATCTTCACTACAGAAGGCTGAAGCTAGAGGAGACTGATCTCAGCCCATAGATAAGAAACAATATTCTCCTTGCACTCAAACCTCCCAGGAGTCTTTGGGAGTGAATTCTGCCCTGTTATTTCACTGCTCTGAGGGGCTGGAGCATTTGAAGTGCAGCCTCTCTCATGCTCTGGCTAATGTGTGCTGAGATGTGCCTTTTGCAGACATCTTTGTTCTTCTATGTGCAACTGGGACTTCAGGTTTGCATTGCCTACCCAATTCATGTGAAGCGAGTAGACCTCTTGAGAAACCAGCAAAAGGAACAGCCATTCAGTTTATTTCAGAACTGAGTATTTGCTATTCAAGAGTACAATTTCTTCAAGATCTCTATTAGAGTCTTTCCTACATTTGAAATGGACTTTTTCTTCTGTTTCAACGTATACATGTTTCACAGGCCTGACTTGGTATGTGGACTCTCCAAGTTGTATATTAAGTTTAAAAGGAAACATTTTTGTTCTGTGCCACTGTTTGAGACCTTGATAAAATTCTTATTGCATAATTCACTTTTTGCAACATCTCTGTTCACATGTGCATATAAAAACATAAATCTTTTGTTAGGTAAATAAAGTCCACAAGAACAAAATTAGGAGAGTTGAAACCATGACTTCTGACATCACAATGATTAATTTTTTCTATCATTAGGTAACTATTTCTAATGAGTATTTTGAAATGGAGATAAAAAAATGTAAGGGTAAAACACAATAGGTTTACAGGAATATGATGTAATATAATGTTTCATTAACGCTTAGGGATTAAAACCATTATACCTTAATGATTTCTAGTTACAAATATGTAATTTCTGATGCTGATATGTAAATAGCATCAGAAACACATTTATTGAAAATTTACCTTATGCTTTATATTTCACAAAATCATCTTTTGCAGTAGCCTGCCTACCATTTTCTCTCAAACTGATTTCTACATTCCAAAAAAAGGGATATGTTAGGATAACTGCCATGTGACCATTCACTGACTCTTCCAATCAATTTGTCAGGAAAACTTTAATCTTGTTAAGGCCAGAAGCATTGTAATGGTTTGCCTATTTCACAGGCTCCAGGCAGGTGCAATGTTTTTATAACGGTCTGTAAGAGCGCTTCCTATTTCAGTGAACACACACTGCCTTCTGTAAAGCTGTAAAGCCAGTGTAGGTTCAAGGCCCATTCTAGCCCAAAACTAAAAAAGATTTTCCCCTCAGCTTAAGTCATAAACACAAAGTCACTAAGCTGGAGCTAGGCCCTTGCCTGGCTTTCTAGGCTTACCTACAGTTAAAGTATGAACTACTGCTGGCTGAAAAAAGACCAAATGCTTTTGCTTTTGGTTATACCTATTCACCATCTCTGTAAATCACCACTGAGCAAGGCTCTAACACTCTTCTCCTGTGAGTCGTCTGTGGCCTTTATCCCATCATAGCTTTACTCTTTAGCACAACTAAACATACTAAAATATTTTTAAAAAAAATCACTTCACAGTTCTTACCTTGTCTGGCCAAGACATTCTAGGTGGGTTTCCAGAGCTCATTTCAAACCTCATTCAGTGGCTGAAGCCAGCACCAGGAGCTTAGTTCTCAACTTCATTTTCAGAAAAATCTACAAAATAAAGCAGAATAAAGTAAGTTCATTTTCTACAATACAGATATGAAAATATGAGGAAAGTAATTATAATGCCTTTTGCTTTAAAACTGTGTATTTCAAGCATAATTTTCCACATGATTTAATAACTTCGCTTATTTTCTTCTGCTTTAGAGATACTTTTAAAGGTGCCTTCCAACCCAAATTACTCTATGATTCTGTGGTAACTATCTTGAATGATTTATAAAGATAAATTGTCCTATGGAAATAATACCTTAAAGTAAGAGATTAAATTCAATTATACTAGGGAGCTAGTTTTATGGAAAGAGTTTTATGGTCAGATAGGATTTCTCTAGATAACCTCCAATAACCCAACTCATGTTTTATACAATGTATATGCTTTTTACATGTTAGATAATACATTTGGATCAAACATGCAAGAGTTGCATATCTGCGGTGTTTTCCAAGCAACTGCCATGCAGCTTCAATATACTCTGCAGGAGAGATCCAGACAGCTTTTAGTCCCAAAACAGCTGCTGTTTAGGGCACAGAAATACAGCAGTAACATAAATTTTAACTGTTTGAGATCTATGCTGCTCAGGATCATTGCTCCAAGTTAAATGTCTAGTTTAATGAGATTCAAAGCGGCACAAACGAACAAATGATAACTCTACAGTTAGAGATACATGGATTGGAGCATTTCAAACCAATACCCAATTTTAAGATAATTAGTTGCATTACAGTTAATTACTGACATGCATCTGATTAGAAATCTTAATAGCCTCTAATAGCAGATTGGAAAAACTGTAGACATGGAGAACTGTAGGATTTACTATCCCATTATTATTCAATCTATTTATTAAATAAAACCCAGCCTACCTACTAGGCCCACTGACACTTAAGATTATAAACAAATCCCTGAGACCATAAACATATCCCAATTATCACATCAATTGAAGTATTAAAAATAAGAAGTGCAGGTACAAATATGAATAAGTGCAGGCTTATACACAAAATAATTAGGCCACTATTTATGTTGAACACCTTGACTCAGTGGTCATTAACTACCAGTTTTGATTTGTATCCTTCATATGTTCAAGGCTCCTACTGTGTTGTTCCAAAGTAGTCCTCAAGGATTAATAAGCAGCACTGAAAATGAAGAAAATTCACAGCCTTTGATAGATAATAAGCCTAAAAGATTTTAATGCAGAATTAAAATACTTCATGAAAAGCTCCTAATTCCTGTCCTCAAGATAAAGGTGGCATACATAAATAACATGATAGGAAAAAGCAAAGCAACAATGTGGGGGTCACCCTTTCTTAAAGTAAAGTAAATTAGCGGCGGTCGAGGAGGCAGAGACAACTCAGGCGGCAGTTGGATCAGAAGGCTTACACCAAGGATAAAAGGACTTTATTCTTAGTTACAACTTTACTTTTATCTACTTTCTCCCACACCGTGTCATCTCACAACTGATCAGTCAGCTGAGGCAAACATACATGGAAGAATTCTACTCGTCAAAAGGTCTCCTGCATTCTGCAGGTGGTTTCTTCCCCTTTAGGGGAGCACTGCAAACTGCTTTCATCCAAGAATACACTCTAACCTGCTCCATATCAATTCCTCAAACATTAGCGAGTCTGCAGACCTGCTGAGTTAAGCCCACACACAACAATGACCACAATACAGAAATTAGCAGCTCTTAAATTTTCCAGGTGATTGAAGAGGCACAGCACACAATCTGTCTGGCATTATGTCATTAAATGTCTGTATTAAAAGGGTGTCTATTTATATTCTTCACCTCCCCACAGCACATGGTGATTAGGTAAGACATATAACTGCATTGAATGACTTGGTAATTAAGAAAAATGTCAGAGACAGTTCTGTTATCAAGAACTTGGGGTATCTAAGGTCTTGAACTGGGAATCCATGGCAATCAGCCAGATTTCAAAAATCTCAACTAGGAGTTGCTTTTAAGCATGGATATGTCAATCAAGGTTAAAACTGATTAGCCCAATCCATAAAAACCCAAAGGGATTTTCTGCAGCATCACTAACCCTACAGGTTCCTGGACTTGGTTTACTCCCACACAATACAAAAAGGTAAGAGGACTGGTTCAATAACATTTGTTATTGAAGTCATCACTTACATGCAGTGATCATGTCCTTCCCAAATGGATAAATGGTTAACACTTGATAGTACATAAATAATATCATCATGGATGCAACTGTTGCTTCTTCAGTAAAAATATTTTACATTAATAGATGAGATTTTCCTCTCAGTTTTACCAAAGGGAATTTGCAAATAAGTTAGGCAAAGAAAGATCTATGTGAAGAAACATCGAAGCCAACTGGATATCCATCTCCTCATACTATGTGGCTGTTTTATAAGTGACTTCATTGCTGTAGTGTTCCGCATTTCTCATTTCTAAGTGCTTCTGATAGTTCTATATAGGGAACTGTAGCAAGTTAGATTAAATATGGGTAGACAGCAACGAGTAGTCTCTTCAGGTTAATTGCTCCTGTGAGATAGAGTCATCTATAACCTCTTCCAATTTATCAGCTTGACAAAAGAAAAGGGCTATGGTCACAAATTTGTAAAGTTCCTTCTTCCTCGATCAGGATTTTAAGCCTGATAAACGTTTTGGTCTATTGGTTTATTTTGCATGAATCACTCTGTCAAATGTACGAAAACACTGGACAGCATGATGAAAGATAATTGAAAATAGGCATTCACAGCACTGGGATTTTTATCATGTACTGATTATACCATGTTTAGATTTACCATGTTACTTTTGGAAATAACTCTAAAGTGCTATACATGTGGTATCATTTTTTAAACCACAAACACTTAAGAAATGCAGAAGGCTATTAGCTTCATTGCAATCCCTTAAAATGCTGTGAAATGAGCTCTAAATATGCTTTAAAGTGATTTCAACAATTTACAAACATCTCCTGATTAGCCTTGAGCAAGATACAAATGTTGGAGAAAACAGTTGTAGCAGAAGAGATATTCACTTTGGAGACAAGTGATGCTTTAGTGGCTTGCATTGAATGCTAAATAATGTAAGTTTGCTCCTTTGCTGTTCATTTCCAATTAATTTCTACACTTTCTCCGGAATTTGCAATACACTTTACAGTTTCAGAAGACAAGGTTATTTTACCTTTATTCTCTATGTCATCTCCCTGAGCTCTAACATCTTTCAGCCATCTTCTGAGCAGCTCCCTTCTCAAGGATTCCCACAAGCACTGTTTTCTTCTGAGGTCCTTAAATGAAGCTACTCCCACATTTGAACATCACATAATAACCAAAACAACTATCCTTTTTTAAGGTACAATATCCCAAAATGTGATCAATACACTGAAGTTGCCGATGTACTACATAAGCTTTCTGAAGTATCTCCTTACAGACAGAACTGAAGTTCTGAGCACTGAAGTGCCTGTATTGCAAGTAGCAATTTGGAGAAAACACTCCCTGGAAGTGTTAGCAGGCCAGGCTGGACAGAGCTTGGAGCAACTTTATCTAGCAGAAGATGCTCCTGCGCATGGCAGGGAGATGGGAATAGGTGATCTTGAAGGTCCCTTCCAACCCATGCCCTTCTATGATATGATACTCCATAGCAGAAAAAGCACATAAAGACAATCTACTTTTTTTATAACAAGTGCATACATCATGGCCCAGAGAAGCACGAACTGTTATTCCTCACTTTTTGATAATATTAGCTTTTCTGCCTTTAAAACATGTGAGAATGTAGAAGCATGGTTTCATGGTAGTCTGGATATAAAAGGAATTATTTACATAGACTCAAAGACAATCTTCCAGCATCATTTATGAAAGCTACTTATTAGAGTCCTGGCTGACTGCCTTGGCCTACTGTTCCCTGTTCAAACCACTCACTTGTCTCACAGTGTAACAAGTCACTGATCAATACACAGAATCTTCTCTGAATAAAAGTTAAATTTTTCCCCATCAGTAAGCAATCTTTCCCTTCCCCTTCAGAGTGCAGCAAAGCCAGTCAATTCAGTGTCTACTTCATCTGTTTGCAGTTTATAAAGTGCTGCAGTCTGACGTTTCAGAGAAGGCAGGATTTTTGTACCACAAGGTGTTGTTACCCAGAGACTGAATACTGCCATCAAAAAGCCAGAATGTAAATGATTTGCCTGGAACTACACCTTACATCCACTTGGGACTACAGATGCATGGGAG
Source organism: Sakesphorus luctuosus (assembly GCA_013396695.1). Lineage (NCBI taxonomy): Eukaryota > Metazoa > Chordata > Aves > Passeriformes > Thamnophilidae > Sakesphorus > Sakesphorus luctuosus. The sequence continues at coordinate 53,994 of VWZD01002196.1, forward strand.
ATAAATCACACAAGAATATAAACCACTCCACATTGTTAAGGCATAGTAAGTTGAGTTCTCCCTGGGGAACAAATGAAAACATAACTGATTTTGTGTTGGAGAGAACTGATTGTGCCAGCTTACAAATGAGACACTGAAAAAAAGATCATTTACCATTAAAATAATAAATATAAGACCTATGCAATTTATCAAGTTTTAGTATTATTCCTTGGTATTATGTGAGATAATCAGACAAATTGCTGAGGGATGCTGATTAACTTTTCTTCTCTCACTAATCTCTATTGTTCAACCCACATGTATTCCCAGACAATTTACAGCCATTTGCACTCTTTTCATTTTACCTTAAAATGCTCTCCCCACGTTCACCGTCCATTCCCCTCACACATATAGAGATGCCAGGTCATAGGATACTCCTCTTGTCAGAAACCTTTTTCTAACTCAACACCAAAATACCAAAAATCACATTCTGAAGCAGTCATTAATCAAAATATTAATGAGCAGCAGTAATTTTATTAGGCAATGTGCCCTTTTTCTTTGATCAGCTGCATTTTCAGTAACACATGTGAAAAGATGCCAAACACAAGGTAAGCTTAAAGATTAAATAAATAGTTTTATGTACACAAACTACTTCATATCTTGTAGTGTGAAGTAGTATCAATTCTCAGGCTGAACACCTTTTCTTTTGCCAAACATGAACATCAATCAAAACAGACACTTGCTATTTTCCAATACTTGGAAACGTTTTCACACCAATTTTTTTTTATTTGAAAGTGTTAAATAGGGTTCATGACATTCAAGTACATTTCCTTTGAATCAAGTACAAGTAAGATTTTAGTTAATCTCCCCATAAAAAAAGTTACTTAAAGTGAGAGGAAGAGAAATCTTGCTGCACATGCCACGAAGCTCCTGAGCATTATCAGTTTCCAAGTACCCAAACTGGGGCCTTTACCACACAGCCTCTGTCTCACCATAAGCCCATCCACACAACTGCAAGTTTTCCACTCTAACGCACTGCCTCCCATCAAGCAAGGGGAAAAATTTCCAAACAAATCAGCTTCTCTAAGCACTTCAAGGAATTAGTTCTGATTTACCTCCTATTATTTTTTATAGGTTTTTGTTATTGTGCGGCATCCTTGGAGTTCCCCAGCTCTGCATTTGGCAAGAGCTCTGGGAGGCCTATGGAGGCTGCAAGCCAAGACTTACAGAGTTACCCAACAAGAACTCATGACATGCTGCTTTTGCCAAATCTATGCCTGAACAACAGTTTCTGCACATGGATCACGTGAACATGATTGTTCAGATTCATCACTTAACAGCGAAGGAAGAGAATTACTACAATATAACCAACCCAAGAGCTGGGCATATTAACAAGAGTAATGCCTTAAGAGCTGTGCAATGATGTACAGATTATATGTGGAGGGGGTGCATAAGAATATCTCACTAACTTTGACTCCCAGAATTAGGACCTGTTCCACAAGTGAGTCTACCCTGTAGACTTAGAACCACGGAACACAGGGTGGAGTGAGCCTTCCCTCTCACAAGTGACAGCTCTTCCACACTGACACACTTTTTCTCAAAGGGCTAAATCTCAGTTTGGTGGGCAAGTTCTAAATAAGGAAACATTTCACTCTGGGTAAAGCATATTAGAGCAAGTTGAACTGCATTTATGGATAACCAAACATTTGTATTTCTCACAGAAGGAAAGGCTGGAAATAGCTCAGGCTTTTCTTCATAAGCTGTCCATAATTCCTAACAGAATCATATGGACACATCCTGGATTTCAAGAAGAGTGATCCTCAGAAGCATGGTGCATTTTAAGTACATTGATGTTTTAAATAGACTATAAAGAGTATTTTAAACAGTATGTAATATTATAACAGCAAGCAATCATCATAACCTATTTACAAACTAAATATCCAGCTCTGACCAAACAAATTCCCATGGCAATTATTATTTTAAAGGGAAAGTTGCCATTATATTCTGGTTTTGTAAGTGTCACCACTTTAAAAAGTTTCACATTTTAAAACAAAATACTGAGGAGCATATTACTTGGAGACATCTATTCCTATTGAAAGGGAAGCTCATGAAACAATATTAGATTTCCATCTATGCATCTGAAGAAGATTGTTTTAAGGAGACAACAAGCTTTTGTCTCTTTTTGTATCTACCTTGTTTTGACATTTATTTATGAAAAGATTTTTAAAGTATCAGTATTCTAATGCAAAAATGTAATTAAAAAAATCTGCTTGAATATTATTACAACAAACTTATATAACTCAGTAATGTCTTACGTCACAGCAGTTTAAATGAAGCTATGGCATGTAATTGTGTTAGTCTTACCTAGCATTTACTGCTAAGAAGCAAAAATGTTACAGACAAATACCTTGCCCTGTAGACAGGAACTAAAACATCTCTTCCCATCTGCCCTCACAGCAGCACTTTAACCCTTTAGTTACACTGTTCAACAAGTGCCTCTTGACTTTCTCCAGACCTTTCTCCCACCTTGTGGGAACATTGCCAAAAGCTATTTCACTGTCTGCTATTATACACTACATATAACCCCCTTTTTGCTGTGATTCTTATGAAAATAGTTCAGCAGCTTTGCCTTCTCATTGCTGCCCATTCTGCCTCAGTTTACCCGACACTTCTCGCAGTATCTCTGCCATCCATCACAAACACGCATATTTTGATTATCAATAATCAAAGCACACACTTTTCCACACCTTCTGGAAAACACCACAGTGTATCAACGACATCTTGTTAGTACATAAGCAATGAAATCTTATTCATACATAAATGTACATCTCTAACCACTATCATTATTTATAGTAATTGCTAATGTCTATCAATGTATGTCTCAATATACTATATACAGTAGGAGACATTACTAACATCCATAGTTATCATACTTGAAGACATTAGCACAGCAGAAAGCACAGACTTCATTTACGAGCGTGAGTGGATTTTTAGGGAAGATTGTATCAAATTTGTTTGTCAAAGTACAATACAGACTTATCCAGAAATAATGAACATACCCACAGCTAAGAGAATTAAGGATCCCGCAGAGTTTTGTTACTTTGCTCTTTGCAGATTGCAGTCATGAGACAGTGTGAGTTTTGTTCCCTCCCGAGATTAAATGAAAAAAAACCAACAACCACAAATGGTTGCTAGTCAGAATAAGATGAGCATTTCACCTGTTGCTGCACTTAACAGCTTTAGTCAAGGTGACATTTGGTTTCACTTGTATATTATTTTTTTAAACGTGCATCACTTTTACAAATGAGATTGACAGAAGTAATTTCAAAATTACTGTGTCATAAGGATACAACACAAATAATGCATTTAAAATACCTTTAACCATCTGAAAACAAATGAACACACAAAAAGACTTGTTCTCTTCAGGGTCTGCTTTACTTTGTAACTATTTTAGAGGACTATTTCTTAAGCTCACCTGGTTACGTATTCATTTGTTCCAACAGAAGTTCTCTCCTGTAAGTGGTCCATACCATTTATGTGAGAACAGAAGAAAAGGAATAGCTAATATCTCACTGTGACCTTGAAAGCTGCAAAGTGGAATATATTTAAATAACTTAACTATGCATAGCATCTGAAGTTATTATATATCTTGCATCTTGAAAATGCTGAAGTAATGTAAAAACTGATTACATTTTTGGTGAGTAAATTGTGTCTACTTCCACGTAATAGTCCAATAACTGCAGTTGCACTGGTCTTTTCAATTAGAACACATCATGCCAGAAAGTAAATATATGCACATAATATGCATACAGCTCATGCACAGTGTCATACTAATATGCATATCTTTCTATACCCAAAAGCAAAAACTTCATTACTATTATCCATTCCAAATTACTGAATTACAGTAATACACTTGTCCTTATCTATTATTTTCGAACTAAAAGGACTTCAAAAGTCCTTGAAAAGAAATGCCAGCTAAAGCTGCCATGAAGTTTCTGCTCAATGCAGAAGGAAATAGCCACTCTAAGGACAAATAATTGAACATTTCTTTACAAAGAGAGCCTAAGAAATACTCACTTTTATATTAAACAGCCCACCATAGTGGATCATTCATTACAGGGTAGTGTCTGCTGTGATTCTCAGAACTCAGGCTAAGCAGCAGTTAGTCTCCTACAGAACAGATTGTTTCCATATGTATATTCTGAGATTGTCTTTCCCTGAGATGTAGAAGGGAAGCTCATGAATTTCCCTGTGTGTACCCCAGAGTCAAACTGTAGGCAGTGAAACAGAACAAGCACATCTTTGATTTCACGTACTCAAGGTACTTGTAAACATGATATGAGAAGTGGAAAAAAAAAGACATATAAGAAATACCTGTGCAATCTCCAGAATAAGCATTAAAGAAATAATAAACTGAGCTTTGACTCAGAAAACAAGTGGATTTCTGAACAACAGGAGGTTTAATTGGAGGAAACATTTCATTTCCTAAAAAAAGCAAGGAATTCATGGTAGATGGCTAATCAAGACCTCGACAGCTGAGTCACAAAGGGTTCCATTATCTACATTTTACATCTTGTCAGACTTATATTTTACGTAATTAAGCCCTGCACCTGCAACAATCTTACAATCACTGCAGTGATTATTCCAGCTGTATTTTTATTTTGTGTAAAATTGATTTTATTTCTCATTTCTTCTTCACATTCCAGCATTGACAGAAATTTACTTTGTGGAGTATGACTGAGATGGGATTTGAAGCCCTATGTTAAAATTAAAATTACTAACAACCACGTTGAGAAAAAGCTGAATTTAAAAGAGACATGCTAAGAACTGGCCTTGGAAATCCTCATCTTACAAAGATGAAGAAAAAAACATAGTGCAAGAGAAAGAAGAAAGTAGAGTCTGGGCAATTTTAAAATCTCTACTAGGAACAATTTTCACATTTATAAAATGCCCCACAGAAAGAAATCTATGTTGGAACTCTTAGTCTACTCTACTATACTTGAAAAATAATTTTAAACTATGCAGATCTGTTCTTTACTAAGGTGCCCAATTGTTTAAAAAAATATTTTTCTAATAGCAACCACTTACTATCTCCTCCAAGACCAATAGAGATGCCTCTAAGGACTGTAACTCCCTGCAGGTTCACTTCTGCCTTCTGACCATCTCCTCATTTCCTCTGGTAATTCTCCTATTTCTCTTACAGTTTCTCCTTGCTGAAAAGATCAAGGCTTTTGCCTAACAACCATATAATATTTCTGCATATTTAAACTGAAAAGACACATGATTAAATCTTTCAGCAAATAATTCTTCATCCTCATAAGTCAACAGGACCAACAACAAGGACATGGAGCAGGCTTCTGCCTTCAGCTGTATATTTTGCTTAAATTAATCATCCCTGGTAATTTTCACAGAAAATTAACATTACAACAATTTTTATCTGGCTAGAATTGTTCTTGAAGAAAGTGTAAAATACCAGAAACTGAATGGGCTAATTGATGCCTTCAGACATCCCTAAAAGCAAATACTGAGGCCAACCTTTAAGAGAATAAAGACCAAAAATAAAGTACAGAAGCTTTTTCAGCATCAGAATTACACTCAGCCTATTTTTCCACTTTATTTCCCATTCCTCTTTTGCCTTCTCAACTCATCTCTTCTGTGATGTGCCTCAGAGCTACTTGCTATGATTGCTGGTGATACTACAAATGAAAAGGAGCAAAATAATTAAATTCTGGCTCATGCTCTTCCTTCTCCTTTGCAGAGGAGAAGATAAACACAAAATATCAATATAAGCCGATTTCAGACTAAATAAAAAGTGGCATAATGCCCAATTCCTTATCCACCTAAAGCAGAGCCTCTCAAGACATGAAAGTCATAAATCTGGTATTCAAATTTGTCACGATACAACTTCAATTCTAGTGTTGACTGTAGAAGACAGATCAAAAACCTAAAAGAGCTTCTATTTAAAGAAAACTGAGTAAGCCACCACCAACTCCTAAAAATGGAAAAAATAAACCTGTCCAGACACTAATGCATTGTAAAGCAACACTCAGTTTCTTCTTAATTTCCCAGTGTTTACACTTAGCTACTATGAGGGGACAACAACGTAAGCGAACATTTAGAGAAGCTTAAGATTGTCTTCATTCTTTCACTCCGGATTTTCCCCTTCCCAAACAGGGGTCCTGCAGCCCAGCTCGTGCTGCTGCATTGAACTGACACCTCCTCAGTCAGCAGTGCCTGACACACCAAACACAGCACTGTGACACAGGGGTCACCCCGTGCCCGGAGCAGTGAGGAGAGACTCGGCAGCACACAGGCTGGATGTGTCCTACAGATAGTTGTATGTTCCTCTGTTTGCCTCGGCAGGCCACGAGGAGCTGCCCTGGAATAGCCAGAGGCAGCGCAGGGAGGCTCCGGACGGGCTTGGCGTGGCCCAGACACTCCTGCTGAGGGAGCCCAACATGGACCGACCGCACAGACACTGCTGAGGGAGCCCGACAAATTACAAATTAATTGCAAAAACAACACGGTAGGGTTTTTTTAAGATAGATACTTCTTCAACTCCATCTCTTATTCTGTAATCAGTGCTGATGAGACTCTTCGGGCTTCAGAGAGGCTTCACATCAGAGCAATCTCGGCAGTGGCTACGGAGCTCCTGACTCGCAGTCAGGAACTCAGAATATTAACGAATCCTGAACAGAAATAGTGATGTCAGAGGGAGAGGAGGCAGGCTCCAAGTGCAAGAGCATACTTTGAGCATTTTTCAGGCTGCTCTTGAGTAAGTACAGACCTGCTGGAGTACCCACGGTTACATTCTGGCAGAGAACACATCTGAGGCTCCACCCCTCACATGAGTCTTACCAGGTTCTGTTACTTGGGAAGTTACGAAGCTTCTTCACTTGAACTCCTTAGCACAGATTAGAGCAAAGCAGAAATACAGTCCTTGCCTCTGTATTCATATCCTATATTATTATGAAGAAAGATTAGTCTACTATTACTTTGCACAACAATTAGGGGTCCCTCTGGAGTCACTCTGGGACACAGATACAACCAGAGACAAGCCACAGTCTCTTCTAGACCATTACAGGGTTGGTATGTTCTACAGACCTTTAAAGGGTTGAATTCTAGCGCAAAGATCCAGGGTAGTCTGCAAAAGTAATCAGCAAGTCTGGCTAATACTAATTATGACTTTCAGTAATGTATTCTTGGGCTTGCATATCTTGAAGAGATGCTTTAATAGTTACTCTGCACACCAGTTCAAGGACAAAACAAAACCAAATCCTTTAAGGGGAGGCCTGCAGTATCAGGCAAACCCAGATGTTCTACCACCTGCGGAAGACACAGCCATGAGACTACTGACAGAAAGTGACTCGATTCTTCCATTTCACATTATTTGTGTACATCTGTTATGATTTCACCTATTTAGAAGTATGTATTTCTATTATGTTGAGTTGTTATTCGTGCATATATTAGACTGTATCCTTATTAACAGGACAAAACCAATTTACTTTTATTCACCTGTCTCAGACTGTAGACTCAGAAAACATTTATCACTGTAGGCTACTCCTGTAATTTCCACTGTAATCACAGTCCAAACAAACTGCTTTTATTTTTTTTAGAGCTGAAATTTTGTGGTGGAAGCTTTCACAATATGATGAAGCCCCTCAAAAATTAACTACTGAAATTTCTCATTAATTTTTTTGGGATCCTCTCATGAGAAATTCTATGTAGCAGCAACAGTAAGAACAAACTTCCAAGGTCTGTAGATGACACCAAAATGCAAGAAAGATAAAAAAAAATGAATGACAACAGCTTTAAACAAATTCAATCACTTAAGCAATTGCTCCAACAGATGGCAAAGGCACTACTGAGCACACAACTGCAAAATAATTGCCATTGAAACAAGCAACTAAGCGAAGAAAAGTCTACTAAATGGCACAATTATTCAGCACAGTAATTAGCAAAAAGATTTACGGGCTTAGCGTGGAAAAAGAAATCATTGAAGCTATTGGCACAATGGAAAGTGGTAAAACAAAAGTATTCTTTAGTAGTACCAGGTACCAGACAGGTTACCCTACCAGTATGCAATACATGAGGTGCTGTCAAAGTGGTCCTGATCCACAAAACACACACATTTTTAAATAAACCTCTTTGCTCCCATCCCAGATCTCAGCAGCACATGATTTTCGTGGGGAACATGCAAACCACGAACCTTTTTTTCCTTGGGCCAGGGCAACCACAAGGCAGATGTTGCTGCAACATCAAACCAAGAGCGCGCAGGCAGGAGGAGTAGAGTTAATATTACTCATCATCTTGTGCCAACTCACCTTGTACACAGGACCACGCGTGAAGCCCCAGGTTCAAGCCGAAAGCTGCCCGGGTGTTCTACTTGTATTTAAGATTTTCCAAGAGTTCCCACACAAAACTTTTGCAGAGCTTTTGATTCTTTGATACCTTGAATTCACATAGAGAGAATACGCAACATGCGTTTCCCAAGAAACGTTAATTTAGAGAGAAAATAAGCATTTTGACAAAAGGTTTTATAGAAGTAACAACCAACCACAGAGAAATATTACACCAAAGCGCCTAGGAAACATCAACGCCATGCAACCTACTGAAATACCACCCGTCAGCTTTAAATTGCCCACAAGGGAAAGAAAAGAAATTAAAAGAAAAAATAAGGAATGCAGAAAAAAAAGAAAAATAATTACCGCCAAGAGTCCACGTTACCAGGCGCCATGACAGCAAGGCTGAACAAAAAAAGCGCCTCTGCGTCTGCATTTATATGCCCCGGACCACTGTGGCCATCCCTGACAGGCGGNCCACGTGCGCCCCGCGTGTCCCCTGTGCTCCCCCCGATGGCACAGGGCCCCCCACCCTCCCGCGCACACACGAGTTGACTGGTCCGACACAGCAAGAATGTAGTGAGATAAGAATGCAGT
>VWZD01002196.1:63102-81349 GCA_013396695.1 Sakesphorus luctuosus
TGCAGAGCTTTTGATTCTTTGATACCTTGAATTCACATAGAGAGAATACGCAACATGCGTTTCCCAAGAAACGTTAATTTAGAGAGAAAATAAGCATTTTGACAAAAGGTTTTATAGAAGTAACAACCAACCACAGAGAAATATTACACCAAAGCGCCTAGGAAACATCAACGCCATGCAACCTACTGAAATACCACCCGTCAGCTTTAAATTGCCCACAAGGGAAAGAAAAGAAATTAAAAGAAAAAATAAGGAATGCAGAAAAAAAAGAAAAATAATTACCGCCAAGAGTCCACGTTACCAGGGGCCATGACAGCAAGGCTGAACAAAAAAAGCGCCTCTGCGTCTGCATTTATATGCCCCGGACCACTGTGGCCATCCCTGACAGGCGGGACAACCAGGGAATTGACCACTCAGTGCCCTGTTAGCTGGAGCGAGAGGCGAGTCACCCAGTCAGAAGCTCCACGGGCCCCTGTGATGGGCGGGCCCTCGTGATGGGCGGGCCCCCGTGATGGGCGGGCGCCTGCGGCGGGGCCGCCGAGCCGCGCGCCCCATGGCTGCGCTCTCGTTCAGATGCCACGTGTTCCCCGATGCCGTTCCCCGATGCCACGTGCGCCCCGCGCGCCACCCGATGCCGCGCGCCGCCCGCGCCCCCCNCACCCAAGCTCTCAGGAGTTTCAAGCGAGCTCACAAAAGCGTCATTCTTTCTAACCATACAAGTATTACATTTTACCAAAACTGCAGCCTGAGAGTCAGTAGAACAACCGGTGTAACCCAAGATCCTTCATCCCAGAACAGCCTATGGCCCAGCATATCTCCTTATAATCCTTAGAGATTCTGGGTATGACACTCATCTCACCTATGTTGATTTTAATTGACTTCAATGCCACTAACTCTTATTTAAACTTTCAGAGCTAAGGATCCTCTTTTATCACGTTTCAACATTTGTGACCTTGGAAAAAAAAAAGACGTTGATATTTGTCAAACCTCAGCTTAACTGATCCATTTGAATTTCAATTAAGAGGAAGATGCCTCAGAGGGGAAAGACATCAATAATCCATATAGGCATGTATCCACAAAGCCTCCTAGAATAAATACACTCAGAGAACTCAGCCAGAGCTGTTTGCTCCTGGGTGACTTCTGTTTAGAATTAAAACCTCACTGTTAAGCTCCCTAATGCCAGAACACTTTTAGGTTCCTCCTTTTAATCAGCTTCTTGAAACAGAAACAGAGCCTTAGAAAAAGTTAATATATCATATTGCTTTCTCTTTCCTGTGTGCTTTTCTGTCCTGAGAAACCTTCCATTACTGCCACTGTTACTTCCACTGCAGCACCAAATGAGCCCTGTGTACCTTTGGCAGTACAGCTCACCATCAAAGGTCAGGCCAGACTGAAAGCTCTGCAACAGAGATTCAGAATCACTTAGTCCAGTTATAGTGAATATTGAAAAGATGTTGAAATGTATTTCTGCAACACTCCACTAAAACATCTGATATGGTTGAGTAAATCAAGCAATATATAGAAAAAAATAAACTGCCATTAAAAAATACAATTTTTTTCAAAATTAAAACATCAAAACTAACTACAAACTTAGGTAAAGAACTGGTTTTCACCAATTTGGTCTGTGTGAAAGACTTCTAGACTCTGATTTATACTGTCAAAATGACACAGATGATTTATTTAAATCAAAAATCTTAAGAAAAATGAGTGTATTTTGCCTGTATAATTCAGATACAAAATGTAAAAAAATCAGTATTTCAAAGTTGAGAACTTTAATTTAACATTTGATATTTGAAATATATTTTAGCCGTGAATAAATTGAGAGTTTCTGAAGGGTAGGACCATGAAATGTTTCATTCCTTCCCAAAATATAAACTTTCTAATTTTTAATAGAAAAAATCATCCTGATTTCAACAAAAAAAATTTGCATGCAGACTGCCATTCTTCCCTGTGGACTCTCCTCAACCCTAGATTTGCCACAACTGCCTTTAGAGAATAAATGTAATTGAAGTTCTGCTGCTTTATAGACTTAGAATAGACCTGGCACAACTATGCATGAAAGCTTCAGGGCTTTGTTTTCAGAGGTGACACATGCTTATCTGTAGGGCATTGTAAAACCAAGTTAAAATAATACTTTCACAAAACAGAACAACTCAGAAACTTATAAAATTTTCACTGCTATGTTTGTTGATACAATTATTGTAAGATATTACATACTTACAGCATGTAGAAATGAGCATTTTCATATCTTTAAGTGAAAGAAGACAAATAATCCATCACACCACACAGCAAACACTGCATTCAGAAAAAGTGTTCAACAAAGTGCTTAATAAGGCAATAAATTACAAAAGCCTGAATTATTTGTTTTGTTTGTGACCTTTTAAGCATTACTTGTTCATTACCACACTATGTTCCAAACTGAGACTAAGCAAATACCAACTGCTCCAAGACTTTTGAAACATTAAATGTATTATTAAACATTCCAGTCTTAGGGAATTGACAAAACCAAATGGTTTTATTTGAAAAGCAGATTATAGCAATAAAAAGTGCTATAAAATTCAAATTTGGGGAAGAGTTGGATGCATGAATAGTTTAGCAAACTTTAGCTTAAAGAAATTACTGCATATTTACATTCTCAAAAATTCCGTACTCTCTACTGAGCCCTAATGCCACAGTATTTGCTTTCATGTTTCCATCTGACACTGTTACGACTTTTTTTTCACTTCCTACACTTTTTCAAATTATCACAGTATTTGACCTGACAGTTAAGATTCCAGAGGAAGTTTCCAAAAACGTGGACAGAACGTTAGGAGCACTCTGCATACAATGTCACTCATGGCAGCCTTCCTGATTTAGGTTCTCAATTGAATCCTCAGTGCCTCTGTTTAATTTAACCAGTCCTGAAACCAACAAAAGCCCCAAGTCAGCTCCTAAAGAGCTACTGATTACAATATTACTAATTTAAACCAAGACAAACAGAACACAGACTAGGATCAGCCTGTGGGAAAAGACAATCTTTATAATAATATAGCTCTTGCCCACCAACTTAGTATCATTGTTATTCTTTTGTTTTTCATTTCCTCCTACTAGTAACAAGTCCCCGGGAAGGAAGACTCACAGCACTTCATTGTGTACTAAACATTCAGATAGCCTGTCTCCGTTTATTCTAAGCAGATGATTAATTTGCTTCTAAGATAGTCACTCAGCAGCCACATCTATATCAAGAGTCTTTCATATGCTCATGAATTAGTCGTTACTCACACGCTTTGCTGCAAGAATGAAAAGGTAACTGCCAGCACAATGGGTTTAGATCCAGAGTGAAAAAGTCAAAAAGCACACTTTCTAAGAACTGGAAAATTACCCTATAGCAGTTGAGGATCAAATTAAATTTAACAGTTTTATTTATAAAATTTGATTACACCAGTGCCATGGGGTTTATATGCTATTCCCCAGTCTTGAATCCACTGAAAAATATTCCTTAAGCTCAAATACAAGCTTCAAATCACTGAGCCATGAAAACAGGCAATATTTGTAATATGAGATAAAACCAAGTTGCCTTTAAAAATCCCATAGTATTTTCCACTCCAGAAATGAAACTGCTAGCTCTAATGTCCTGACCAAAATCCAGTTTGACTAATTATGTTCTCTTACCTGAATTTCCCTTATTCCTTTTCACTACCTGTTCTAAAACACTGTTAAGAGTTAAATAAATTCTGATCCTGGCCCTAGACAACTCATTTAAAGCTTTCTGATTTGTCCAAGTTTCATGAGGGAAAAAAACCCTATATATGTACATACATATCTTTTTACATCTCTCTATATATGCATGTGTGTGTTTTGCTGATCTCAAAGCAGTCACCTACAATGTTTCTTGGGTTCCACAGGCTTCCTTAAAATTTATGCCTGGTACCCTTCTGAAAGAAAGAGGTAAGGGACTTCCTGTCAGATCCATCAGCCAGATTGTCCCAGAGGCAGCAAATCCCGACTGGCGGTCTTGGGCTCCAAGGCCCTCCGAGGGGACCAGTATCCAGCAGCCAGCTTCGGAAAAAGGAGTCCCAAGTCAGGAGACAGACGGTTTTTGCGACAAGTGGAAGACTTGAGATCTGGCAAACAACTTCAGTAAAGGTGAAATGGCATTGCGTGCTTGGGAACTTAGTGTTCATTAACCTGGTTGAGTGCTTAAGAAACATTTTCCATTCAAAATTACTTTGTGTTTATAAAGCCATGCCTAGGGATCGTAGGGCTGCCAGGGCAGCAATCTTCTACACTTCCTAGTGAACAAGGTATTTGGAAAAAGTTGGATTTTCTCCTCTCATCCCCACCCACCCCCTCCATGTGTACTCATGGGTACAGACAGACACAGATTCAACCCTGCTGATTAGATAGCCTAGTTTTTGACAAATTCTAGTTACTAATCAGCACAATCAGGATTTGGTCTCATTAGGCTGCTGCATGTCATCCCAAAGCTGTCTGCTAATTAATTGTGCATGTCAAACAAGGTGAGGTTTCTAAAGAAAACACTACTTTCTATTAAATCAGTTGATGCAATTTAAAAACGTTCATGCTTCTAAGAATACAGACCCATTGAGTTCATTCATTCTCAAATACAGACTGTAACGTATCTTAAACTGGAATCTCTGGGATAAAAGTGGTGTAAGAGCTGGGTCAATTTTGCTTTTCCACTGAGGCCGTGATCCAAATTGCTCATTCAAAAATATTGTTATATCCCTAGAGGGTACCCTTATTGCCTACAGATATTGCAGGCTTTGAGACAGTATTACCTCTCCAGAGGACATGTGGGGGCACCCAAGAGCTGAGCTGTGTACTACAGCCTGCATCTAGGAAACAAAATCAGTGAGGATTACTCTGGCCATACTTAGCTGGAGAGGCAGCTGTTAAATTTGTAGAGAAAATCCAGATTAGAAACTTTTGCCTGCAAGAAAATCATGACTCCATGATCCCTTATAAGCTAGAATAATAAATAAGCTATAAAATAGATGCATTTTATTTTTGGATAGTTATTCATAGACAATCTGATATTCATTATGCACACACATGCACAGGCATCTTGTTTTAACCTAAACAGTACCTTGTCCATGAATGTGCATATATCACACATACGCATTTTACTCTTATTACCTTTAAAGCCATGCCCTAAAATCCCATGAAAAACTGAAATAAGCCTTGATAAAGCCCAACTTACTTTAGCAATGCTGTAGCAAAAAAAAAGATTCTAGACTTTCACAATATGTAGGATTTGACAATAAAGGGAAGAATTACAGGAAGATTAAAATAAACTACTATGAAGAGTATAAATAACATGGCCTAATCAGCTCCAAAGGTTATAATTGTATATCCACTTAATTAGGTAGAGATAGAGCTACATTACTCATTGGTTAATTTAGTCACTGGTATAGCTCTAACTTGTCTAACTCCTAATGATGTAAGATTTCTGCTCATAATGAGGTGCAGTTTTTCCCCAAAGTTGCAAGTCTTCAATCAAAGCACCTGGAGAATGAAGAAAACTCATCAGAGACAGCTTTGAAATAATCTGTGCAAAGACAATTTGTTATAAATGATTCTGCTTTGAACCTTGGTAATTTGCAAACTTGCTTACGGTTGGCAAGTCCTGATGGAGTCATGAAAAAAAACCCACAAAACCAACAAGAAATCAAAAAAAGGACAAGTAACAAGGAACAGACTGACCTAGAATTAAATGATGGATTGGCCTCTGAAGCATTTTAAGAGCCAAATATAATACCAACTTTTAGGTTTCTTTTCCCCACCCCTCAACGCCTGTAATATTTCTTCATTAAGTAGTGAAGCTGAGGAATAGACTCATTTCTATTTCTTGATATACCCTTTTTCCCCCCTTAGTTACTCCCAGAAAGAACTGTATGTGACATATAGAATCAGCATGTGCAGCAAAACCACTCCTTCTCCAAAGTATTCATGCCAGAAAGACATGGTCTGAGCAAAAGTACTGCAATTCATACATACATTTTTCTAAATGAAGAAGCTGTTACTTCAATCCCAAAAATCATTGCAGAATACTAAGTTTAGTGTAAATATCTGTGGACTTTTGCCTTCTTCCTCTTTTTAAAAGGACATTCCCTACCTTAAAACCATTAAATCTTAACATCTTGTTTTGACGAGGGCAGAAATTAGAAGGGAATAGATTTCTTGTGTGCCACAACATAAACCAGCATCCTATTGATCTGTGGAGGCCAATCGTCTGCAACATGATTCATAAAGCACACAAGCCACTTTCCATCCTGAGGCTGGCAAGTAGCTCTTCCCTGTTTTGACAAAGTCCATACTGCAGGTGTTTAAGTGGATTTCCCCCGCACCCTTCTTTTTTTTTTTTTAACCTCCAGTATAAAGCAGAATTTTTATTTCAGCTGTGTTTGCATCATTGGCTTGCTGGCAATCATATAAGTCTAAATTATCCAGGCAAGCAGTTTCATTTATCAAGATCTCTTGCCAGAAAAGAGTAGCAGTCAAATCAGTCAGCCCAAATTATCCCTGACATTAACAAAGGGCTCTAGGATCATTCTAAGAAATTACTTTCTTCTATTACCAAGCTGATTATGTTGTGGATTGCTCTGCTGCATCACAGCACAAAACGTAGTTTAAAATAAAAGTGTTTATAAGAGTATGTGATTTTCATTGCCGCTATTTGTTATATTTCATAATTTATTGAAGAATGCTAAATATATATTATATGTGTATGTGTGCATGCATGTGTGTAAAAGTAGTAATAGCATGTGCTTGCTTCAGCTAAGCAGCCTGGTGCAAAAATAGAAGCAAACAGCCAGGTCCCAGTCTTACAGTCTTGTTGACAGTGAAGCCAAGAAAACCCTCCAGATTATTCTTCTGTCACTGCAGGATTCAGCTGTTACTCTTTCAGAGACCAGATGAACTAGAGCGGGTTTTCATCTGTTCCCCGACAGTAAGGATTTCTCACTCATCTCTAGTGCCTTGTGCTCAGCTTCTCAGAGATTGTTATCAAGCCAATTCTAAGTTAGACCATCTTAGTTTAAAAGCTTACAGAGCTCACATGGGGGAGAAAGATATTGGGAGTTTTCCATTGATCAAGTGTGAAGGTTAAGAAAAGAATCTTCACGCTCTCAGTACTCTTAAGTAAATCCGCAAAGTCCTCTCTGAAAGTAAAAGGAAAGCATCTAGCTCTTAAATTTCACTATCATTTTGTAATCCAGGGCCCAAAGGACACTGCTGTTTCTCAAGTCATTAGGTAACAGTCTGTGTATTCATAGCTCATTGCTTTGGCATACAAATCCAAAATGACAGAATATTATCAACAATTTTTAAAATGCCTCACAATCATTTCAACTTTAGGAAAAAATGCACAAAAAGCTAGAGCTGTCAGATGGATAAGGGAAAAATTAGAAGAAAATATATTCAAGCTTCAAAAAGAATATTAAAAAAATCCTACTGGGAACAAAAACATATTTAAAACTAGAAAAATAGCTACTACTGAAAGCAGCCCATAAAACACAGGATGTAAGATTTTTTTCCTCCCAGGTAAACACAAAGAGCTAGAACAGCAGCTTTGTGGTTAAGGAGAAAGACATTTCTGGTTCAGGGCTCAGCTATGCCACAGGCACAATACCTTGTCTAAAATTATAGGCTCGTAGTGCAAACAAAATTTTACCAGACACGTGAATCTGGACTGCATAAGGAATATAATGATCAACCTAAAATGTACCACATTTGAGTGAGAATTCCTAATTGTTTTCAAGCTCAAAATTAATAAATATGTAAGATTGCAATATGGTTGTTAAAGTCATAACCATAACACTGAAGGCTGACATAGACTCTAGACATCCCTAACCTATGTTTGCTAAACAAGTTTTCTACACATCCAGTGAAATTAAATCAGTTATTACTCACTCTCCTCTCCAGTTACAGGCTATTAAATACATTTTCCTGTGTGAATACACAGTCATGTTGTGCTAACAGTTTTCAGATATTTGTTTGCAGTTCCTTTTCCCAAAATTTGTGTGCTACTTCTACACAGGCAGATGAGTTGCAGGTGAATATGGGTCATATACAATTAGAATCATAGGATCATGTGTAGATTGATTTCTGGAACCAATTGTACCTCTCAAATCTCCCTTCATAAATCACTGTCATATTAATTGTAAGTCTTGCCATGCCACAGCTCATTTTCTAGTACAGTATGTCCAATATCCATGCAAATCACTGTACAGTCGCATCCAAATCAGTGGTTCATTGTGACATGTATTTTACAGACAAAGTGCTCATCAGCCTCTGCCCCAAACTGGGTTTGAGTTAAACATGAGACCATGGGACCAGACTAATTCACCCCATCTGGCTCAGCAGCAGCATTGTCTCCCCACGCAGCGTCTCCACGGAGGTGGTTCCTGCAAGGTACGTTCGATACCAGAGATGGCAACCACCCCTCACCACAGCATTCCTTTGATTGGTTTGCCTATTGTGCTACACAAACAAAAATGTTAAAAGCAATACTAACTGTCTTACGGAGCAAGGAACATTTCACTTCAGTGAAGGGAATTTGAGCTGTGCTGACATTCTGAATAACTAGTCCAGTGCATATGGAAGAAATAAGATAATTAAGGCATTTTGTTTCAATTTGAAACATTGTTTTAAGTTGTTGGTTATTTTTGTCTGAAGTTAATTTCCTGCAAAATAAAATTGAAATTTCTGAAAAAAAAAATTAGTAACTACATTTTTTTTAAAGAAGTGTCTGAATTTCACAGATCTTATTTGTTTTATTTCCTTTAAAGGAAATTTCAACAAAACCTAAATGGTTTATGAAATATCGAACATCAACTACATTTTCTGCCAGAAGTGTTTCAGTTGAAAATCCTTCATACTGCAGAAAAAGTTAAATAACCCTGTAACACCCAGCACTCACATACATCTTAAATGGGACCTCAGTGAATCCTTCTAATAGAAGAACTAAATAACAGAAGTCCTAGGAAAGCACGTGAAGGGACAGAGATGAAGCTCTTGAATTATTAAAGTAATTATTGTGACAAAAATATGTCCGTGTAATTCTGTGTTCCCCCTAGGTAATAAAACCAAGGCAGTCAGCAAATTCACAGGTTAACTCCAGCTCCTTGTGTGTTTTCTCTTGAGTCTCTCCTGATGCAACACATACTTTGCATGATGGAGTAAAATGAGTTGTTAATTTTCTTTAAAGGATAGGCTGATATGAAATCATCAGAAGGAGCACTGTAATTTGTGTTCTGGTGCTTCCAAACTGCTTTCTCATTTAATATAATAAAACCAATTTCATACAAGTTCATATATTCTTTTCCAGATTTCCTAGTTCCGTCTTTGGAATCAAATTATCTTATCTTCCCTATTTTCTCTACTGTGGTTGTACTTATGACACAAACTCAGATTTTTATAACAAGTACACGGATTTGCATTTGAATTTCCTTTTGCAATGAAGGTATCTTAGATACCTTTTGTGAGGCTAATCGTGTCATTTCTGAAAAAGAAGAAAAGCAGAAAGTTAAATAAGAATAGGATATAAAGCTTATGCCAGTTGTCTGTAAAGGCAGTCGGAAAAGTTGCAACCCCCCACCCTGACGTTTGCAAGCCTTTGAACTTCATAGACTTTTCAACCTTTATGAGATCAGCTTCTGTGCTTATTCCAGAATTCAGCTGGGCAATGAATAAGAAGAAAATGCATTTGAGTAGATAAAAGCCCAAGGAGTTACTGAGAGTGTCCTAGAAAAGGGAAAGCCTGGAGTAAAGTCTCTAACTTCTGAAAAAAATCAAATTCTATATTCCTTCTTCCCTTTTAGGTTTTAAGTCTCAATGTGCCAAGTCCTACTCCAGATTCTTAACATATTTAACTATTAGAAGGCCTAACAGAATAAGAGAATAATGACTTGGAAAAATAATTTCACTGATACAAAGAAGCCTCCTGAACTGAGCTTGTTTTCCCTTCATGCCTTGAATTCCATGTTACTATTCATTATTAATCTCTTCTGAAAAAACAAGTTCTCCTCCTGAACTGGAAGACGTTTGTCACTAATTACTGGTCTGAAACTCCTGCCAAGAACACACTATTTCACTGAGCTCTTCAGACAGATGACGTCCACCCAGAGAACATGCCCAAGGTCTCCACCAGCCCATTACCGCTGAGAGCACACTTAGTTTGAGCCGGGTGGGGAAAGCCACATGGATGGACACAAGACTGAAAATCTAAACAATCCATTATATTGATTTATTTCTATTTTATTTGCAGAATACAAACTTCAGCTCTTTCTCATTTCAAGCATGTTCTCTTTGTAGAGTTTAACTTGCATAGTTAATTTGCTTCAACTGTGAGAAAGAACTATGCAAAACACTTGAAAAGGGGGGTAACAAAAAAAAGATACACAGTTTTCAGGACTTCAAAGCAGTAATGTTTTCTTGCAGATGCATAGCAAGGATTGCCTCAGGTAAGATATCTTTACTTGTGCAATAGAGACTCATCTGAAGTATTAATAAAAGGGCTGACTTGCAAAATTGAAAAAAAATTGATTTTAGTCTAAAAATTAATTCTAGCCAATAAGAGCAGCATGAAGAGTAAAATGTTGAGGTTGAAATGTGAAACTCCATTAAGGCCATTACTAAAAATCAGTGTCCTGAAGGAAAACATGACAAAAGCCAGCTTTCTTTTCTGTGATCAGCAGTAAAGTACGAAGTTTTAAGAATGATCTCCATCCCTTTGCACTTCATATGGTTCATGTACAACAGCACTACAAGGTGGTGGATGCCTTTTCACTGAATCCTTAAGAAATGCAGCTGATGGCAACACAACTGATGGCAGAGAACAGCCTATCATTATTTTATAATACTTTCCAGTGTGTAAAAAGTGTATGTTAAATAAGATCATAGCTCCTAGAAACTTGAAAAGAGTTGAAATTTTTAAGTGTCTTTCTCAATTATCCTACACTGACATAGGACAAGAGAGAAAAACCTCAAAATCTTTCCAAGTTTTACCTGAGCATTTTTTGAACAAAGGAATAACAGCCTGTACATAACTAGGCAGTTCTATCCACATTAATAAAATGTAGACTATTTGCTCACCTTTCTGTAAAGCAGTGAACAAAAATATCATTAGTGTTAGTGAAGCATCTTTGAAAACCAGCACATGCCACTATGAAGCTGGGAGCTTGTATTTACTAGATGGCTCAACTCTTAATAGATACTTAATAGAATGACATAAAGACTCCTCTGTGTCTGCTACGAAGCAAGTGAAGTCTAAAATATTACTAGTCATACCTTTGGGGAAAAAAATCCAATATCTCTTAGGACTTTAGGTATTATTGCTCTGTCCAAAGCTCCAAGAAGTGATGGGAAATAAAATTCTTCATAGTGGAATGGAAAAAAACCCAAACAAACAAACCCCAAACAACAAACCAGTAATAAGAACTATTTAAGACCATGTTGGCATACAAAATATGACAATATTACCAGAAGAACAGTCTAAGAAAATTCAGTCTGGGAAATTAAGTCCAAGCTACAAGCAGAATGAGGTTATAGAAATATCATCCATCAAGGACAGTGACTAAAGAAACCTGACATTAAAAAGTAAATAGTAAATTAACATTTTGCAGCTGTATTTCTCACAACTTGAAACTAGTTAGTTGTTCATTTCCCTTACATTCCTATTGCAAAACTGTATACCACTTGGATGATTACATTGTTATTTTTATTACAGTTAAACTGTCAAAAAAATCTTCAGTTTTCCTTCGAGTAATAGAGGACACTGTATTAAAGTAAATCCAGTTAATGTACCTGAAAGCAAGTGTAAATATTTTACTGTGTTATTTAATAATTGATCTTAAATCTCCCAGCAGGGGAAAAATAATTCTTATTTCCTGACATTTTCCCACTTTTCTGAAACTACAGCATCACAATTTTGTGTCAAACAATAAAGCCTTCTAAACCCTTGATGCAAGCCAGTAGACACAATGCTTTCACCCAGCATAACTTCAATACATTGCATATTAATGGTAGTAACTGCATTTCTGTGTATTTCCACAAAAACCCCTTAAGAGACAAGACTGCCTTTTCCACATCATTGCAAGGTCTACCTTGAGAAAATGAGATGATATAACCCACTTCCTCTTCCTCTCCCTTTTTTCTTTCTCAGTATTTTTTCCTTTCTTTTCCTCAGTGAGGTACCAGGGAGACCAAAAAAAAATTCTTGCCCCACATAAATAAACTTCAATTCAAGTTACACTACAAAATCATGGCTGAATTTAATCTTTGGTTCAATGTAGGCAATACTGTCTAGAGTTTCAGCTTTGTTATAAAAAGTACAAATGTTTTTCTTTAAGGTCTTGAACTATCAGCATTAGCCATGAAAACACAGTGAACTTCCCAGACAGACTCCAGAAAATGTGAGAAGATGTCAGGATATTTGCATATTTTAAACCAGCAGTTTGTCATCAAGATGGTTTTCCAAATACAAGAAATATAAATTTTTACACATGAAGCCATTAGTTCTTTCTGTAGATTTTGCAAATGCCTTTCTCTACACAAGTGTTTCAAAACCTACAACAAAATTTACTTCTGAAATCATAACACCTAGTTAGAAGATAACACCCTCTCACTGCTGCCATTTGTTACATTTTCACTCACTGTCAACAAATATGACAAAATGTTCTTAGTGCTCTACCTGGCCATGTAGGGTGAAGCCGAATCACAATATTGAGGTGGAACCCGACTCATTCCAGTCCCCCTTCTTGGTTCTTCATGTAGACAGCAGTGGTAATAGCTTATTAAATAATTCTAATTAGAACCAAGCAGATTCATCCTAGATTCCCTCAGGTTAACTCTGATTAATGGCTTTACACAGACTGTACATTTTTGTTTAAATGATCAAAAGAGAAAATCTCTTTAAGCAGCAGCAAAATACGTTCTCCAGTCAGAAGCAGAAAAGCCACTCCCATCTCACGTAAATCCTCCAACAACACAAGTGAGAGGTGCCACACGCTGGCCCAAAGCCTGACTCAGTGCTGGGCTCCTCTCTAACATGCCTTGGCTTGGAAACAGCAGGGCTAAGTTTCCCAAATATAGAACTTCATTTCAAAACCATGATCAGCATTTCCTGATGCATTGTGAAATCATCATTTTCTCATTAGATGAAAGATGGTCACGAACAGATTCAGTTCAGTGCAATGTTGCTTATAAACCAGTGTCTTAAGGAGTTCCACACGTATTTTTACCCACTTGCAACTGAATGTTCTCTAAACTGTTCTCTTCGTAGCCTTTTCTGTTGACTGTTCTCTCCCTGCCCTCCTTCTCCAAGCACATGAACTGTAAGTCATAAAGTTAAATGTGTGAGAAACCAAAAGAAGTGTGTGTTGAAACAAACACAGGAACAATTCAGTCTCTGCTTTCACTTCTTGATGGCCAAAGTAATAGTCACTGTCCCTCTTCCCTGATTATAAACATTTATACAATCCATCAGAAAGTTTTTTCTTAGCCTCCAGAACATTATCTTACCATCTTTTTCTTTAGCAATTAGAAAATATTGCCACTAATGGCATGTTATTACTGTGAATTAATTATGCAAAAATCAATAGAAATGTTTTAAAAGAGGATGTAATTCATATAATTTCTTCCACAGTTTCCCCAGTGATCATCCTGTAACATGTATTAAAAACAAAGCAGGTTTATTTTAATAGACTGGAATTTAAAAAAAGTCGTTAGGGTTAGGGACATTAGGGACTCATAACCCTAATGAGTTTAAAGTTAAACAATATTCATACACAGCATATCATGAAATAATTGACATTAAATAAAGAAGGGGGGAAAGGGAGAAGTATAAAAGCCCACAATAGGTTTCTTGCATCTTAGAGAGGCAAATACCCACCATGTGAGGAAGCTCAGCCCACTGCAGTGATGGAAGTACCTTCATCAGTATCAGAAGGTGACTTCTTGAGCACAAGTTTCTGAACTACTCCTTTCAAAGGCAACGGCACCTTCTCACCTCGGGAAGCACAAGAACCACCTCCAACAACTGGATAACAGCAGCTTTACATTGACAACCAAATTTAACTCCTTTGATTGAATTTACACAATACAAAAGAAATGCAAATGTTGAGTTGCATTCACACCTAGTAAGGAATGAAAGATAAAATCTTCCTATAAAGTGAATGTAAAGTTGCTTCTTCTGGCCATACAGGAATATTCCAGTGCCAGCAAGGCACAAGGTTGGCAATAAAGCCAAGTGAAGAAAAAAGGCCTAATGAGAACTTGCCAGAAAATCAACAAGCAGTACCATAGTTACAGAATATCCAACTACTTCAATAAATTCATATTGATGGGGTAATCAACTGGATGAATAAGAAACAAAATATTCATTGGAAATCAGTTTTGTCTTTCTTTGCGCAGGGACAGGAAGGAAAATGGGGACAGAATTTTCTGCTATAGAAGAAAAGACTATGCAGAGGAAAAATGACCAACATGCAAGCCTCAATTCCAGGTCAGTTCTCAATGCAGAACATACTTTAGAGAAAATATTTGGCTCCCTATAGTTTTCTGTTTTCTTTGTTTCTGCTGAATCATCTCACCTGCTTTCCATATATATGACAGATTCTAATAAGGAGCATATTTTTTTTAAGAAATAACGTCTGTACTCATCCTATACAAGAGCTCATAAATTCCAATAAATGCATTAAGATTCTTCATTGAACTAACCTATCCCAAAAAACTAGCCCACACATTTCCAACGTTGTTTTGGATTAAATAACAGCTGCCCAAGTCTTTCATTTCCCAAGATGTATATAGCTATTAAATTTTTCCTTCACTTTCACAGAGGACTTGAACATCTTAGTTAGACTTTACTGTAATTCTTGGATCTGATTCAATGAGAAAATCTAGTTCTTAGAAACCAGCAATACGTGCACGTATGTATTACCAAAAAAAAAAGTGTATAAAATACTCTGCCTCCACTTTTTGTGTTTGGCTTTCAGTGTTAGGGTTCTCCCACCTCGATGTGGCCCATACACACAGCAAGAAAAATAAAACCCAAACAGCCTATACCCTCAATTTCAGAAGGAGAGGTATTGGGGAGTGATTGAATTACTGTGAAGATGGTTGGTCCATTAGGGTGGCCCAAAGTACACAAGGAATTTGCACTGTCAGCACAGATAAGGAATTCCATCAACTCTCATCAGTTAAGACTTCACCTTTGACTTAAATTTCCATTTACTCTGTTATCATAACCATTCTACAAGGAGTCTAAACCATTCATGCAAATTTAATTTATGGCAATTTAAACTGCGTCAGAAAGTTAATAATACTGGAATAATGAAGGTGTCTCTCAGCAAGTTTAATCAGTGCCCATTACCGTGCCTGTTATTTTACCTTTTTGTTATTCATGTGTTCTAATACGAAACTACATTTACATGGGGTGGAAACAAACTTACCCAATTTATCAGACCTCAAAAGAAATACCTAACTTGCCCAAACACTTTTCTCATTTTACTTTTCCTTTTTGAAAGTACAAATCAATACTTCCACCAAAATAAAAAGTCAGAAATGGACATCTAAGCTCTTTTATGTACATAAACAGTGTTTAGGAATCTCATTGTCCTCATCTACTGCTATAAACCAAGAAACAAAAACAATCAAAAAATTTTACCTCAGTATAAAAATTGCCCTACTGAGGCATCAAACTGGTGCAAATGACAAAGGGTTTAGGCCCTAAATTACACATACTTACCAATTCTATTGTTTGAATGAGGAATATTTTAATAGAAAACATTTTGACTACTTAGTTTGTAGAATAAAGTCACATTAATGCATTTGAAAATGCAATCTGCAGTACTGGCAGATGAAATGTTCCTTTCTGGTGTACGGACAGGTGGGAGAAAGCATATGAAAACATGAAATGTTAGTAAAAAAAATTAGGCAAGATAGATAGTAAATTGAGATTATATGAAGCAATGGAGATCTTCTAGTATATTTTGACAATTCAAATCCCCTGGAATGGAACAACTTTTTGGTTGTCAAGCTGCTGATCTCTCTCATGTTTCCTCATTGTAATCTTAACATTTTGCATCTAAGTACACAGATCAGAAATATTTAATTTACTGTGTTCTATTTGGATTTTTCCCACTTTCAGTTGATAAATATCTAGAACTTAGATTAAGCAGATCTCCTCTGAAACCATAGCCGTCTGTCCTTCATTCCAGACAACAGGCAATACAAGCCCAACCATGAGACAAGTTTACAGTCTGTTATACACAGCAAATGTTTTGGGATTCACAGGGGTCACTAAATATATCACAAGCTAATGGCAAAGCAAAGAAAGACACATTTGTCCATTTCAATTCAGTTGCATATTTGCTTGGTATTTTTCTTAATAGCAATAAAAGTTCCCACTGAGATCTAATGATTAGAGTTATTGGCAAGTGTTCTTCAATTGCATCTTCCCCCAAAAGTTCCCCAAAACAACAATACCAAAACAATGATTTATTTCTGCAAATTCATGTTGTGAAACACAGTGCATTACAAAAATAAAAGTAAGTATTAGCATTAATAATTGCTTACAATGGAGAAGGAAATCTAACTGAAAGTATTTTAACAGTGGGAAGGAAAAGAGAGCATTTCAGTGCACAATTGTATTTTCAAAGAGTGTCTTGCAACCCACAATGCCAGAAGCAGTGGATTAACCTAGTTTCTGTGGGCACAAGACTAGAATCTATTGCTGGGTGCAGCTGTCAGAGCCACCTGCATATCTTTGGCTCCAGTCAAGTCTCAGAAGTCAGACAAAGGGTTATTTCGGGATGCTGCAGTGTCCATTTTAATTTCTTTGTAAAAAACAAAATGAATATATGACCAGTATAAACTGGGAAGGTTGGAAGCTGCTAACCATATCAGCCTAGAAGCGTTAACTAGACAAATTGTCATATTTTTCTACAATGTACAATGATGTCAGTTCAAGCTTTGTTTGGACATGTTGCCCAAAACGGCATTCCCCACACAACCTGGAGTGTTTGGAGCAGCCAGCGAGCTGCCACTGCCAAGATTCAATGGCAAGCAAAGCCAATTGGGTGGGAAAAATCCGAGTCTTGTGAGTAAAAGAAAAGATAGGAACCTTCAGTTACCAGCAAGCAAACTTCAAACCCTTCAAATTGGTGCTGTGAAGTTCAAGTGCATATCCAGACTCTTCCAGATAGCCTCAAATGTGAACCTGGAAGAGTAATTAGGCTGATTTTTTCCCCAGAGTTTATCTATTGCAACTCACCATTCTCTACTTCAATGTTCACTAAATTTGAGAGAAAACCCCCTCAGTTTGCCTGCGGACTATCCAGACACTATCCAGATAATACAAGAAACTCAAGTTACTGCAACAAGTTTCCTTTACAGCACCTGTGCATGTAAAGTTACATTCTCAAAACACGCCAAGGACTATTCTGTTTTCATTGTTTTGCCCACTGACAAAACTATACAGTAGCCACCAGGCTGACTGGATGTGTGCAAGAAAACCTTGCTGAACAGACAGAACCTGGGAACATGCCTCTGGGCATTCTAGGCACATACAGAATAAAATTCATTTTCCATTTTCTGAATCAAGAGTTCATGAAACCTAAGCAAAGCAAAGTTTAGGAGGTTCACAAACATAGTCTGAATAACAGTATAACTTTCTGATACAAAGAACTCCAATATTCAAAGATAGTCAGAAGAACAAATAAGTATCTTCTAGTTCAAGTTTCCCAGATAAAGTGAAAATGCTGGACCTTCAAAAGTGGCAGAGGGGACCCCAAAGCATGAGTAGGGACCCCCCAAAAGTGTCAGCGAGGGGCCCTAAAACGTCATGTCAGGAAACTCCCCCAAATCAAGTGGGTAGGGACCCCTAATGGTGGGGGTGGGGGGCTGGGGGAATCCCATGAACGTCTCCCCTTCAATTTTTGGAGGTTCAGGGTCTGTGAACTTCCCCCCTTGGTCTCCCCTCGCATCCCTCTCAGAGCTGTGGGGCATGGCCATCTCTCTCAGCCTTAAGTGAGAGAATGAAAAAAAGTAACACAAAATGTTTAAAAAAAAAAAGAAGAAAAATTAATGTAAGTACAAAAAAGATTTTAAAAAATCAAACTTTAAAAAGTCGAGTGTAATGAAAGAGCAACTCAAAATAACATAATATAAAAAATAAAATAAGAGCTTTTGCTGTTTGGCGATGGTGGGAGTGGAAGGCGGGGCTACAGAGAAAGAGGCGCTCCCC
>VWZD01002239.1:1074-38731 GCA_013396695.1 Sakesphorus luctuosus
TATTTATACAGAAAAGAGAAAATTAAGAGAAAACTACAATATAATACACACACTTACACAAGTTATGTATAACTTGAAATAACCTCCCACTCCCCAATTAATACAAAGTGTATTACTCTAGATTCATAAGCACTCTGAAAGACACCTAGCAAGAAACAGAAAGAGTAACAACAAAATGTTTCTGCTTCCCTGAACACAAAATGCAAGAAGCAGCAGCCGAAGCAGGGCCTGGCACATTAGGAGAGCTACAAGACGTTCTCCTCCTAGTTCAGCCATGATGGAACTGAACTAACCCCTCCCACTACTGCATCATATCTTAGGTTTGCGTCATCTGGTATGAAATACATCCTTGGTTACCCAGTCAGGTGAGAGCTGTCTCTACCAATCCACATAGATTCTCTGAGCCTGCTAATTTGAGGCCTAGCTAAAACCACTACAGGCAGGCACAACTTCTCTGCCCAACCTGTGCCAGGGCCTCACCACCCTCACAGGGAACAATTTGTTTCCAATACCCCGTCTAACCCTACCCTCTGTCAGTGTGAAGCCATTCCCGCTTGCCCTGTCAGTTCAGGCCCTTGTCAATAGTCTCTCTCCATCTTTCTTTCAGGCTGCCTTAAGGGACTGGAATTCCATTAGTTTTTTACCTGACTTTAAAGCAAAAATGACTTGGCTTTCCAATAAAGCAAATTTTTTGTAGGATGCACAGATCTGATGAGCCAGGAAACTGGTGGTGTTACTCTACTGAGGCTGTTGGCATTGCATCCATGCTGAGCCCTGTCAAGAGTTTGAAGTGCAGGAATGTTGCAATGAGATGCAATGAGATAATTTGCTTTTCTGATATGACAGATGACATGTTTACTCTTTATGTATGTCCTGGGTTTTGCTGAGGCCAGTCTGTGTGATATCATTGATGAGGTTGCCTCTAGAAATGCAGATCCCATATATTACCTCATGTGGCACTAAAGGTAGTGACTGAGGGGAACAAAGGATCTGAGGGAGACAGGACTGACCCAGCAAGTTACTGATTTATGGCTCCTGTGTAGCTCTTTCCAGCCCAGCTTTCAGGCAGGGAAGAGCCTGTGCTGTCCGCAAGCTTCAGTGTGTAGTGCGAGAGAACAAGCTGCAGTTTGCATGACTGCAAAAATTCACTAAAGCAACCTGGAGTTAAGGAAAAGAGGTTTGAAATTTTTATTTCAGGGTAAGTCATCAGTGTATTAAAATTTGAATGTCCCTTTTTAAAATATATATTATTTTATTTAAATCATGAGTATCTTTTTTGCATGGCAGTTACATATCAATAGTGACTTAATAGAATTTAATTTATAATAGAGAAGTCAAAAAAATCTATTTTAATCAGTAAATCTGGAGATTGCTTAGCATAGACCAAAAAAAGTCCTATTCAAATGACCTCCCATGACAGTTTGTTTAAAAAGTGGGAATTTCTAATTTTATCAGGACTAGATCAAGGTTCAGTGATTAAAAAGAGCAGGTGATTCCACCATGTCAGAAACAGCCAGGCATCATTTTGGTGCAATACTGAAATTTGAATAACATTCTTTGTGAATATGTCATAGATTAATATGCTGTACACAGTGTGTTCGCTCATTTCCGACCTCTCAAGAGAAATGAAATCGAGACACTGTGTCAGATTGGCTTTATGATAAAAATATATGGGTTTTATCAACTGCACAAGTCTTGAATATGTTCTCTCAGCATCCCCATTCAAGATGTTCATTCAGTGGAACCACTCGAATCATGAGTGTGGTCTTTCCATGAGTAAGATAATTAGAGATTGAAAACTAGGATTAATAAATCATTATAGCAAGTTTAGTTTCAATTAACATTATAAATGTTACTATTTTAGCAAGTAGTTGACATCTGATTAGCATGTTGCAGGGTGTAGCTGCTTAGATATTAATCCAAGTTCTAAACCTTGCTTAAAAATTACTTAAAGACGTACATAATTTTCCTTTATTTACATGATAACTATGCTTGTCTTTTAGATATGTTTGCTCAGGGCCACAACTTGGAGCATATGCTGAGATTATTATTTATTAATTATAGTCAAAATTGCCAATATGACTCAAAAGTACATGGGGCAACACATCTGCCTTTTTCATAGAATCATAGAATCAATTGGGTTGGAAAAGACCTCTGAGATCATCAAGTCCAACCCTTGGTCCAACTCCAGTCCCTTTACCAGATCATGGCACTCAGTGCCATGGCCAATCTGCGTTTAAAAATCTCCAGGGATGGGGAATCCACCACCTCTTTGGGCAGCCCATTCCAATGCCTGAGCACTCTCTCTGCAAAGAATTTTTTTCTGATCTCCAACTTCAATTTCCCCTGGTAGAGCTTGAGCCCGTGCCCCCTTGTCCTATTGCTGAGTGCCTGAGAGAAGAGACCAACCCCCACCTGGCTAGAACTTCCCTTCAGGCAGTTCCAGACAGTGCTGAGGTCACCTCTGAGCCTCCTCTTCTCCAGCACAAACACCCCCAGCTCCCTCAGCCTCTCCCCAGAGGACTTAAGCTCCAGTCCCTTCTCCAGCCTTGTTGCTCTTCTCTGGACCCGCTCCAGCACCTCAATATCTTTCCTCAACTGAGGGGCCCAGAACTGAACACAACGCTCAAGGTGTGGCCTCCCCAAGGCAGAGTCCAGGGGAAGGGTCACTGCCCTGGTCCTGCTGGCCACGCTATTTTTGATCCGGGACAGGATCCCATTGGCCTTCTTGGCCACCTGGGCACACTCTTGGCTCCTCTTGAGCTTCCTGTCCCTCAGTCCCCCCAGGTCCCTTTCTGCCTGGCTGCTCTCCAGCCACTCTGTGCCCAGNGAAATAAAAAGTTCTGTCACCCCTGTTCCTATGGTGCTGGTAGCACTGGCAGGTGCAGCCTGTCAGTACGGGGACAGCTACCATTGGTCAGTTCTCCCTGGGGAGCTGTCCGATCCTGTTAGCCCCTGTTTGTTCCTCCCAAGGTTGCCACCCACGTAAGTTCTTGTTCCAATGGTTTGTAGCGGATTTGCATGCTCCGCCTTATCTCCACCCAGTTTCTAGAAGGTTCTTTCTCCCGAGGGCATAAAAAGCCCTCCACTTTGTTAATAAATTGGATCGGCTTAGGCTTTCAAGGTGTTCGCTTCGTCTCCGTGTCTTCATTGCGGGTCGCAGGGTGGGTGAACTCAGCCTTAAGCCCTTGCAGCCACGATCCACCGCAGCTCAGCAGGCAGCGCAAGAACCCCCGTCGCCGGTCTGGTCCTATCCCAAAAGACCAAGACTGCGACAAATCTCCTCATCTAAATCATCATTAAAGATGTTAAACAGGACTGGACCCAACACAGACCGCTGGGGAACACCACTGGTGACCGGCCGCCAGCTGGATGCACTGTGTTATCTCAACTATTAAGGCGGCTTTCTTAGCTCTGAGTGTTGGCTCACAGAACTACACAGTTCTGTATCTAAATCTGAACAAAACAACAGTTTAATTTTGAAAAAAGTGAATGAAACTAATTTGTTAGCAGATTGAAAAATGAATGAAATTAATTTATAAAAAATACAGTGCTGAGTCTTTCTGATGAAAAAGGTAATAAAAATGCAATGCATGCAAGCATATTTTGTACTCAGATCCAGTTAGTTTGTGCTTGAGCAGACTAAATTAAATACTGTAAATCTTGCCCCAAAAATGTATATACTAGGAGTTAAACCTGACTGCCTGAAAATTCAAGCTAAAAAGGAAAATCTACCTTTAAATTTGATCTTTTATATTTGAAATCTTTTGATATCATTAAAAGGACATTTTGTCATTGACATATATTTGATATCATTGAAATATATTTGAAATACATAAAAACTTGCTTTAAAATTTGTAACAAAATGTGTCAGTAACAGAAGAAAAGATTGTTTTTTCTTACATTGCTTATGAATCAGAAGGAAACATTTTGAACTCTAGGAAAATGAGTGATTTCTCTGATGTGATGATGAGGGAAAATATCTGAATCTCTCTCTTTTATTAGGGAACCTGCTCTCCTGAGACATCCAGCCCAGTAAAAGGGATCACAAATCAGGATGGAGAAGGACACAGAGCCCTTAGTCCCCACTCAAGTGTAAAGGTAAAGATTCTGCTGTTCACAGAGGCCCTTTAAATCTGACTCTCTATTTTATATTGTTTAGTTTTCCCATTGCTAGCCCTGATTGGCATGAATGGCTTTACATCGGAATACATTGGCCTTTGAGGAGGAAAAGAGGTCAGTCCATGTCTCTGCAAGAATTCTACTCAGGAGACTGATTCAAACTGCTTTGGCAGCCCTTTGAAGCCACTGAGGAGCCAGTGGTCTGCATCCAGGGAGGCAGGTCTTTAAGAAGAATTTTCAAGGGCATTCAGAATTTTGAGAGTCTCATCAGGAGCCTAATGGGGCTTATTTTGTTGTGAAATTAATGATCAGGATACGACTGTGCTGAGACTGCTAGTGAGTTTTCTCAGACGTTGAGGAGTTTGGTCCCCCTCAAACCCACCTGTGCAGTGGATTCCCTGTTCCCCATGGCCCCTGGAAGGAATGAAAATAACCTGAGAGTGTGCTATAAAACAAATATTCAGCCCCCTTAAGAGCATACCCCAGGCTTATTACCTGAATTGCCTCCTCAGAGCTGGCTGGATGAGGGCCATGACCCAATGTGTCATGTTTGAATGATTTACACCGCAGAGCTTCCCACGTATCAGCTTTTATAGGCAGCATTTACAGCAAAACAGAAGAACCCACCAGAACTCCAGTAGTTGAGCAAATCTTTCATCTTCATTCTTTTACAAAGAATAAACAGAGAAATCATTTCAAAATTTGAATGATTTGGGAAATGAGGATTAACTAGGCAGTAAGTGAAAGCAAGCTACAGCCTCAGGCAAATTTGTAATTAGGTAAGTTACAAACACTTCAATAATGAGAAGGATAATAGAAATTCTGACAGGTCCTGTACTGGAGAGAGCTTGTGGGCACCATTGTAATAAATGAACAGAGATCTATTTGATTTTTTGTTAAAAGCAAGGAGCCCCAAGAGTTTTCTGTTACTTCATTTAGTGCTTGGTGAGGCTGTTTATATGAGACTTTCCCCTACATTTTAAATCACTTATTGCTGCTTTGGCAGTCTCTGTTTGATTCCATTAGATTCATTAGCTCTTCTAAAAAGCATTGCTTTCTGGAAAAAGCTGAAACAGCTGCCCTGTGTAATTTTGTTATTGCTTTAATTTACTTACAATTCTACTTTAACACTCCAGCTGTCAAATATAAAGAGGAAATACCAATCAATATAAAAGCACTTTCTACTTCAGTATTCTTAAGTATACAGTTTGTGGGAAGATGGGTGAGGAAACAAAATGAATGTAAGTTTTTGTTATTTTCCAAGAGATTTCATGGAACCAGATAGGGCTTCTCCAAATGTCGGTGCTGCAGCTCTTCTCTGTGGGTGAGTTCTTCTCCTCTGCCAAACTGCTCCTCTCACATGGTGAAACATCTGTCGGTGTCACTGCATTCTGTCCAGTGCCACCAGTTCACTCAGAGGTTTTGGCCAAACTGGGGGCAGATGATCCAGACATGTGCTGTGCTCCTTAAAGCTTGTTTTTTCCTTAGGCACACAGGACAAGGTTTCACTGAGCA
This sequence comes from Sakesphorus luctuosus, assembly GCA_013396695.1. Lineage (NCBI taxonomy): Eukaryota > Metazoa > Chordata > Aves > Passeriformes > Thamnophilidae > Sakesphorus > Sakesphorus luctuosus. The sequence continues at coordinate 6,712 of VWZD01002239.1, forward strand.
CCTCGGTGCAGCTGCGGACCTGTTGCTGAAAATGAGTGAGTCCATTCTGTAAATATACTTTGATTTGTTAAAAAAACTATTTATGTGTTAAAGTGTGTATTGTCATTGCTTACAAGAATACAGAATTGCTTACTTTTTATAATCCAAACCAGACCATCCAGTGAGAAAATTCAGGAATCTCCTGCTGTTGAATACTGATTAGAACTACAAAACTACAGAGCACAATATAACAACCACAACTGATCTGGCAGCAGTTCAGGCTCAGGATCTGTCACAGAAACTTAGTAATGTCAACGTAAATCTTGGTTTCTTGTTACCAATAACATGCAAATACAGCCACAGAAGGGTCAAATTTATAAAGGAATGGATTTAATTTTCTTTTTCTCTAAAGAGTAGGGGGAGCAGAGGGGAAATAGAGAATTTAATCTTACATCTTTTGTTCTGTTCTTATATTTCTCAGTGAAACAAGAAAATCTTCCTAAAGGGAACTTTAGAATGATTTCTATTCTAGTACTTTCAAACTGACAGAGACTTGGTTTAGAGAAGGATATTTGAAAGAAACCTTTCCCTTTGAGCCTGGGCAAGCCCTGGCACAGGTTGCCCAGAGAAGCTGTGGCTGCCCCATCCCTTCAAGTGTCCCAGGCCAGATGGGATGGGGGTTGGAGCACCCTGGGCTGGAAGGTGAAAGGTGTCCCTGCCCGTGGCAGGGGGTGAAACAAGAGGGGCTTTAAGGTCCTTCCAACCAAAACCATTCTGGGATTCTGTCAATATGTGCATGGGATGAGTCACTTGTCACACAGGTCTTTTCTGCCAACTCTTGGCATTTGCCTGTAGAGAGATAAGATGATTGATCAGTGCTACTGAGGAACCACAGTGTCTGGGAACACTGCTTAGGGAGATGACATGAATGGGAAAATACCTCTGTGAAGTTCAGCTGATACCAAATACTGAGATTATGTTAATGTAAAACCCTAAAGCAAAGTACTAAAGTCAAAGCTAGAGCTCAGCATGAAAACTAATACCAAAGGCTGAGATTTACAGTGTGATTAGAGGATGGTTGGTCCAAGGCCAGACTACTCTACAGTGAGGAAGAAAGAAAATACAATTGATTCCTTAAATTCTCTTGAATCTCTTACAAAGACACATTTGATAAGTGCCTGGTGGTTTTTATGTTGGCCATAGCAAATTCTCCTAGACCTTTGCAAACACAGAAGATCCATTGCTGCTTTCCAATGGGCAGTACCTTCTGGAATAGAACTGCCAATTGAAGCATAAAGAAATAGTGGAAGTTCTGGAATGCTAGGCCAGAAAAGTTACTGTCAGTGCTCTTCCCCAGAGGGCTTTGCTCTCAAAGACCACTATCTCCATAACTTGAGTTTTAACCTAACAATTCTCTACAATTTCTTCAAAATTAATAAATGGATTTTTTTGAATGTCTGTCATAGGACATCAGCTCCCAAGGGCAGTAATTTAAGAATGTTTCTGTTGTGCCATGTGTAGTGGTTTTAGCTAGGCCTCAAATTAGCAGGCTCAGAGAATCTACATGGATTGGCAGAGACAGGTCTCACCTGACTGGGTAACCAAGGAAGTGTTTCATACCAGATGACGCAAACCTAAGATATGATGCAGCAGTGGGAGGTGTTAGCTCAGTTCCACCTTGGCTGAGGTACAGAGAAGACGTGTTGCCTTTATTCTGCCCTGTTAGGCCTTGCTCCTGATGTTGCCGCTGCTTGCAGTTTGTTTGAGTTCAGGGAAGTAGAAATATTTTGTTGTTACTCTTTCTGTTTCTTGCTAAGTGTCTTTTAGAGCGCTTATGAATCTAAAATAATAGATTTTGTATTAATTGGGGAGTGGGAGATGATTTCTTGTATATCTATAACTTGTGTGTGTGTTATGTTGTAGTTTCCTTTTAATATTCTCTTTTCTGTATTGTTATAGTTTAAGCTGGCAAAATGCCAACTGCCTGGTACCCAGTCAAAAGGTCCACTCCCAGAGAAGGAGAGTGAGGGAAAAAAACAGAAATGAGGCTTTGGACATGGTGAAGTTCTTATATTTATATAGAGAAGTGGAAAGCTTAACACTAACTGTGAAATAGCACATAGTGACAGGAAACAACAACAGGCTCACCGAGGTCGCCCCAGCTAACAAGCAGAATTCTGAACCAACTAAACCTCCTCTCCAAAGGAAACCTCCCAGCAAGAGGGAAAAAGGAATTAACAGGAATATGCTCACTTCCCCAGGTAAACAGCCATGCAGACCGGCAGCAGCAGGGCTTGATATCAGCAGTCAGGGAGTAGGAACCCTCCTGGTCCGAAGCATGGACCGAAAAGGCAGAAACTCTTTCCCTCTGGCTTGTTATACTCCTCGACGCTTCTTAATGATGTCAGATGATATGAAATACCTCTTTGGCTGCTTAAGTCAGATGATACTTGTCCCCTCTAATCTGCGTCACGTCTTTCGAGGCCTGCTGAAAACTGAGGCTTAAATGGGGACCTGTGCTGACTACAGCCAAAACTACTACATGTATAAATACATGTAGTTAGTTTCAGCATAAACCTGGTTTAGAGGGTTTTTTTCCCTGTCCCTCTTCTTCTTCTCTTGGCTGGTTAGGGGGGGAGGAACCCTTTTTCTCTGTTCTTGGGCAGTTGGCATTTTGCCAGCTCAACCCAAGACACCATCTTATAGGTAAATGCACATTTTTTTCAGATTAGCTTGCCTTTCAAAACTCTGATGCAGAATACAGAGACAGACCTTTTTCTTCCCATTTTTAATAAGTCTTCAAATGTTAAACTTTATATTTCTGCTGTCAAAGGCAAGTGTTTGTTTATGTCTTCCCCAACAGCTGTCATGTTTGTGTCAGTCTTTCCTTATTTTTTCCTTTAATTACCTTTCAACATATAGTCTTGAATATTAAAGGCCAAACACCTTCTTTCAAAGGTCATGCTTAACTGGCAGTTATGTTCATTGCAATTTTCTGAAAGTCAACTAACTTGTCTTCCTAAATGAGTGTGTTGTCACAGCATAAGTATGCAACACATCAATAACTAGCATATTTTGTACTTTTCTGCTGTGCAAGTTTCCAGCATGTTATCTTTTAACACTAATTCATACTTAGAAGACCTACTTAATACCCAATATATTCAGAATTAAGGTTAAGGTCTTTTAGTTTGAGCAATCCAATAATTAATATGAACTTTAAGCTAGTTCTTGTGTGGATATAAGAATAATTTTTCCTTGTTGATTTGTTTCTAAACGCACTGAAGTTGCCCAGCCTTTTGCTCAAGGCAAAGCCTACCTTAGGATTCTCTGTTTTATTAGAAATATAATATTTTTTTTCCCTATGTGGCTTATTCCTCTGCTGCCTGCTAAGACCTAAACAAACCGTCAATGGTGCAAAAGCAAAACATGACACTGAGAATTAACAGCATAAGTTACAACATGGTCCAGTCTTTGCTGTCAGAACAAATGATTAAGAAATAAAGTGGTAAACTAAATACCGATTTAACTGGTTTCCTCAGAATTGCTGTCGCTGATAATATTTTTGAAGCATTAGTTAATCACATCCCTTGTTTGCAATAAACTCCTCTCAGATTGTCAAAGGACAATTGAGTATAGAAAGGTAAGATATTTAACACCGTAACAGTTCACTGCTCTCCATTAATTGGGGAGTTTGGAGAGTGTTAATGATCAATTTATACTTGCTGCAAACTCACTTGTTCCCAGGCCTTTGGGATCCATGAAATGTTGATCATAGTATTTTGTCATCACTAGACCAACTGGGGAAAAACTAAAGTGAGGCAGAGCTGCACTTGATGAACTGTGATTGGCGTTTACCATCTGCACACTCATCCTGCTAAAAATTAACTTCTGGGCAAAAGGCAGATGTATAAGAATCATATCAGACCATTAAATTTCTAATGAGTTCTTGGGCTAAGAGTTTTTGCTTACTTTGTTACTACTCAACAGTATGTTTGGAAAGCACACTGATGTTTACATTATCAAGAAAGTTGGGTTTAAGTTATTCCTCAAATAATTTTAATTGGACCTATGCAGTTGTGCTGGTTTAGAGGTAAACCAGCAGGAGAAATGAGCTCAACACGAGAGAGATTGTAAGTCAGAGCTACAATTTAATAATAATACCACAGTAAATACACTGACACAAAGGGAAATTGCTTCCAACTCCCAGAACCCAGCTGTATAACCCAGTGCCCTGGGGTACAAACCCAAAGGGGTTTGTTAGCCTTATGCTGAGACCCGTGTGGCTCCCCCAAGTCCAAAGCAAAAAGAAGTGAAAAAAACTGTTGGTGCAGGTGATGGCTGTAGTCTCGTTGAGAGTGTTGCTCTCCTCCTGTCGAGGTCCTGCTGCTCCTCTGGGTCCGACGAGAGGTTCCTGAGGTCTTCTTACCTACCCCTTTTTGTACCCTCAGGGAGCATCCAGTCCCTCCCCTGGGGCAGGGACTCACACAATGGGTGATTAACTCTGTGAGTCATGGGCTATTTTTGGACTGTTGGTGGCCCATTAGCACCTACGCCCCCTCAGGCTGGGAGTGGAGGTGCTAACGACTCCCTGGGAAGCTGCTGCAAATGGGCCATTGACCTTGGGAATGAATAGATGGGGGTAGAATACATAGCTTTGGTCACCCCCACACAGTGACAACTGGTCCCACCTGCTGAACTAGGACAGGAGTTTAGCAGCTATTTTTGGACACAGGCAAAGATAGCTCAATAGAGATATTTTAGTTTAAAAGACTTTTGTTTAAAAGATAGTAGTTAGATCTAATTCTTTAGATGGCTTCTACATACAAGGTACCACTAATGATTCCATTTAAAGATAAAAACTGTGTTCAGAAAATTGCTGGGCTTCTGTTTCTGGGAACTTCAGGAAGCCTTAAGGGCGATGCTTGGAGGATACTTTCACAAAGCACTTCTCTGTGACAGATGTGCTATTAAAAGCTTTAATCACATCATTAATTTTTCCCAAAAGACTTCAACATTATTCCACATATAGATAAACACTAATTTTGATGTGAAATAGGACACAAACCTGAGAGATTAAATTCCCCTTCTCACAAGTTTCAGCAAGCTTTGTACGTTTTGTACTTTACTGAGGCAGAGCCTTCATATTTTTGAGTGATTTCTGTAAGAACATATTTCATTCCACTTCTTTAGTGAAAGAAATGTACAGAGTACAGGTTTCTAGATTTTTATTTTGTCTTTTTAATGTCAATTTTTAAACAAATTAATGTTTAAATATTAGAATATGCATTTGATGCTCTATATTCTGAGCACATAAGATGCTCAAGTACCACATTCACATTTTCATCATGTCTTAGAATCAATTTGCAGTTCTTTAAATGGTGGCAGTTGGGTATAGAAAGCATGGATCTCATAAAATGTGTCAGAGGTGCAGGTGATGAAAATAAAAAGCCATTTGATACTGGCAGTTAAAGTCTTACTGTATGTGACTGGGAAGGAGAGTTAAAAGGTAGATTTCAGCAGCATTTTGAACTCTACAAGAAAGTTTGTAATTGTACCTGGTTCATTATTCATCAAAGAACAAATCTGACAAAAAACCCTCAGAGGTAAGTGCATCTGGTCTATAAAATGTCAAGATTAAACCATCCATTCTGATAGTTATTGCATAATCTCTCTATTAAACACCTGTATTTAGTTATTTATTTATACTCTTGGTCTTATTTTCAGTTTCGGATGATTCTTCAGGATGTTACAGGACACTCCCATGGGGTCTGTAAGACACTCAAAGGTTTAAAAGATCTTGATAAAGTAAGACCAAGCTCCTGGCTGCAATGGAGAGCAGTTAAACTGCAGAGCTACTGTTACTTTGACAGGAATATGTCTGGATATAGATCTTTATTGCCAGGTCCTGGTGCTTTCTGTCACGTGCCTGTTGGTGCTCAGGGCTGCGAGGAGATTGTTCATTCCCTTCACGGCAGGCCCAGACACAGAGACGAAGCACCAGGAGGGACTCTCAGCTCATAAAATTTTCATCCACAAAGACCTGACGGTTGATGATTTACCAAATTTTAGATCAGGCACTTTCATATTTCTTTGTGACAAAGCCTTTTGTAAACCATGTGTCACACCGCTGTTTCATCAGAGCTATTCTACAGTTTCATGTGTTTCTTCTTGTATCTGATTGGTTTCTTCTGTGTTATATTGCAATAATTTTTCTGTAATTGCATCAGATGGGGGAAAATACTGAAAGATGAGATTTTCTATTAACCAAAGCAAAAATATCTGTGACAGTCTGGAGTCAGGAGATCTAAAATGATTGTGGATCTAGGAGGGTTATGGCAAAGTGTGTGACCAGGGACAGAATGGCTAATTATTCTAATTTCTTAGTGGTGTACACTGACTCAAACACTGTTCCTGCCTCTGTAGGATCAGCAAACAAGAATTCAAGCTTGCTTACTTGGATCTAATTTTTCTAAACCTATAATTTGAACTTATGATATTTGGGTTAACCTGTAAGACCAATCAAAGAAAAAATCCATGAGAATAGAAATTTGAAATTCCAGGAGCTTATGGTTACATTGATGAATTAGAATTTAGGGATCTCCTCTAGTCTTAGGACAATTTCAGCTTCCAGGCTACAGCAGCTTTCATTGATTATTTTAAATTAATTAAGCAAATTTTTCCTGTTTATTTGGAAATCTCTGTTAAAAAATAATACATTATTTTCATGTATTTTTAAATTATATACAAGTCAAGTAGATGGATAATAATTACTAATTTAAATGTTAAATTAGCTTAAAACACTTTTAAGGAAGAAGCGATAGATTGTAAATTATGAAGAAAAATGATGTACAGATTATTTGGACAGGTTTTTTTTCTCTGGCAGAAAATGTAATAGCCAGAATCAGCCAAGGGGCTGGGATAGAGATTAAAAAGGTTGAGATGGCTCAAATCCAACAAGGTGATTTAAAAAAAAAAAAGGATTTCCAAAATTTCCTGGTTGGAGGGTTAAAAACTGGTATCTGCAGTACACTGTCAATTAACCACACAATTTCTTTTGTTTGTATCATACAGAGCCATGAAAGCCAATTTAGCTTTTAAACTAGATCAATTTTCTTTCCTAAATGAGCTAAAGAAGGGTCACCCATCAGTAAACCTCTGTCAAACAAGCTTTTTTCACGCTGTCCAGCTCTGCTCTTTAATGGCACCAGTTTGAATTAGACCTTAATGTTATGCCACTTTAAATTAGTGGCTTTAGTCTGAACGTGGCCATAAAGAATATTATCAAGCCAGAGTAAACAGATTTCCATCAAAACAAATCAGTGTGGGTTAGGAACAGCAATGCCTCTGACACTTTGGAGTGTTTGGCTTTCCTGGGGTTATTGGCTCCATCTTTTCAAACAAAAGATGTGTATGTCTTCATGTGACAAAACTATTGTGTGTTTAATGTAATATATGCACAAGTGCAACAATACATTGACTCAGGTAGGCCCCATTTTTGGATTTAGCCCCTCATTTTGGAGTTCTTATAAACAAGGTCTCTGCTGTTCCCCTGCAATCAGTAGCTGTTGCATTGCTGTATTTAGTAAACATGAAGTAGTTAATTCCTTTTAGCCCCAATTTCATTCAAGCCATTGAGCCCCCCTGTGTTTTGACAGGCAGTTTTGCAGTGCCAGATGTCATCCGAATCACTGGGGCTTTCTTAATGTCCTTGTTTAGTTGGAGGAAACCTGGTGTCATCTTTTTCTTGCCCAAATAGCGTTTCTATTTATTTTCTGAGGCATCGAAGATGAATGTGTATGTACACACATAATCAGATATTGATTTCTGGGCAAAATGTTTGTAATTTAGTTATGGAAGAAATAATTTAAAGCTGTTTTCCCATGGATAGTTAATTATAAGCAATGAGTTATTGAGTTTGGAATTCTGTATCTTTATAGAGTGAAATCCAACAGAGAATGGTTGTGAGTGAGTCATTTGCCAGATAACAGAATTCCTGAGCCTACTCTGAGTCGATAGTTTGTGTGCACTTCCTACTACACACTGCAGCGGAAAAAGGCTGTAGAACCTGCACTTGGCAACTGGCAGTCCAGGAAAAAAATCAACAAAACTGCCATTTGTCCTGGTAAATATTCCATAGTAAAATAAACAGAGCCATTCCGAGCTGTCCATTAGACAAATAAGAGTTGAAATCAATGGAAGTTAAATGAATGTAATTTGGGGCTGAACATCTATTCCTGAATAAGGCAGAACTATATGGAATTGAAAGTACATATAGGATCTGGCCCATTCGAAGAAAACAAAATCAGTGTGAAAATCTAGTTCTCAACAGTGTAATTATGGCACTGCCTTACAGAAGAAGAAAGAGCCAGATGTTGCAGCTCCAAATTTGGACCTTCAATAGCTCAAATCACTCTGTACTTTGTCACTGACTTGCAAACTGGAAAGAAGTCTGTGACACAAATTTCAGGGGAAGAGGTGAACTTGTCAGCTTTTAACTGGAATGATTTTAAACTTTTTTTCCATTTACTTTTGAACCCCACAAAGGTAGAAATTTGACACAAAACAAACTTTATATGGGAAAAAAATTAGAGGAGACAGTAGTGAGAAGCAGAAGTTGTGTGTGTGTCTTGCTCCTGGCTCCCAATTTGGAGGTGTGGGGGACTGGAGTGGGGATGCCTCAGAGCTGTCTGTGCAGAGACCAGTTCAGGGGAGGAACCAAGGTGTTACAGCTTTAAAATACCCTGTTTTGCTGAGAACTATTACCTGAGACAGAGTATTAACTGGTAACCTGGTATTAACATAGTACTGAGTAGTATTAATACAGTATTAAATGTACTAACCTACACATAGCTACACTTTGTTCTAGACTAAGGCAAGCAAAGAAAAGCACATCCTCAGTCCTGAGGACATTTCCGGTGGACTCGCTTCAGCCCCAAGGGCTCCTTCTGGCCTGCTGCAACTCTCCCATTATTTGCTGACTCAATAAGTTAAACCCTGCAAGACAGAAATGGGTTTTATTTCTGAAATTATCATTTATTTTGGCCACATTCAGCAATTCAAATGTAAGTAGGTCTGATACCATTAAATGTCTGGAATTCACTTCCAGCATATGATCTAAATAAACCTCATAGTGTCAGGATGGTAGAACTGGGGGGGAAATATTGTTCATGGTTACACTGGTGAAATCCATAGCAATGGATTGGTTGAACTATGACTGTACTGTGTAACTTACAGGGTTTGGAACAGGTTGTTTGAGATGGGACCCTGAGGCAACCAGGGCTTTGGGCTTCTCATAAATTGATCTTTTGCCACAATGAGCTCTGGAAAAGACCAGAAAAGCTTTTAAAAGAAACAGTGAAAAAATACTTGCCTTAGATCTACAATGTTAAACTGGTGAAAAAGAATAATAATCTGTAATTCTTGGGCAGTTTGGAAGAGAGAGACGTATCACAAAAGTTGTGAAGATTTCCCAGTGTTACAAGGAAGATACCACCTTACTGTCACCATTTCTAATTAACAGCAACCTGAGTGCCACTGTTTCTAATTAACCAAGGAAAATAAAGCACAGAACAGTACAAACACCAGCTGGTTTTTAAAAGGCAGAAAGAAAACACGAGCAGCATGAAACCTGATTTTACAATAATTTCAGTTGGGCTGAGGATATTGGGCAGTGCTGCTTTTCCTCCTGGTAAAACTGAAGTGACAAATCATTGAGTGAGGAAGATAAGGAGAGTTAGCAAATTATGTCACCAATGAACTTTGTGTGGAATATGTTAACATTTTGGAGCTGAGATGAATGATTTTATTAAAGATCTGAGAATGCTTAAAAGCATATTTTAGAGCATAATATTAATATCTCTTGCTAACTTGAGACTTTGATTTATATTGGTGCCATGCTTTGCTGTTCTGTGCTTAAAAAAACAACAACATTTCAAATTATGAAAATTGATTTCTCTCTCTCCTTATCCTGTTTTTAATGGTATTCATATATTAGGAAAGGGAATGGTGAACCCTTATAAAAAATTACTTTAGAACTCCTTTGACTTCTATAATTTTCACATATATAAAATCCAAGACTTACATTTTCCAGAGTACATAGGAAAATGGAAATCCAAACTTGTAGGACACAGTGGAAACAAGACATCAGTTTCTGGCATCTTTTCCCAATTCTGTGATTTGCATGACAAATGCCAGCATAAAGTAACAAGAAGAATTGAATGAAATGGTAAGTGATGGAGATGTGTGTTTGCAAAATCGCTTTTCTGCAGCAAGGGTGATAATGCAGCCTTGAATTCTGGCTGATAACTGCTTTCAGTTGCTTGGTTTAACAGCTGCTTTTCATGGGCTAATATTAAAGCAGGTGGTGCTCTTTGGTCCTGTTTTGTGGCATACAAAGCATTGCCTGGGCACTCCAGACGTTGGAAAAACAATCAAAGGCTGAGATAGGCAGAGGCAGATGCCTTCACTCTTCTCACAGACTTCCACATGCTGTGGTTGTTTGGTCCATGACAATCTGTCGGCAGAGAAGTTGAGCCCATGACAATTCCTATGTCACTGCTGTGTGGGGTTTGCTTTTCCCGATTATCTCAGGCTTACTCTGAAAACTAAAGTCTAAATTTAGGCCTAGCTTAAACTATAACACTAAAGACTCAGTGAGCACCTGTGAAATCCTCAGTGCACTCGCAGCTGTAGGTGTTGGGGCTGTCCATGCCCCATCTGCCTTGGGTTGAACTGGCAAAATGCCAATTGCCCAATACAGACTCAGTCTCCCACTCCCATGCCCCCCCTGCTGCTGAGAAAAGGGAGAAAGAAAAAAACCTCCAAGATTTAAACTTAAACTAACTATATATATTTATACAGAAAAGCGAAAATTAAAAGAAGACTACAGTATAACACACACCTACACAAGTTAGAAATAACAAACAATAACTCCCCACTCCTCATTGAACACAAATCCCACAATTCTAACTACAAATCAGTCTAGAGATTTCAATTCCCCAGAGACAGACTCAAGCAGAGAGAAAGATTAAGAACAAGCACTTTACTTCCCCAAGATGACATGGTGGTGAGCCGGTGCTGAGCCCGGGCCTCCTGGGACAGCACTGAACGTCTTTCTCAGATGAAAGTCCATGAAAGAACTGAGAAACATCTCCTACTCTGCTGTATTTATGTCTCAGTTTGCATCATCTGGTATGAAATATTTCTTTGCTTGCTTAAGTCATGTGATGTTTGACCCCTCTAATCTACGTAGACTCTCTGGGCCTGCTGAAACTGAGGCTTGCCTAAAACTAAAGCCAAAACTACCATAGCTTGCAAAGGATGTTGGGTTTCTGTTGATTTTTAATGTCTCAGAGTTGCTCTTTGAGGAAAAGGTAGCTCTTTGTTCATTCAGACTTCTTACACAGCGTTTTGAAACTTAATAGCAAAATTTGCACAAAATAAATGCTTTAAATTGAATTTTCTGAGATCAGTTTTCAAAGACTTGGAAACACATTAATTTTAGTGCTGTTTGCAACTGATTAAAATGTATTGCACGTAGGGGTTACAATGGCTTTGGCAAGTGGAAAACCTTTAGGAAACACAATCAAGTTAAAGTCAGAATATTTTTATAATAGGATTTTTCAATTATTTAGAGGAAATAAAGAAAACCCCAAATTGTATTGAATACAAATTCTGAAGGAAATATCAAAAATCCTTCATGTTTATATTTTTTTGATCACAAGGAAAAGTTCAGTGCTCTTCAGACTCTACTGTCTTGTTTCCAAATATTTATTTCAATTGCTTTTATAGTGTTCAACCTTAAGTTGCTTATCCCTGTGATCCTTTCCTAACTGCAGCAGTGGTTCAGCTGCATTTAAGAAAATTCCTGTCACATGATGGGAGATCCTGTTCCTCAAAGACAGATGCTCATATAAGGTAAAGAGAAATGAAGGTATAAAACATCCATCTGGCAAGGCTTTTCGTTTCAGAATATTGTACAAAACTAGGGAGAAATTAAGACTTCTACAATGTCTAAATAATGCATAAGTTACTTGATATTCCTGGTGACTATTTTATGATCTAATGTATACGGAAACTGCTTTAGAACTACTAGGCCATTGCTACCTTCCATATGAAATATTTACACAGAATACCGACAACTTGAGTAATATTTAAATACAGAATTTTAAACTGTTATAATTGGAGAAACTTGCCAGAAATTTTTATTTGTTCTAGGTCATTTTAAGCTGTCTAACATATCCATCAAGCTGTAATTATGAAGTTCAACTTTAATTCTACAGAGGGGTCAGTGGTCAATTCTACATCTTCATCTCCATCAGGCTGTCTGTTCTGATTTTGCTTTTGCAGTATTTGTTTCACCAAAACACATTTTCTGTGAAAGTGAAGAGGTTTTAACTCTTTTATCTCCTACAAGCTATTGCATAGTCAAGAGACTTCAGATATTGTAGCTTCTGCTCTGGTTTTACCAGGAGGGCAAAGCTAATTACATTTCCTAAAACACACACACACAAAAAGGCAGAAGTTTTAACTGGAAAAGAGCCAGAATAGGCTTGCTGAGGCATATTTAGTCATTGAGGGAAGACTGGATTTTTTTTCAAATGTAATTAATATCTCTGTGGTTTGTTACATTTCATAGCAGTGTACTTTTACTGCTGCATATCTTCTATTTTCTCTCATTCGCTCTCTGTGGAAACTCCTACATGGGGTTCTCAGTTAAAACTCCTTAACATGATAATAATTGATATACATTAAATTATATTAAAAAAGTAGCAAAGCAGTAGCTTTCCTTCTTCCCATTAAACTGATTTTGGCAAAAGAGGTCTGGTCATTATTAACCAAATTATAAGATGACTTCCTGAGATGTGATATGTTCATGTGGAAATACAGGGTATTTCTACAGTGTCCCTCCTTTCCCAGGCTCCAAAATGCTTTTCAATAACTCAGTTTGAGTTATCCCAACACTGCCATCTGTGAGAATAGAACAGATTTTATTCTTTTACATGTACCTTTTAATGGCTCATTTTTGTTTTGAAAAGTGTCAAAATATTCTAACAGGTGAGGAGTCCAGTTCCAGGGGGTTCTAGAGTTCACAGAAGGAAATTACTGAGCTGTTCTTGTCCCTTTCTTTACTTTCACCTCAGTATTCTTTACTATAGTAGATGGAGAAATATATCCTTTGTTACATTATTAATAATTTCAAAGGAATCTGTATTCTATTTAATTTCTTTTTATTCTGAGTCATTTCTAAGTCAAAGAAAAATGCCACCTGCTTTTCTATTTTTATACCACTTTATAAGCATTAATCTAAGCAAACTTCAGTGACTTTGCTTTCTTTCTGTAATTGGGGACTGTATTCAGGACAGTTCAATTGCAATTAAAACCCAGAATGGTTGGTTTGAAGTGCCTGTTTTCAGACACAATAGAAAGTATCAGTGAGGAGTCTGAAAGGAATCCACCCGGCTGTGTTTCACTCCCATCTGGGATTATTTCTTTGCACATGACTGTGATGCCCAAAGAGGCACAATGAAACTACTTAGAGACATAGTTTTATTCTTTAAGCAGCAAGGTATTTATTGAAGCAACATTGGAGAACCCTCCGATTGGCATCGGACAATAGAGTTCCAAAGTCAGCAGTGTAAAGTCAGAGTATTTATACAGTTTCTGTGAGAGGTTACTTCATTTTTTACATGTATATTCATATGATTGCAACACTTGATTATAATATTCATAGCAGGCGGAGTCCAGGCGGAGTCAGAGGTGGAGTCATCGTTTTGAGGAATACTATGGTGGCACTTCCTGTTACTTCATCTGGTAGGGGTCGCATTACACCTCCTCATCCTCGGTGAACTTTTCAACTTCTACTGAATTTTGCTGATTTTAACATAAATCATGCCAAATGCTGTGTTTGAAATTTCTTATCTCTTCCTGCAGGTCACTTCGTCCTGTGCTCAGGCTATGCTTTCCCCTTATATGTTACTGTGTGCATTTTTCGTATTGTTTTGGATGGGCTTCAAGTCCATCTTTGGATCATTCCTAACCCTGGCTCCTATCTAGCTATATTTCCTGTGGCTACCTTCAGAGATTATGCTTTGTGTTAACTTCTTGGGTCCTGCGCTTTGCTCTGTTTCAACTGTCATCCCAGCCAGGCTGTGAAGGATGTGAAAGTGTCAGGGGGAAGCTGCAATGCTTCCTGATGTTATTAAAACCAAATTGCAGATTTATGAAAAGGCAATTAATTGTCTGTTAGGGTTGAAGAAAATCAATGTGAACACTGCAGTATAGGGAAGAACATTAATAATTATAAAATGAGTTGATTTGTAAGGGACCTTAAATCTCATCTCATCCACCTCTGCCATGGGCAGAGGCACCTTCCACCAGCCCAGGCTGCTCCAAGCCCTGTCCAACCTGGCCTTGGACACTCCCAGGGATGGGGCAGCCACAGCTTCTCTGGGCACCTTGTTCCAAGGAATAAGAGTGACTTTAAGACAAGTCACCCAATACAAGGTTTTCATATGCATAACTTCCTGTGTTTCCTTTATTTGCATCATTTTTCTAAACAGGAAAGAGCTAATTAGGATCACCTTAAGGAGAAAGAGAACCAGCACAGCCAATTAAGAGCCCATGTATCTCATCATTGGCCCTTGAAATCATAAAGCAAACCAGCTTTTTTAAATGATGAAAGCAGATTATGGGCATGAATTTTGTAATTCTCAAGAGGACACTGGGGAGCAACATCAGGTAAGCAGTAGGACAAATTTATGAGTACTTTCAAAGTAAAGTGTACCATCATTAATATGATTTGAGAATGCACATGAGGGTCTGATAATGTGAAGACTGTGGGTTTATTATCTCTGTATGTGTAGTACTGTTTCCTATGAAAAGCAGAGTACCTCAGTACTATTGTTATTTGAGGACCTTGAAAGGCTCTGCAGAAATCATATAATAATTATTATTAGGAGATGAATTCTGCAGATTACTTGAAGAGAGCTGATCTTAAACAGAGGAAACTGCACCATGCTGTAACATAATACAAATATTTTCTAAACAAACTCATTATCAGAAAGGCATTAACTCTAATATAGATCTGGTTGTAATCAGGTTCTTCCACCTTTCTCAGTATGTCATATGTTGCTGGCTGGTGACATTTGCTGTACCATGGAGAAACTTGGCCAAGCCAATGTCACACCTCAAGTACACCGACTCCTCTGGTCCCTTTCCTACACCTGTGAAATGTAGAGGTTGGATGTTTGCACTCCTGAAGTTTTCTGGCTGTGCCTCCAAATGCTCCAGTGCTGGTCCTGAAAGAGTGCCAACATTCTTACTGTGCAATATGTTGAGTAGATGTTTTGTTCAAGTACCAGCACGTTAAAAAGTCAGCACAGACCATTTGAAATAATGAGGATTAATTTTCTCCAGCTCTCATGAAAACAAAATTATTTGCAGCTACTTGGACAGTGGTAACTTAAGTATGATAGACTAAAGTCATTACAGGTAATTTAATTTAAACAAATATTAGCCAAGCTTTGTAATGTGACACGTGACTTTGAGTTCACTGTTTTTACAAGTCCAAATCAAAATGCATCTTTCTTCTGAGCATTTTTCCAAATGGATGTTGCAGATAAAAAGCACATTTTTTCACCGGGAAAAACCTTGATCTGAGAAATTTACTGTTACTTTTGAGAGCAACACAAGGCAAATACTATCAAAACCCCCCAGGTTTTAAAAACAAATGTTAATGTGTTCAGATACACATAGGCTACTTATAACAAATTGAATGATTATTTAAGAATATAGTGTAAGTAAATGAAATGCTGAGTTCAAAATTTAATGAAGTTCAATTGAAATACGGAGGAATATTGGAATAAGGCATGAAGATTTTGATTCTTGCTTACTGGGGATCTATATAGTTCATATATTGTTTTCCTAATGTAATGCCTTTAGAATAAAAGGTTTAAGTAAAGGTTTATGATAAATAAAAATAAGAATTAGGAAAAAGCTGGAAACTTGAATGTGTGCATCAACGTTTTTAAGCTTTAACATTTGGGGGTCCCCTCTTCCTTGTCCTGTGAAACAGGAATAAACACCTAAGCTAAGAAATTATATTCAGTGATCACAGGAGCTGATTAAATAAATATCCGTGTACTTTCCCAAACACTGAGAAAAAAATCTACATTTTTTTGGAAGAACTAATAAAAAGCTTCCTGACCTTATTCTCCTAAATTTGAAAGTTGCTCACATTTCGATCTTAGTGAGTTAGCAGCAATAGTTGGTGCCTACAAGCCCAAATTTGCTGTGAATTTCCATGAGAAAAACATGAATGAGAAATGATGGTATAAATGAGCTAGTTAAAAGTGCAAACTAGACTAATTAATATACTGACAGCTTGAAGTTTGAGATGGCAGTTACAAAGATGAGAGGGAAAACAGGTTTCTCTGTTCCCCATTGCTGTACCTGAGCAATATCTAATTGAAACAGCTATAAATCACCCTTAAATATTCTCATTCTCTTCAGAGCCTGCACACAGCATTGCTGGATGTCATATTGAGGAGGTGCCACAATGCCAATTTTTTCTTGTGATTCTATGATACTTTTTTTATTATCATCACAATGTAAACCCCTGATTTTATGTATTTTCTGAGCCTTCCTCAGTGCTGGAGTGGTAGGTCTGGTGCCACTCCCCATGGCTGTGTTCCTGGAGAGCAGGCAGGGCTGTTTGCCTGCAGGTGCCTCTCCCCTTGGCCTCACACCAGCCCATTACTCCTCTCTACATCAGGAAACAAATCTCCTGTGGGTCACCAACCTTGAGTTCATCCAAATCGTGGTTCTTTTTGGCTAGTTTTGTCTCCTTTCCTGCTGCTTCCTTTATAATTTCTCAGTCATTCCTATTCCTCCATTACTCAGTGCTGCTGTGTCAGGAGACATGAGCTGACCCTGTTGCTCAGAGTTCTACAAGAGTTTTCCATGTGCAGGTGAGATTTGATTTTTCCCAAAAAGGTAGAAATGCATTGTTAGTCTGCAGACTTGAGAGGAACTGGGGAGGAGATGGGACTGTGCAGAGAGTTCTTCTCCACCTTCATGTCTCTTACCACAATCAGCTCTTGGGGGAAGAATCAATTTTTACTGAGAATGAGGCTTTTATTGATGCAGAAAGACATTTGTGGGATGGAAGGAGCCAGGCAGGTATCTGCTGTAAATTATTTATTTATATTCTAGGCTTGATACATGTTTGTAAATATATCAAGCCATTTTTGCCTTAGCTCTCTGCATTTGCCATGGAGCTTGTGTCATGCATGTACTGCCTCTGTGCCTAAAATGTGTCATTTCTGTTCAGCTGTCACAGCAGGTGAGTGAGTCAAGTGCATTGGATCCATCTGACAACACAGCTCCCATGGAACCAAAATAATTTTCAGGGTCACGCTGTTAATTGCTGCTCTGTGTGTTGCTCAAACCAGAACTGCTTTTTCTGCAGTTGTTTCACAGAAAGGAGTAGCTCCAGCAATGTTGCTGTTGCCAGCTTTGTAAAACACTCCTGGCAATCACAGGAGGTTAAGTTGAAGGATGGATAAATAACCACTGTCAGATTCTGAGCACAAGTTCTCTGATGTTCATTGTTTTTTCCATGGCACACATGTGATATACCCTCATGTTTATGGCTATCCAAGATACACACACAGAGTTTCAGATCACGAGTGGCCTGTTTGTGGCACAGGTAACAGTAGCACAGATACCACATTTCAGCTGTCCTGTGCTTTCAGCATCCAATGCATTATCCCCACTGGGGCAAAGCATTCCCTAAACCACAGGTTTCATACTCAAAAAAATTGCTCCTACAGCCAAATTAACACTTCATCTTTCCTGAAAAGGTTTTGTTTTCATCTCTTTTTCAACTCCCACCTGTTGGGGGAAGGCTCAGACCCTGGCTATAGCCCCAGCCATGCACAACCCACTTAGCCCAGTGCTGACAGGCAAGCCAAGGACGCAGTGACCTTGAGAGAGCTGGCAGTGGGTAAACAACCCCAAGTCAAAGCCGATTGGCTCTCATTGGCTGCAGCTCCTTGTGGCTGTTCGCGTGGATGCCTTCTCTCCACCAATCAGCACACCCTGCTGTCGCGTGGACAGAGCCCTTCAGCCTATCAGCACTTGTTGATGTTTGCATGTTCAGGTTGAAAAGTTATATTAACCAGCTAGTTCCCCAATAAAGTTTGAAGCATTGACGATATCTCTGTGAGAAGTGTTCAGTGACTTCCGTTCGCCGGAACCCGGACTCCGTGCGCTGGGGGCAACCTGCGGGGCTCAACGGGAGCCCCCGCTGACGCCCATAGCACTGACTCGTGCCAAGGGGGCAGTAAAAACTTTGACTTTAAGACATTTGTATGAACTTGTGCCACTCTCTGGATATACCTTCTGCTGGAAGTATCAATACTATGATAAAAGAGATTTTGCAGATTTCCTGTGTGAAATGCATCAGCCTGGAGAAAAGGAGGCTTGGGGGAATCTTCTGGCTCTCTGCAATCCTTGCCAAGAGCGAGGAGCCGGGTTCTACTCCAGGGCACAGGAACAGGAGGAGAGGGAATGGCCTCAGGCTGGGCCAGGGCAGGGCAGGGGGGACAGCAGCAGGAATTTCTCCCTGGAAATGGTGGGCAGGCTCTGGAAGGGGCTGCCCAGGGAGGTTTGGAGTGCCCAGCCCTGAAGGTGCCCAAGGCAGGACTGGCTGTGGCACTCAGTGCTCTGGGCTGGGGGACAAGGTGGGCATCAGGCACAGGGAGGGTGACATTAATTATTCTATGTGACCTGAGAAAGGCAAATGTGTCCTTCTGGATGCCCTAAACAGTGGCAGCTTTAATCAGGCAGGCTCAGTACACACCTTTGTGTGCTATAGGGCTGCTCTTTGTGCTGGGAGTGCCTAATATTGCCATCTCAGCATGGTGGGAGAGGAGGGGGACTCAGGACTTCACTTAGACAACCCTGAAAGTTTGAGGGGTGGGGGGNGTCCAACTCTTAAGTCAATGGCCTATATACAGGGGATTGAACCCATGACTTTGGCATTGTTACAACCAAGTTTTAACCAACTGAGCTAATCTCAATGGTCAGAAGCCAAACACTTGAAGCTGAGTGCATTCGCCTTTCCCCTCGTGGGGACACTGAGTCTCACCTGGGCTGTATGCCTGGGAGTGTGGGGCTCACCTTGAACTTTGGCCCAAATTCACAGGAGAAAGCCAATTTACTCACTGATACAGAGCAAGTCTCAGAGCATGGTAGGGAGGGAACCTGTGGTTTGGATGGGTGGGATATTTGCCCTCCGGTATTCTCAGATCCTTGTGCCCTTGCAGAACCTTCTCCAGGATTTTCCTGTCCTTTGGGGAACAACATTAATATAAGCCATTTTAACATGAAGTATTGGATGTTCTTCATTTGGACAAACTAGCTGTAGTCTGTGGTCTCCTCTCCACTCTCTGGGCTTTAGGTAACATGGAAAATTATTCTGACTCCCATCTTACAGTGCCTTTCTTTTAATGCTGCACACTAACCTGTACAACAATCAATGTCCAGGCCTGTTTTGTCTAACATTTTTCTTTCCTTTCGTAGAGTGGTATAAATATTAATGGCAGTAACCATGGATATTCTCTTTTATCTGACATGGTACAAAAGAAGAAAGCTTCTCTTCATCAAATTGACTATTGATCTTGATGTGTCTATTTGTGCAACTACTGTCACTGTAATTTCAACACTATAATTAAAAAAATATTGAAGCAAGGTAACCTTATTCAAACTCAGGAACAGTAAAAAATAGATAAAACATGATGGATAGACTTATTCTTCTATCTCATGGAACAAGGGTTAACTAGGAGTTAGAGACAAGACTACAGGGTAAAATCAGTGTTAAAGTAGTGTCAGCCCTTGAATTTGTTGAAGTGAAGAAATCGATCCATTGTGAGAGGAATTACAATTCTTTTAGGAGCAGGAGCCTCAGATGAACAGACTTGAAGCATGAAAATGATTTGGAAATGAGTACAGGCTTAAACCAGACTTAAGTTTAGTAATTTTCTCTCTACATCCATCATGTTTAGTGATTATGCTTTGTTTGATAACCAGGACAAACAGTGTTTTAGCACAGCTGTTCTCTTGCTTTCATTTTTCTGCAAATAAAACCATTAAACAGGCTTTATTTTCTGGCTACCAGCTCTTTCCATGGTGAGAAGAAATGATTGCCCCCCATACATTCTATTTGCATTCCAAAGCATAATGATCTCCCTTGGCTGCTGAATGGATAAAAGATGGAACAAAATGATTTTAATGTAGCTCTGATTGACCTTTATGTTCACCACACTGTCTGGTTTTAATTCTTCTTGGAATGGCATTACCATTTGTTGAATACATATACAATTATATTTGTTGCAAATGTTGCATACAAAGAATACTTTCCTACAGACTGTTCTTCAATAGAACTGCAATGTCTTTATGCCAACCATGAGGATTGCAAATCTCTGATTATGGGATTACATTTCCTGCAATCAGGAGGTTTTTGTAGCAGCATATTTTTAGTTTTCCTGCATATTTTGTCTCCCTGTTCTTCATCACCTCTAGATTTCCTTCTTTACTGGGTTTACTGCACAAAGAACTTAGGAATGTCTGAGACATCCATTCATATGTTTTAACAGCATGTATTCAGACTGTGACTATTCTCATTCTTTGGAAGGAGAGACTCATTTTCCACTATTGTGAAAGTGGAATTAATTCTTAGATTTATGGGTTTTAAACATTTGTTTTCTGAGAGTATAAGCACATGAAACAGTTGTTGTGCAAACTGAGCACATCTGCCTGAGTCTTTGTCTTCAGTCTCCCTCAAAGGGGCTTCTTGTTCATAAAGCTCACCCTGTATTGATTAGAGGCACAACAAAGAATGGGGCAGGATTTCATTTTCCAGCAACATGAATTATTGTAATTTTAATAGTTTATATTTTTGTTCTAAGATTAAATGGGGGAAAAGATACAAGAATTACAAAGCTCTGTGAGGTAGGACTGACAGTGTGCAAATAGAGAAGATATTAAGATGTCTGAGATCATCTTGTGTTATGAATTAAGTCACTTACTGAATCAATCAGGGAACTACTGTAATGGTTGGGCTTGATGGTGAAGAGACAGAGCCCTGACACTGCCTCCTGAAAGGCAGGGAAGGGCCACACAGTGCCTGTGATGTTGGGTATGAGATTTTTCTTGCTTTGTTTCATCTAGGAGATTGTTGTGTTTTTGTAATGAGGAAACTAATGTGAAGTTCCTGCAGAAAGGGAAGGTCAGAAATCTGGAATATGTTGTCAATAGATGAATGAATAGCCATTATGAGAGGAGAAAAGATAAGAATGTTAAAAACCCATATTCTTCCAGTTCCTAGAAATTCTTAATCTTAGATAATCAAAGTAAAATTATCCCAGGAAACAGCCCAGCCTTAAAGGCCTTGAAAGGGAGAGAGAGTTTTTTCTCTTTTAAACTGTCTAAGTTTTGGAGAGCACCTGCAGCTTTCTTTGTAGCACTCAAAACTTTTTCATATGACATCTCTGGTGTCAAACAGTGCAGCTGGCAGTGGGACTTGCAGCTCAGACCTGGTTTACACTTTAATTACTCATGGTCTGCCCTTCCCAGGCTGGGAATTTGCTCAATGGCCATAATCACTTCCAGAATTTTCTTTCTCTTTTGTGAACTCTGAATCCCAAGTACAGCCAAAGCCCATACAGAGTATCAAAATTCTTTGCACCCAGAAAAATGGACTTTAACTCCAGTCTTGTCTCACTTGTCACTTGAATATCGTATAAAGATGCTCTTTCATACTCACACCTCCATCTTTGACATCCAACAGAGTAGAACAACTGTTTCAGTGGGAAGAGCTGTGCAATAATCACTTAGTCCAACTGCCTGACCAGTTCAGGGCTGACCAAGCTAAACCATGTTGTCAAGGGCATTGTCCAAATGCCTCTTCAACACTGTCAGACTCAAGGCATTGACACCTCTCTAGGAAGCCAGTTCCTGTGCTTGAGACCTGCTCTGTAAAATTGCTTCCTAATGTCCAGTATAAAGCTCCTCTGGAATAGCTTTGAGCTCCTCCCATGAGTCACACCACCAGACACCATATCCTCTCTGCAGAGAGCAATCTTCCTTTGCTCTAAATTTGACAAGCTCAGAGTCCTCAGCTGCTCCTCACAGGACATTCCTTCCAGCTCTTTCATCAGCTCTGGATGCATTCAAGGACATTTACATTCTTCTTAAATTGTGGGGCCCACTTTGCTTGGGTGTGATGGCACTAATGTGGTTCTTCCTTGACCTTTGGTGCTCAAATGTGGTTGCCATGAGTGTTCTCAGTTGTCCCTCCCCAGCAGTTGTGAGCACCATGAAGGCAGGCTGATGATCCATGAACTCCGGGCCCATAATGACCACAGTCCCTGAGAGACACAAGGTGTCCCTGAGATTTGATCAGACCCATTAACTTCATGTCTTCTTGTGTTTGCATTTAGAAAAGGAAAATAATTTTAGAAGTTTTTTGTGCTTAGTTTTCACACTGAACAATGTTCTGCTGAAAATGGAAACAGCGAAGGGGAGTCTTCGGTGACAGAAATGTGGTGTGGGGGCAGCAACAGTGACAGCTCTGCAGCAAATCCCTCACACAAAGGACTTTAATGTAGGTCAGAATGGAAGAGATACTAGACAAGGTCCAGATAACATCTAAAAAGCCTTTATTTTTCATCAGTTTTTTTCTGTTTTTTTTTTTTCTTTTCTTTTTCCCCAAATATCCATCATTACTTCTCATTCTGTTGTGTTAAGGACTCCTGATGAGTCAGTACTTGAGTATCTCAAGGACTAACCACTCTGCCTGATTTTCTTTCTTTTTCTAGTGGATTATGACTTGAATGAGTGTCAAGATAATCTTTGCTGTTCTTGAGGACACCTCATCTCAATATGCTTATTGCTGGAGTTACTGGAATGAACCTGATGCTGATAGAATCACAATAAAGTAAGTATTTTAAAACACTATCCTAAACAGGACTTCTGACTAGTACTTCTGGACCTATTTTTCTGGGGAAGACAGTTAAATATATAGTTCAAGTACCCTGATTCAAACATGATTATATTTCATAGAGGGAGGATTTCCAATTTAGAATATACTGAGGCAGATTTATAACAGACAGCAGACTTGAATGATTCAAAACTGTAACAGTGACCTCTAGTGACTAGAGAACTCAGCAGGTCTTCCAGAACAAACAAATTTGATGAAACCCTAGTATTTGATAAAAGTTTAGAATGGCATTATATCATTTATAAAAGGGAATTTTTACTTTTATGCCTTTTTCAGCTTTTTCGTGATTTGCAGTGAAAACTGGTATGTGTTTAGGTGTTCCTTTCACAATAATCCTTGAACATATCATAATACCTTTATTCTAGTCTGAAAGTAATTAAAACTTATTTGAAGTACATCTGAACTTCTTTGCTGAGTGTTCTCTGGCACAGAGGAGAGAAGATGAGAATACTACAAATAACTTCACATTCATCTTAAACAGCTCTAATTTTACAGAATTCTGTCTCCTGTGGTCTTAGTCCTCAAGTAGCTTTTATTGAAAACTGCTCACAGGACTTTTTTATTAATAATGAGATAATGTTCATTGAAAACACAAAGTATTGTCCTTCTGATGGTATGTTTCTGTAAGAATTTAAGTTTGTTTAAAGCAAAGGGTTGAAGACAATAAAAGGTTGGAAAGAGAGGAAAAGAAATGCAGCTTCTGTTTAAAGTTCTCCTCCACCAAA
The DNA here is from genome assembly GCA_013396695.1 of Sakesphorus luctuosus. NCBI lineage: Eukaryota > Metazoa > Chordata > Aves > Passeriformes > Thamnophilidae > Sakesphorus > Sakesphorus luctuosus. The sequence continues at coordinate 30,481 of VWZD01002239.1, forward strand.
AAAAGCTTCTGCAGTAAAACGTAACCCAGATGAAAACAGTAACTTTTGCACTTGTCATTCTCAAAGTTTCGTTTAGGTATTGCTGAAATGGAAATGTTTAGATTTGTGGTTGGGAGGGGTGGGGGAGGAGGTTGGGGGTTTTGGGGTTTGATTAGGTTTGGGTTTTCTGCTTGTAGGAAATTATCCAGTGGAATAATACAAGGAGATGGAAATAAGAGAATTCAGAAAGAAACAGTGCCAGAACACCACATGAGACAAACAGTCAGGGAGTAATTTCCATTGGATTTCAAGGAGGTTTTGCAGACTAAAAAAATCTGCCCAAGGATGATGCCGACTTTGTTATGTAATTAAAGGCATTTGCCTTGCTGGTAGAAGCTGAGAATGCAAATATAACCTCAGTGAGGTTCCGGCAGACATACCTTTTATGAATCCTACAAATCCATACACTGAATGTAAGTGCAGCTCCTGTTTGCAGGGATTTTAACGTTGTTCTGTGTTTTATGAGTAGGTTTGTTCATTACTAAGCCAGACTTTATCGAGATGAGATACAGTTTGGGAAATATTTTAAGATTAGATTTAAAATCACTGATAATCTGAGTGTCTCTGACATAGATACAACATGGCTCAAAACACAGATCCATGGTTTGCTGTTCCTTTCATGTTTGGTAGCAGATCCAGCATTTTCCTAGTTTGCTGAATAAGAGAATTGTTGGTGATGAGTTTTTCGGATAATTTCTGTGCCTTGATGTTGCAAACTCTGAAGAGATACTGATTCTTGATTTCAGTCTCTGGTAGGACACAAATTCAGATTTATTCACTGTTAGATTCTGTGCAGTTATGTCACTGCTGAACTGAGAGTAGCTTATTTGGGCAGTCAGGAATGAGAAGAGGTGGTTGCTTGATTTAGTATTTTGGTTTGGAATTATTTTACAGGAGAAGTTGTTTTGATTGCCTGGTAAAGAGATTTACTGATTGGTCTTTAAGGTTATGGAGCAGAATGTACTGTCATCAGAAGTTTATTTATTTATTTATTTATTTATTTTAATTTGAGAATTATACCAACAGCAACATCATATTTTCCAGATAATGAGTCTTTAACAGAAATTATGCTGCTGCCATGGAGAAAACCTATGGAACAGCACATAATTTTGAACTTGCTTGCATCTATTGAAAATTTTAGATATGAATTTCAAGAGCTTCATTCTCATTTAGTGAACAAACACATCAAAAGTGACCAAGGATGCCTAAAGCTTATGCTGTCAAGCACCTGGAAAACTCAGGTCCCCTTTAAGTTCCTTGCATGCTGTGGAGCCCCACGGTGACATTGTGTGTTCTCACCTTCAGCCACACCTCTCAGGTGACTGAAAGGGTCTATTTTCAAAGAATTCTTTGTTAGCAGCTCTTAGATATTTTTGTGGGGAATAAAATTTAATCCCATTGATTTATATCCATTGATTTTAATCCCATTGATTTATATTCCAGCTATCATGTTGGATGGGGACTGGAGCAATCTGGTCTAGTAAAAGGTGTCCCTGCATATGGCAGGGGATTGGAACCAGATGATCTTTAAGGTCCCTTCCAATCTAAACCATTTTATGATCATAAAACGTTGGCATAGTCTTTTTTAAAAAGTGTATTGGGAAAAATATACCTGGAAAATTCTCATGAAATGAAAAAATTACTTAATGAAAGTGCATATCCTAGAATAAAATGATTGTGTAGATGGGAAATCATCAAATAAAATGTTATCAAAAGTTTGATTGTATTTTTGTTTTGTTTTGTTTTGTTTTGTTCTTTACTGGGTTTTTTTTACAAAATAGATATTAGCTGAAATTTAGCTCCCAGGTCTTATTTGTAACTTTGAAGTCTAAAAACCATTAAAAAGATAATACAAGCCACTGAAGTGTTTTAAAAAATGGAGTGGCAATAACCTAAATTGCAGAAGCAAAGCTAGTATGCAGTATCTGCCTCTGTGTTGTGGGGGGCTTTTTGCATAGCACACTTCCAAAGCCAGGCAGGGCTGATGGCAGAACTCCTCCTTTCCCCCCCAACCCCTTTTTACTTTTTCTGTTCACTCTTAACCCCTACTGAACTGTTTGAACTATCAAAGCAGGGGCAATGCAGGTTGGTGCTCCAGACCTGAAGAATTGCAATAGGGGATGTTTACCACCCTCCAATCCCATTTACTCCTTTCATTTGGAACTTAGTAATGTTATTTTTTGGATGCTTTATAGATGATGAGGTTAAGTTTATCAACTTACAACTTCTCTTACAGACTCACAGACGTGTGCCCATGTAGGGGAGAGGAATCTCCTCCATGGAGAGTGCTGAGCTTCCTCTGTCATGTATTTCGTCAGAGAGAGAGTCCTCTGTGTTGTGCATGTCCTACATTTGTAGGTTATAGCTGTAGGCACAGCACTCCCTTGCAGCACCCATTTAGGGATCACAACCTCAGTAGGCTGGAGCTGAAAAGTACAATCTTGTTCTCTATTTTAATTTTCTGTAGTTCATTTCTAAGGTGATACACAGCTCCTGGAACAAGTTCTTCAATTAGACCCTGTGGGCAGGATCTGGACTAACAAGATGTTGTGCTATGATTATTTCAAGCTCTGCTTTGCCTGTCTCCATTACTTTTGTATTTTTCTGCTACATATAAAAGGAAAGCCAGATTTGAAGGTTATATTCGCTTACCCAAATGTCAAGTTCTGTGTGAACATCTCAGCTGACATTTTTCTCTCTGCTTGGTGGAGAATGATCCAAATGTCTGACAGTAGTATTGTACCACCTGCATCCTACTAGCCATGTTCAGACATGAAAACTCGATTTGGTCATTGTCTCAGGGAGCTGATAAAGACCTCAAGTTTGAAAATGTTAACCTAATAGCTTGACATTTTGCTTCCTTTTGCTCAGCTTGGATCAAAAGTGATTTCATGTATTTAATCTAAGGGAAATACACTGCATGTGAAACAGTTAATAGACTTATTACTTCCACTTCAGCCTTTTCTTCCACACACCTCTTCTAGCACAATATAACCTCACTGTTACCCATGGTTAATGCTTGCAAAATGAGAGAGATGATTCCATTTCTTTAATACTCAGCAATTTACAGTGTGCATTTGATGTCAGATTTCCAAAAGGGGCGTAAGAGTCGGTAGTGTCTAATTAGACATCTCATCAATGAGCTGTGACTTTGTATATCTAGATATGTAAGCTCAAGGCTGACCATTTCTCAGAGTCTGTTTTATCTGAAGATACTTTATGTTAAGTATGTGCAGTGTGGAAGGGAAACTTCTTGTCTTGATGCCCCATGTTTCAATCATTATCTTGGGCAGCCACCACTGAGTCCCACCAAATATCTGCAGCAATGGGCTGCAATCTACCATCTGCCTCACCCTGCAGCGTCTGCTCCAAGAGATTAAAGAGATTTGGGCAGAGCTGGAATCCTATTCTGGAGCTGAGCCAGATCTTCAGCCATGTGCTCCTGGAGGAGAGGGGCCTGTCAGTGCCGTGTCCAGCAGGACTGGGTGGTGGGAACGTGGAGTGTGCCCGTGACTTGCTGGCCCACGGCAGTGCTGGGGCTGCCTGGGACAGCAAACAGAAACAGGACTGTGTTGTTTTAAAGGTAAACTGGCAGGAGAAATGAACCCAGCTCAGGAGAGATTATAAGTCAGAGTTACAATTTAATAAAAATATTACAATAAATACAATGGCACAAAGAAAAATTGGTTTTAACCCATAGAACCCATCAGTATAACACAGCCCCCTGGGACAGAAACACAAAGGAGTGTGTTAGCCCCTGTGCTGAACCCCGTGTGGTTTCTCTGAGTCCAAAATAAAAGTAAGTGAAAAACCTGTTGGTGCAGATGATGGTCACAGTCTGGTCAAAAGTGGAGGTCTCCTCCTGTTGAAGTTCTGCTCCTCCTCTGGATCCAATGAATGGTCGCAGAAGTCCCCAAACTCCCAAGATTATATCCCCTCAGGTCCAGGTGGGAGCAGCCAGTACCTCCCACAGGGTGGGGAATGACACAATGGGTGATCTGACTCTGTGAGTCAGGGGGGATTTCAGAATCACTGACGGCCCATGAAGAGACATGACACCTCAGGCTGGGTGTGAAGGTGCTAACGACTTCCTGGAAGGGAGTTCTCCCAGCTCCTGTCTCACAGGCTTCTTTAACACCCAGCTCACACCCTGAGGGGTCAGGTGTGCCTTGGGCAGCTGCTGCCAATGGCCTGTTGTTAACAGTTCATGGGAAACTAATAGAGGGTGTAGAATACACAGCTTTGGTCCCACTCACACAGTGATAAACTGGTCCCACCTGATGAACTAGGACACAGACAAAGGCCAGACACAAAACTCCCTCCATGTGTGGTGTTTTTACATACCACCAGGGTGATTCTCTCCCCGCAACCTTCTCTTTCACGCCCCCTCCAGAAGTATGTGACCCCAGTACAGCCCAAATGTTTTGTTTTGTTTAATAGCATGTAAAAGGAAAAGCTAGTCTAGGTTAGGAACTTTGGAGTTTATGCTTCATGTTCCTTCCATATAAGCAAGACTTATGACAGTCCTTAATTTCACAAAAATTGCAAAATAGTTGACATTCTTTAAGTTTGGGGATTTTTTTTCTTTCATTTTCCCTATAGTTTTTTGATTTTTTGAGGTTTACTTTAGCTTGTTTTTAAAAAAAAGAATTTCATACAAAGTGTTGAAAATATAAGTATTAGTTCTGGAAAAATAAAAGACTGTTAAATAGAATTAAAACCAAGGGGTGCTTGGTCAAATTCTGCTGACAAACTGGGCAGTGCCTGGGAGAGGGGCCCAACAACACCTCTCACATCCCTCCTTTGAGCTTTGAAAATGTTCACAGCCCCATGTGAGGATATTTTCATATTAAAGGTAAAATCAGAAGGCAATGACTTTCACTGCCTGTCCCTTCCTTACAGACCACCATAATGAAGGTCCATCATCATGTTGTGTCCCTCTGGCCTCTTCCCCTCCAGGGTCAGGAGCAGGGAGGCGGCATTCACGGACTGCCACCTTACCCAGGTATGTGAAGCTACTGGCACCAACTCAGATTTTTTGGGACCTTCTCTTTAACAGAAATATTGTCAATTATATGTGCTACAGAGTCTTACTGCAGAAGAAAAAGTATGTTAACATTATTTGAGAAGGAACTTATCCCTGATGATGTTGCACAACAGATGACTGGAAGAAATGGAGCTCAGGAACCAATTTATTTTAGAGCTCTGTTAGGGAGAAAATTCAGTGAATTAAGGTCTGTGGTTGAAATAAATTAAAAAAATAAAATAAAATAAAATCCACAGTAGAAAGGTAGGATTTCTCCTATTAACTTCAAAAAAGCTCATAAATAGGAAACATTTGAAGCAAATTTTGACACTGAACAGAAAGCATGGATGTGGGCAAATAAATTTTAAATTTTGATTTTTTTAAATGGAACATTTGACAGAAAATTTTGTGAGCCTTTTTTTTCCCCCTTACCTTCATTTGTGAGGCTTACAAGGGAAATTATGTGATCCAAACTGTAGATGACACGGATTGCTGGTATATCAGTCAGAGAACATTCATGTCATGACTTTCACAAAATTAGTAGTTAAGCAACCTTTTTCGGCACAATCCTATTTTCCTGTTTAAAGCCTGCTTGTACATAATTACATACTCAACTCACATGACTGAAAATGCTTATTTACTTACTTTAAAAACTAAGCAAAGAGTTTGACAAGACAAGAAAGGAATGAAACTAATTCATGCTTTCTGTCACCATTCATGCAAAACAGGCTGCAAATATAAAAGTGTTCAGACAAGAAATATCTGATATTTCAACTGAGACTTTTGCACTGTTTGCATGGACTATATTGCTGGAATAAACTCTGCTTCTAGTCAGAATTTACCCACGTATAATTAAATTTTTAGTCTTTTATTTCTTAAGTGAGTGTTTTAAATTTATATAATGAGATCCTTAGATTTCTCAAAGATTTGTTGTAGAAGTTGCTCCGATTCTCCATCTGTTTGGTATCTCTTGTTCCTTCTATAATTGTTCAAGTTGTTCTGTGGTGTTTAAACTTTTATGTTGCATATATTAACTTTAATAAATTGAGAATTTTCATGACATAAACCTAAAAGACATTGAAGCATGAGTAGCAGAACCTGGAGTGTGGGTGTTCAGTGCCATGCTGGAGGTCCTGTTACATCCAAAACATCAGTGAGGATCTGGCAGGTGGGAGGCAGAACTTAGAGGAGATCCAGGCCGTGTTGGAACATGAACGTGGGGCTGAGCAGGGAACTTCAGGGCATCTGAGATGACAACAGGCAGCTATGAAGATTTGAATCCAGCCTTGAAATTTTCCTGGAATGAAAATGGGAATGCAGAGTCACACTTCATGGTATCCCAGAATTTCCTGGGCTGGAAAGGGACCTTAAAGCCCACTTAGTCCCACCCGTGCTGTGGGCAGGGACACCTTCCACTGGCCCAGGTTGCTCCAAGCCCCATCCAACCTGTCTTGGACACTTCCAGAGATGGGGCAGCCACAGCTTCTCTGCCCAGCCTGTGCCAGGGCCTGCCCAATCTCACAACCAAGAATTTCTTCTGTATATCCAATCTAAATTTCCTCTCTTTCAGATTGAAGCCATTCCCCCTTGTCCTGTCCCTCCAGGGCCTGGTCAACAGTCTCTCTTCATCTTTTTTGCAGGTTCCCTTCAGGCACTGCAAGGCCACAGTTGGGTCACCCCAAAGCTTCTCCTCTCCAGGCTGAACAATCCCAGCTCTCCCAGCCTTGCCTCCCAGCAGAGCTGCTCCATTCTCTGACCATCCTGGTGCCTTCTCTGGACTCTCCAGCAGCTCCATGTCCTTGCTGTGCTGGCCCCAGAGCTGAAGCAGCTCTGCAGGTGGGGTCTCACCTGAGGGGCAGAGGGGCAGAATCCCCCCTGCCCTGCTGCCCACACTGTGGGACCAGCCCAGCACAGGGATGGTTTCTGGGCTGGGCCATGTCCAGCCTCTCCCCCACCAGCCCATAGGTTCTTTTCCCAGGGCTGCTCCATCTGCTCATCCCAGGATGGATTGATCCCAGGGGCTGGTCTGACCCAGGGGCAGGATGTGGGGCAACTTCCTGCCCTGTCTGGTCTCTTCAGCAAGAAAGCACAATTCGAAGTTGGCTCAAGAGGTTAAACTATTGAGAAAATAAACCTGGATCCAGTCTCATTCTTACCGTTTTTATCTTTCTTTTCTGTCAATAATGTCAACATGTTTATATTAAGAGTAATTCTCACCATTGTTGTACTTCAGTGCTTTTGTCCAATCATATTTCACCCTCTTTTTTGTATTTGTACACCCCTTGTTTTGGGCTCCAGCTTCAGGTTTGGGTTCCCTGCGCTCTGCTGAAGGTACAAAGACCTCCTGAGATACCAGTAGTAAAATAAGATATACTTCTGTGGGATAAGTTCAAGGGATGCATAGCTGAGAGTTTTGTGACATAAGCAATGGAACAGCACAATTCCTGCCATATGAACAGCCCTTTTTGTACTTATGCTTCTTCAGCACTCTTTGATTAGCTGCCTTAATTTTACCAACTAAATCTTTACCCTTCAGATTGTTTTCTGTCACCACAGGCATGATTTGGTCTGAAATGTGTTTTTCTGTCTTTCAGTCAGACAGCCAGAGCACCATTAGAACCTGATGCCACAGCCAGGTTAAGGAAATCACTCCCTAATCCACCCAAATGTTTTAATACACTGAGTGAAATAAGAGCTAAATGCATTTCCAACAATTTAGCAGGAATATGCTGATACATGTCTGCAGAGGGAGTAACTCACACTGAAGAGACCTTTGTGGCAGCTCTGGAGTTTGGTCCATGCTGAGCTGAGCTGAGCTGAGCTGCTGCCGAGGTGAGGGCTTGTCGCCGCCCACTGGCTCTGGTGAATCCAGAGGAGCATGGGACATCAAACTTACAGGGTAAACAACAACACAGCAACCCAGAAAGTACCTGGGGTTTGCCTTATATGGCCATGTTTGCAGCCTTCTGCCTATGGGATCAGACCTGTTGTGTTCAGGGCGGGGTTAACGGGACTTTATTAGTGTGAGCTGATTTGAATAAAACCAGATTTGCTTTTACACCTTATTGGTGAGTGCAATCTCCTTCTGGCCTGCTGCTGCAACATCTGGTGACCCCATGACACGATTGTTTTGGGCAAAACGTGCCAGCTGCAGAAGAAGCTGGAAACCTTAGTGGGGGCCCCTGA
>VWZD01002242.1:3365-14748 GCA_013396695.1 Sakesphorus luctuosus
ACAAAGACTTCCTTTCCTTGCAGATGGCAAATACCATAAACAAATCAGAATACAGGAAAATGAAACAGGCTTTGGCTTAGAAAAGCTCTTCCATGACTGCCTCACTGAAAATGTTTCTGAGGTTTGGGTGGAGGAGCCATACATTAGGCATGTGCATCAGGCAAGTGGACACTTGGTGTAACTAATACATATGTAGGTAGTAGAGAACCCCAGCCCCGGCCCAGATCGCCCCCGGATCCCCCCTTGCCGGCTCCTGCGAGCCTGAGCCCGGATCGCCCCATGGATCTCCCCGGACACCCCTGACCGCCCCTTCCCGGTCCCTGCGAGCCCGATCCCCGGCTCCAGCTCCTGCCTGGATCGTCCCCTGGATCCCCCCAGACATGCCCTGGATCACCCACCCCTTCCCGTCCCCTGTGAGCCCGAGCCTCGGCTCCAGCCCAGATCACCCTCTGCATTCCCCTGGGCACCCCTGATTGTAGGAAAATGCTGGAATGAATCCCAAGGAGGACAGCGCTGGAGAAACACCTTGAACAACTAAGAGGCTTGCTGTTGAAGTTTTAAAGTGTAGTTTTACTTGTAAAAGGGTCCTTTTTTGTTACAAGCCCCTGCCTGGCTCTGTTACCCCGCCTGTGCTGTGCTGACAACTACCACACCCTGTTTATTGTATCCCTAGAGTTTTCTCTGTTCTCTTGATAAGTCAGCCATTAAGGTGGTTTGCCTCGTCCTGGGCCAAGTGGTGCCCGCCCCCACTCAGGAGCCCCGGGGTTCCTAGAGTTCCCAGGCTCCTCCTCCCCTCTCTGCCCTGCTGTTCCAAGATGGGAAGCCCCGTGTCTAAGACCCCTACGCCTCGTGGCTAGGGGGGCAGGGCCAGGGCTCCAGGCAGCCCTGCCCTTGTCCCAGTTCCATTGGCTAAGGGACCTTAGACCCTGCCCATTCCTAAGTTTTCACCCAATCCAGCCCCAGATCTGGGATCTTCCCCCTGAGATCTTATAATACCTGGTGGATTGTCCCAATAAACGCTCTCTTGTCTGGACTGCCTGGACTCTTGGTCTCTGTCTCCCTTCTCTGCACCCCCTCGGACTAGGGTTTAGGGGAAATCAGAAACCCTTCTCCTTTCCCTGCAACACTGCACACCCAATCGCACCTTCCCGGCTCCGGTGAGCCCGAGCCCCAGCTCCAGCCCGGATTGCCCCCTGGATTCCCCCAGACATCCCCTGGATGCCCCCTTTCCGGCTTCTGCAAGCCCAAGCCCCGGCTCCAGCCTGGATCGCCCCCTGGATCCCCCCGGACACCCCCAATGCAACTTCTCTGCTCCTGTGAGCCCCATGCCTGCCGCTACTGCCATCACGGTGCGCTCTCTGCTTTCCATGCAGACACCGGCGCCGCGGCACTTCAGTTTAAAGTGGGCAGAAGGAGAACGATGCGACACCAGCCCTTTCCCTCTTCCCCATCCCGCCGCCTGGTCCTGGTCCTTGTCCCGGTCCTGTCCATGTCGCGTCCGGGGGGCGATGGCACCGTAGTGCTAGAGCGGGCCGGGGCGGAGGCAGTGAAGCGGGCCGTGGTGCTGGACGTGGCATCCCGGTTCCAGGAGGCGCTGGTGTGTTACCAGGAGGGCATTGACCTCCTGCTGGAGGTGGTGAAAGGTATTGTGGGAGGAGACCCAGGATTTACAAAATGGCAAGAGTATTACAAATGCTGGGTCGATGAGGATGTGGACGTTATAAATCTGAATGTTCCTAATGCTGATGTTTTGCACAGAATCTACAAGGACATGGACTCAAATGCCCCTTATATGGACACTTCGACCGTGTAATAAAAACTGTGTCACAAACATGTCGTCCTTATTGTATTTTCCCTTAGTCATTCCCTCTCCAAATTTCTTCTTCCCATAATCCCCTAGGGTCTCTTTCCCGCCACTTCTCCCTATTGGTTAAAGTTCTGTATCCCTATTGGTTCTTATCCCTGTTCTCTGATTGGTTTTTGTCCTTGTTCCATCATTGGTTGTTGTACCATTCCACCCCTATTCCCCACTGGTCCGTTTTTCAATCCTTCATTTGCATGCCTTCCGACCAATGGGAAGCTTGGTTCCACCTCTTGTTCTAGAAACTTCCCTGCTGAGCCCAGAAAAGGGGGCGATCTCAATAAGCTGTGCTTCTTCTGTTGCCACCAAGTCTCCTGGTGTCTGGACCTCTCTTCGGGGTGCGGCCGGGGATCTGTGCGGAGGGAGCCTTCCCTGGCTTTGAGGGGCTAAGGCTGATGCTCTGAGAGCTGAATCACTAGAGCTGATTAACAATGCAGAACTGAGCCCCTCAGAGCAGAATCCCTCACCAACATTTGGTGGTAAATCATCCACCATCGACTGGTGCCTTGTGTTCGTGATCGGCCTCGACTGCGTCACGGTGGAATTCACGCAGGGAGATCGGTGGAGTCCCCTGTTCAGCAGTGGAGCCCCGCGTTCAGCGGTTCTGGCTTGTTGTCTCGGCATTTGTATGGGAAGTGCACCGCTATCCCTTTGTGGGACCGATGAGCGAGTCGTCAGCCTGCTGGCAGGATTCCGGTAAGTAGCAGCCTGGGAAGCCTTTCTCCCCTTCTCCACATTTTCATCCATTTATTTTGAAATGAGTTGACATCTCTCTAAAAGAGAGCAGAATAACTATCATCGCCTTAAAGCCCTAATTACATTGGCCGACTGTCCCTTGGACAAGGCAGCAGTAAAATCTCTTACCAAGTACATTACGAAAACTGACTATACTCTGACTTTTCATTTAACGTCCCAAGACTGGGAGGCTTTTGGATGCAAGCTATGGGTGGCGGCGCAGAAAAACGATAAAAATGCAGCACATGGTGCTCTGGCATGGACTCTGATCCTTTCCATCCTAGAGGCAGAAAAGAAAAAGGGGGCCCCAGGACCAGTTTTACAGCTAGGGAGTTGTGGTCGAAACGCGGTACTGGCATCGCAGAGAATTCCCTTAACAACACTGCCCCAGTCATGAACCACCCCACGGCTCCCTTAATGAATCCAGACCCCAATCATGCCACATCCCAAAATGGGGGTAGTAACCCCCCCTCACTGCAGCATGTACAAAATGGCGCTGGGGGTTTTCCCACTATTGTGTCGTAAAATGAAGGCCTAGGAGGGGAGGGGCTAATCTATCAAGCCACAACTTTTCTATGAGATCAGGAGAGGAGGGGCCAAGTACCTTTTCAACATGGCAGCCCCCACTACCTTTTGACTCAGGCCCCACCTACCACCCAAGATGGCGGGCTCCATGGTGTTCTGGGTTGCCATGGCTATGGCCTACAACATCCGGCCCAGGATGGCAGTGCCCATGGTCAGGACTTACTTGGCTCCACCGGACAATTCCAGCAACCACATGTTTCATCGGCTACACATCCCAGAAAATCTAATAACCCATTCATTTCTGATCACTTGCCTTCTGCTCTGACTAATCCATTTCTTGTGTCAGTAGATGCCTCACATATCAGTCGCATGAGTAACATAGCAAGCTCAGTTAAAGACCTTCAGGAGTTAAGTCTAATAAGGGCATTTCCTGTTTTTTATTCTAACAACCAGCCGCCAACATGGGAGCCCCAGCCCCAGCCAGCTCAGCCCCCGGATCCCCCTGGACACCCCCAATGCACCTTCCTGGCTCTGACGAGCCCTACCCCCAGCCCCAGCTCCAGCCTGGATTGCCCCCTGGATCCTCCTGGACACCCTTGATGCACCTTTCCAGCCTCTGCGAGCCCGAGCCCCAGCTCCAGCCCGGATAAGCCCCTGGAAACCCCTGATGCACCTTCCTGGCTCCGGCGAGCCCGAGCCCCAGCCCCAGCCTGGATCTCCCCCTGGATCCCCCCTTTTTTTTAGCTAACGCAAGCCCCAGCTCTGGCTCCAGCCAAGATCGCCCCCTGGATCCCCCTGGACACCACCGAGCACACCTTCCCGACCGCTGTGAGCCCCATGCCTGCCGCTACCGCCATCCCGGTGCGCTCCCTGCATTCTGTGCGGACACTGGCGCCGCGGCACTTCAGTTCCAAGCGGGTGGAAGGAGAACGATGCGACACTGCCGTTTCCCTCCTCCTCGCCATCCCGCCACGTGTTCCCATTCCCGGTCCTGTCCATGTTGCGGCCGGGGGGCGATGGCACTGCTGTGCTGGAGCGGGTCGGGGCAGAGGCGGTGAAGCGGGCCATGGTGCTGGACGTGTCGTCCTGGTTCCAGGAGTCACTGGTGTGTTACCAGGAGGGCACTGACCTTCTGCTGGAGGTGGTGAAACATACTGTGGGAGGAGACCCAGGATTTACAAAATGGCAAGAGTATTACAAATGCTGGGTCGATGAGGATGTGGATGTTATAAATCTGAATGTTCCTAATGCTGATGTTTTGGACGGAATCTACAAGGACACGGACTCAAATGCCCCTTATATGGACACTTCGACAGTGTAATAAAAACTGCGTCACAAACGTGTCTTCCCTATTGTATTTTCCCTTAGTCATTCCCTCTCCAATTTTCTTCTTCCCATAATCCCTAGGGTCTCTTTCCTGTCACTTCTCCCTATGGGTTAAAGTTCTGTATCCCTATTGGTTCTTATCCCTGTTCTCTGATTGGTTTTTATCCTTGTTCCATCATTGGTTGTTTATGGGAGACGGGTCTGGACTGAACAGATGATCCAATATGGATTAGCTAGATCAGATGTTTATTAATGCCCGTACAACGCTTCTATATCTTTGGGTACAGGGTTCCCATACAGGGTTCGTGGCTTAGCCCTTAACGATTGGCTAATGGCCTTGCCTGCGCAAACAAAGGCTCTTTGTTATTGGTTATCCCCAGGTGTTCACGCGGCTCCTCTGATAGGCCATCCTGTTGCTAACTCTGCAGCTGGCAGCTCTCAGCACGCCCAAGGCTGCACCGCATTAAGCCACAGAGGCAAACCCTGGGTTTTTATTAAACAGCTCTTGGCCTTTTGGCCTAATTGAACATAAAATTCCTACATCTCCCCCGTTTTTCTTTTGTACCACCCAGGTTTGATGGAGTGTACGTAAAACAGCTTGTCTGATGCATCCAAATAAACATCCTACAACCATAACACAAACGAGTACAGCAATAATGCAAACAAAACCTTGTTTAACCAGGTCGCGAAGCCAACCACTTAAACACAGGGAATTGAACCAGGAATCTAGGGGAGAGACATTAACCGTTAACTTCTTCACCTTGCAAATCTGCATCCGAATCTAAGGCTTCTACCAACCTGTTTATGTAATGTTCGTAACTTTCCCGATCATTCTGCCTAATGCTCCCCCAATTTGGTCCCTTTTTCTCTAGCGGTATGCGCAGGAGCGCTTTATGTGCCGCTTCAGCAGATGCCCTGTGGAATTCTGCTGGAAACTGCATTTGCACAGGTGTGGCAGCAAATTGACCTTGCCCCAATAGCATGTCCAATTGTATAGCATGTAAAGGGTCTGCCTGAGGGCGAGGAGCATTAATGATTTTACGGCACTCCGTTTCCCACAACTTTTCCCGGTGCAAATACTGTGCTGGAATGCGCACCATTTTAGCAAGAGCCATGCAATCGTTAGCACACAACATTTGCGAACCAAAAATATAACTCAACATTTGACGCGAAGGCTCACTGTGCAGCCCGTATTGACGTCACTGTAGATCGAAGCTGCTGGAACAGCTTCCAGTCAAAAGGCCGATGTACCCCTGCAAGTTGACCTTGCACATTATTTTCATGAACCACCGGGAAACTAAAAGTAGACTCAATTGCACTGGCTGCAACCCAATCCTCTTCCAATAAAGCATTGTGAACCATGCCAGACCACTGCCCACTGCCCTTTGGGCGTAGCACCAACCCCCCACCTGACTCAATGACCGCATCTGTCCCCAACCTAAGAGTTTTAATGTTATCTGTAATGCCGGCGGGTGGTGGTGGAGCAAATGGCGGCGGGCAATGGCTTGGGGCAGAGGGAGGTTTGTAATTCCGAACATGTTTCTTGCAGGCGATGTCATCATTGGAGTCGGAGTCGCTGGAACCACTGGACCCTCTGGAACTGTCTGGTAACGGTGTCGTCTTAGGGGTTTTAGGGCGGCAGCTGGGTCCTGTTGTTGGGGCCCTGGCTTTGCTTTGGGACAGCCCTTGGGATGGCCTCTGCCCTTTTCTCTATCAGGATTGGATTCTGACTATAAACAGCAGTCTGTAACCTATCAGATGCGCATGCGGCATGGTTATTAGGGTTTAAATATGTTGAACAATTTGAATAAAGTTGGATTTCAGTTTCAGCATCACATTGATGTAGTTGAGTCCTGGCTGGTGGCTTGCAGCAATTGGTGACCCCTCACGTGATGTTTGGGGACGATGTGGCAGCTGCAAGCAAACTAGGATCCTGTGGCAGCTGATAGAGCTGGTAACACCAAAGAATGCGTGTTTGCGGCCACAAGAACTGACCGGTGAGTCAGGGAAGAATTACACAGGAGAGTGGAGCACTGTATCGGTAATGGAGCAGACTGTGATTGAAAGCTTAAAAAAACTCGCTTGTATTACTGAGCAGGAAATGGATAAGGCAGCATTGGAGCAGCTTTTGCAATGGTGCCAAAAGAGGGGACATCTAATAGATGCATACAGCATAGAAGCATGGGACAAAATAGGCTTGGACCTGTGAGACGCAGTCCAGCTTGCATCCAGAGAGGCATTAGAACTTGCCCCAGTTTACTGAATTGTTAGAGTGGTACTGTCTTATCTACATGGGGACTCAGGAAAAGCGGCAGCTAGTCTGAGAGAGAGATGGGGGGAGAAGCCCCATGGAGCGGCTTCCCTTCTGCCGCGCTGCTCCCCGTGCCGCTGCTCCCTGTGCCGCTGCTCCCCCCTCTGCTCCCCTCCGCTCCGCCATTGCCTGCCACTTGGAGGGACGGAGCCGCCTGCCTCAGGGTTGGGGGGATCACGCCGCTGCGTTCCAAGCTAGATGCGGAGGGACTGGCGACCACACGGTTGCTAGAACAAAGAGCAAACTCCGCGAAAACGTCTCCGGCATTCGCCGCAGCCGCACTGGGGAGAGGCATTGTGCAATCAGAAAGCCACGTGGCCAAACGCGGGCTTTTAGGCAAAGAAGATGCGCGTGCAAACGCCGCGCCGCTCAGGAGACCCGAGGTGGATGCGTGGGAACCGCAGCCCCTGAGCCCGGCCAAAGCGGCACCCCCACCCCGCGCCGAAAAAGCGGGGGGAAACAAACCCGGAGACAGCAGCCCCTGCCAAGGTTGGAGTCAGCAGTCAATTCAGCAAAGAGACACAAACTGCTAGCACCAAAGCTAGTCAAGAAACGGCACTTCTTAAAGAAACAGAAGCTAACATCGAAAGTTTTCAGCACCGGCAGAAGAGAGTGAGTGTAGTAAAATCCAGGACTTGAGTGTGTTTCTTGCCTTTATGTTTTGCCTTGTTGTTGTTGCTATCGGATGATGGGTATGGGAGATGTTTGCTCAACAAACTGATCTGGAAAGTTTCTGTTCAGGTAACGTCTTTGGGGAGCCCAACAGAGTGTGCCTTATAGGAATGCCTTATTATAACAGAAGGGATTTTACTTCTTATGGTATTGAGGAGGCAAAGGTGTCTAATAAAGCAATCCGAGGTAAAAATCAATTAAAATGTGCAGGAAAAGGTAAAAAACATTTCTGCTGTGTAAACGACACAAGTGCTTGTATAGGGGAAGCCATGGCAGATGTCATATGGCAGTTAAATACCTCTATGAAGAGGGAACCCCAAGAGCTAAGGCTGGTGGGATCACTCCCCAGAAATGAGTCATGTGTTCTGTTTCACCCTATCCATTTTTCTAACAGGACAGAGCAACATTGGTCAGAACAATATTTTCTATAGGAGATACAGATGTCACCCCTCATAATAAGAGTTACACCAACAACAGCTGGTGCTTGAATATTATTGGGTCAAAAATTGCAGGTCACTCACAAACAAGGTTAGTGCACACCAAAGGCAACCAGAGAAGAGCATTGCCCTCTGGATATTTTCTGATCTGTGGTAATCGAGCATGGCAAGGCATACCTGCCCAGGCAAAAGGTGGACCATGCTATTTAGGTAAGCTAACTAAGTACACACAGTCAATGGAAAATCGTGTCTGGTGGTCAAGAAACTTTAATTCTCAAGCAGACAATAACGCATTAGAACATTGGAGTGATGCACGTAAATTGCTAGTATCAGTGTTTGCTCCAATAGGTGTTAAGTTTGATTCAGATGCTAAATTACTGGGTACTGGAACAATTGGCAATCATTACCAAAACACTTGATAATTTTTCTGCAGATGCAAATGAGATACAACAAGCAGTATTGCAAAATAGAGGGACCCTAAAATCCCTGCTAAGGATTTATGGTTACATCTGTGACGAATTTAAAGGGATGTGTAATACAGAATTAGCCACACACTCTAAAAAGGTCCATGTTAAAATACAAATGGTGAAAAATAACCTCAACAAGCTAACTGTTGGCATTTCTCCTTTAAAAAGAGGGATTTCTTCCCTGAGCTTAAGCAGTTTACAAGATGCTTTGCCAGAAGAAGAGGTTTTAGTTTTGGCTTTTTCCATGATTTATTTTGTTGCTATTGTTAATAGAGTTGGTCGTTGACTGTCCAATGACAGCCCAGTTTCAAGTCGGCAGGTTGTTAGCCCTACCTCCAAGTTGCAAACAGATCCTAAAGGCACAAAGGTGTCTGAAAGTTTTTCAAGTAAACACTGTCATTCTCAGCTAAGTGGTAAGAAATGGGCTTAAGCAGTCTTAAGATCATTGCACTGCCAAGCTGCTCAGCAGGCTGCAGGGGTAAGACACCTGTCCCCTCAACTGCAGAGCCTCTGTGAAGTTTCTTTACACATTAACACTTGTTTCCAGGCAGCAGTCCCAGGAGTGTCTAAAGTGACTGAGTCTCAAGGCTTCTCTCAGTAAACTCTACGATGGCCAGGTGGAGTTTGAGAGTTAACCTTGAAAGATTGCACAAGAAGTATTAGCAGCTGGACTGAAGATAGCTTCTTTACTAATTGAAGTCACTGCATTCATGGACACTTTGCACAAAATGGACAGTGGTTTGTGTGGTGATGACTACAAAGAAAAAACCACAATCTCACACGTGTGAAAAGTTTCTTGTTTTGCACTGGTTGTAAGTTGTAAGTTTGTAACAGTTGTTTTGAAAGTGTAAATCCCAAGCCCTGCATGTCTTGGACATGTATTGGTTTGTGTCAGTTTACAAGGTTCTATTTTTAAAAAGGAGGGGGAGATAGGGATGTGTAGCCCACAGAATGTATTAAAGAAAGTCCTGTAATGTTTCGGATTGGCTAAATCCAAGAGAAATTAATAATTTTTAAAAATTTTCCCATTTTCCAGAAAATTGGCACAATTCTCAGACCTTTAAGGTTCAGGTTGCAGTGTATCAACCTCACTCATTTAACGAGTAGTGTTGATGCATGAATCTGGGTGATACCTTAATGAGTGGCTAAAGAGCCTAGGCCCTGGACCTTAGCTGATTTCATTGTTAAAACAATATTACTGTGTTGTTTTGTGTTTTTTGTTTCTGCTTTTGAAAGGAAAGGGGGAGATGTTAGGGCCCTGGCTTTGCTTTGGGACAGCCCCTTGGACAGCCTCTGCCCTTTCCCCTATCAGGATTGGATTCTGAATATAAACAGCAGTCTGTAACCTATCAGATGCGCATGCGGTGTGGTTATTAGGGTTTAAATATGTTGAACAATTTGAATAAAGTTGGATTTCAGTTTCAGCATCACATTGATGTGAGTTGAGTCCTGGCTGGTGGCTTGCAGCATCCTGTGGCTTCCAAGGTCGATGCAGAAGAGTGAGTCGTTCCGGCTGCTTCACTGACCTTTTTTGCATTCTCAAGCACCGGCACTTGGACGCCTGGGGCAACAGGGACTGTCTCAAATAGCCTAGACTGTCCACCGTGATCTTCACCGGCATCTAAGAATTGCTGAGCCGCTAACGCCACCTTCTTTTCAGCTTTGTATTGCTTGAGGTGATTTACAACCTCTCACCAAATCGGCCCTAGCTCTTTGGCTTCTTTACTACCATCTGTAGTTTTTTTTCCAAAGACTGTCTCCCACCTCTCACCATTCTCCAATATCAAAGACAGACGAGGGCGACTTAAAGTGTCCCACCTTTTCAGCCCAGGTAAGCAAATTCTGTAGCTTTTATGCGGGCACAGCAGCCTCTCGCATAGCAAGAAATTCTATAATAATGCATGAGCTACTTCCTTCGTCATTTGACCGAGTTGTGTAGCCCTCCGGCCTGCTTCATTCATCATTTGACCGAGTTGCGCAGCCTACCGGTACACCCGGGCTGTCAAATATCCCTTTGGTGTGGCGACCTTCTCTTCCAACATGTCGTTTTTCAAGGGCTCTCGCACGTCCATACCTGCGGAGTTCTGCGGGTCAGCAACCCTGCACGTTCAGACCAGCTGAATTCTGTGAGGCCCCACACGTCCAAGCTTTTGCTGGATTCCGTGGGTTAAGCTTCCATGCCCATTCAGAACCGGCTGAATTCGGCAGGTCTGGGGTCCCTGTTCCAGGCCGCCAGATATGGGAGACGGGTCTGGACTGAACAGATGATCCAGTATGGATTAGCTAGATCAGACGTTTATTAATGCCCGTACAACGCTTTTATATCTTCAGGTACAGGGTTCCCATACAGGGTTCGTGGCTTAGCCCTTAACGATTGGCTAATGCCCTTGCACGCGCAAACAAATGCTCTTTATTATTGGTTACCCCCAGGTGTTCACGCAGCTCCTCTGATAGGCCGTCCTGTTTGCTAACTCTGCAGCTGGCAGCTCTCAGCACGCCCAAGGCTGCACCGCATTAAGCCACAGAGGCAAACCCTGGGTTTTTATTAAACAGCTCTTGGCCTTTTGGCCTAATTGCACATAAAATTCCTGCAGTTGTTGTACCGTTCAACCCATATTCTGCACTGGTCCGTTTTTCAATCCTTCATTTGCATGCCTTCTGACCAATGGCAAGCTTGGTTCTGCCCTTTGTTCTAGAAACTTCCTTCCTGAGCCCAGAAAAGGGGGCGATATCAATAAAGTGTGCTACTTCTCTTGCCACCAAGTCTCCAGGTGTCTGGACCTCTCTTCGGGGTGCGGCGGGGGATCAGTGCGGAGGAAGCCTTCCCTGGCTTTGAGGGGCTAAGGCTGATGCTCTGAGAGCTGAATCACTACAGCTGATTAATCACGCAGAACTGAGCCCCTCAGAACAGAATCCCTCTCCAACATTTCGTGGTAAATCATCCATCATGAAGGTGCTGACGAGAGCTCAGGGAGAGTCCAGGGAGGGCAGTTCTTGCTCGGCCCCAGGGCCCAGGGCTGTGCGGAAACTGGCCCCTGTGCTTTTGTGG
>VWZD01002243.1:0-16095 GCA_013396695.1 Sakesphorus luctuosus
ATCTTTCAGCATAGTTTGAAATATTTTGCTCCCCTAGGCAAAGCGTATTTTACTCTTGGTTTCAAGCAAAAGCTGGAGGCGGGCTGGGAGTCATTTCAGAATTAAATCCTTTCCTTAAATTTAATTTGTGATCTAGAGACCTAAGCAAGAAACAAACCAGACTCTAAATGTTTCAGCAGTTGTACACACATGGCTTCCCAAAGTTAATACTGAGCTCTCTCTGTCCCAGGACATGGAATTCGCTTCTAGTATGAATATCCATCTGTAAGGCAGTCACATATGAAAACAATAACCAAGGAAGAAGGAAAAAAGTCAATAAGGAAATTTATATATAGCTGCTATTAAACTGGAGGAAAACAAACGATCTGTTGGGGTCAGTTTTGCTGGGAAATCAATTTGAGCCAAGTTTTATTGTCGTCTCTGGTAGATCCTTCATGTTATTTGCTTGCACCTTTCATGGCCACAGCTGAGGAGGTTTTTGCACTTGTGAGCTCCTGGATCTCTGTGTTTGTCACCTTCTCAACACCCACAGTCCCAGCTGTCACAAACGCTGCCTGAGGACACTGAGAGCTCAAAGGACATTTCCCCTTTGAACTCCAGGGAGTTTGGAGTGTTCACATTAACTGCTTGAAGCAGGTAGGCTGGAGCACCAGCAAATACACAGGCATTGCATGAGACTGCTGAGACCAAACCTCTTCATGTGTGGCCACACAAGCCTAAAGTTTGTTATAAAAATCCACAGCTCTTATTCAAGTGAAGAAGTTGAGAGCACTAATATAGTAATCAAAATACCAATAAAAATATAAATACGAGACACGGGATTAATTAAAAATATCACTAAAAAAACATTTATTCATATTCTAAAAGACTCCTCTCCTTACATTTTACCTTTAAATGCATGTTTTCTAAACGATAAACTGATTCAACTTTTCTGATACTTTAATATAGTTTTTAAAATTTGATTTAATCCTAAAAAGCTTGATAATGTCTCAGTATTTGCTAATAATTTTACCTTTACATTTTACCTTTAAATGCATGTTTTCTAAATGATAAACTGATTTAACCTTTCTGATGCTTTAATAGCGTTTTTAACACTCGATTTAATCCTAAAAAGCTTGATAATGTCTCATTATCTGCTAACCCATAGTGCAAACTTTGTTTTGTTGGTGGGAAATGCAGACATTGAACATACTTGTTCTTGCATTCTCCTCTTGCACAATATGATTATCTATTAATTTTAAGACAGAAAAATCATGGAACTTCAATGAAAAAAATGGATATTCTCAATATTGAGTACTTCTGTTACTTTTTGTAGCCAGGTTTTGAATTCGGTCTCATCCTATTGTAGTTAATAATTCTTTTCAGGAAACAAGAAACTCTTGGTTGTCTCCTTCTCATATGGAAGATGAAAGACTGTGCATGGCTGTGCATGGTGATGCCTTCACTGTTTCATTGTTTATAATGTTAACGTCCTTCAACTATGTTTCTTCTCTTTGCTGGATTTTCAGACTCTTCCAATTAAACAGTAAAATACAGTAACTGAGCTGCTCTGGTGCTACAAAATGTAAATTAAGGCTGATTTCTGCTTAGACAGTATTTAGAACAGAGCTGAAGTTTGACATTGTGTTCTGGGATTGCATGCAAAAATAAATTAGTTCCAAGGTCCAAATACCAAGTTGTTCCTCCCACTGCACCTGGACCCATAGAGCAGGTTATTTTAACTCTTATTGTATCTGAAATCCATTGATTGCAGTAGATTTATGCATAAACTTGGAAGTCATCTGAACAAGATATTTTCTTCTATTGGCTTCAAGACTTCATAACCCTTTTCAAAGCCACCTCTTTAAGAGGTAGAGCAGAAAAACAAAAAAAAGATGGCAGCAAGGTTTAAAACTTTGGCAGTCCAACTTCTCCCAGACCAGCAAAGAAAGGCTGTGCCATGTTCTGTACTGTTTGTTTTTGGTTTTGTTTGTTTTTTTTTTATTTTATAATTTTATTTTTATCTTGATGTGGGATTAAAGGTGCCTGAATGCTCCCCTGGTTATTCCTCTCCCCTCATTTGCCCATGTTGGGAGGGATGTTGTCTCTTCCAGACACTCTGGATGATTTTGAAGCAGCTTTGGGAGCCCTAGGGATTAGAAAAGGTATATGAATGTTTTATAATGTTATTGATAACTGTGCAGCAGATGCTTTTCTAATAAACTGCTGGGAGATAAGTTACTGGGAGCATCTGCAGAGATGTGTGCAAATGAGCTCCAAGTAATTAATACTGTGTTGGAAGAAAGCTTGTTTTAAAGCATATCTGTATTGGAGCATGTAAGACTATTCCAGCCTGCCCTGAGAATCTGTTGGAGCACAAATTACCATAATTTATTAGAGGAAAAGCCATTTCTGTTAATCATGTATTAATTATTCATAAAATCAGTATTAATGTTACCTTAATGGGAAGTGTTACCAGCTGGGGTGCTGGGCTTGGCTATCTACTCACATACTAAAAAAAGATGAATACCTTGACTTAAAAAGAAGACATAAAAATGACTTATGAGAGCATAAAAGCAGCAAGTATGAGTATACAAGTGAACGTAGAGCTGGCTGTGGTGGAGAAGTTCAGCCTGCTAAGCACTTTGTGTCTTGGCTCCAGCACTGCTTTGTGCCTGAGTGGAGTTCAAGTGCAATTACTGAAGGATGTTAATTACAAACCAGGCCTGTGTACTTTCCCCTAATGCTTTTCAGCTCTTCACCAACATAGATCTGGTGCTTCTGAGTAAAACAGACCCTTTCCCATTCTGCTGGAAATAAATAAACCCCAGCAACTGATTTTACTAAAGAACTTCAGGATGAATTCTTCCTGTTGCAGGGGGTGGAAAAAAAGGCAACTTTTTAGTATTTTCCACAAGTTATTGTGAAGCATGTGAAATATGAAAATGCTGCTCAGAGGATGTGTTCAAGCCAGAATCATAGAATTGATTGGGTTGGAAAAGACCTCGGAGATCATCAAGTCCAACCCTTGGGCCAACTCCAGTCCCTTTACCAGATCATGGCACTCAGTGCCACGGCCAAGCTCACTTGAAAAACCTCCAGGGATGGGGAATCCACCCCCTCTCTGGGCAGCCCATTCCAATGCCTGAGCACTCTCTCTGCAAAGAAGTTTTTTCCCATCTCCAACTTCAATTTCCCCTGGCAGAATGAAAGTGTGTATATGTATATATCTATATTTTTATTTTCTCCTGGCTATTGCAAGTTCTCTTGCAGAAATGAAAACCCAAAGAGAAAAAGCACTGGCTAAAAAATGCAAATATGTCATGCCTGTAAAGTCCAGTTAGTTTTATATGAACTGTAAAAGCTTTATAGGATTCAGCTGATATTAAATTGTTTAGATCAGCTCTAGAGCTTTTTTTATTAGGATAGCAAAATGTTGAACTTATAAACACATTTCCTTTACATGTTAAGATAAAAGGCCATTTATTAGGAAAAGATTTTTTTTGAAATGACAGTTACAACCTTTGGTGTGTGATCTCCAAGATACGATCTGATTTACTTTGGCCAAAGCTGTAGAAAAGAAGCATTTGGGGTGGGGAGCCAAACCAAAAGAAACAGAAAAAAAATAATTTTAAAAAATTGCATGGCTTTCAGTGAGTCCAGGAAACCTGGACCTGGTCTTGGAACAGCACATAGAGCTGGGTGGTCTAAAACTGAACTGATGTTCAAGGACCTGAGGTAATTATGAGTGTGTGTCTGTGTTTCATTGATGGTATCTCCAAGTTGTGGGTGGTGGGTGAGTCTGTGGCATGCAATCAGTTCTCATGCCTAACTCTGATGGATACATCTGAAAAATTGGGTTATTTTGCAGTTTAGATTATTTAAAAAAAATCAGATTTCATTTTCAAAGAAAAGTGGTAAAGGAGAAGTATGTGTGGGAGCAGTTTTTATCTGGAAAGCTTACCAAATAGTGCTCTAAAAGAGACTGTGTTCTGCAGTGAGCTGGTGGTTATTACTGGCCATGGATACCAGGAGCAACTTGGACATGATGCATCCCAGCACCATTTTCCACTTGCATCTGAAACTGTTATCAGAGTTCTGCAGTCTGGTAATGATAATACCTCAACATTATAACAAATAGGTAGTACTGCTGTTTTGTTCTGTGTTTTGAAAGTATTTCATTGCTTCCCCTGTAGTAGCAGATCAAAACCATCTGCTGTGTTGCCACTAGTCCTGCAGTCCAAGAGAGGATCTCGGCTCGTTTTCCACAAGCCCAGTGTGCTCCAAGACATGTGTACCAGGACTGTGATCCAGCTGCTCCCTGTTGAGACAAGTCCAGACCTTCACTCATGAGTCTTTTAAATGGAAACCACACTCTTTGCCAAGAATTGGAACAGAGATAAACTCAGTTTGCTTTTCTCTCTCCCATCCTCTCCCCCTCCCCTCTGCAGCTCCATCCCCCATCACAGTCATAAGGAAGGACAGGACATCCAGGAACAGTGTGTCTCTCTCCTGGCAAGAACCTGAACATCCAAATGGGATCATCTTGGACTATGAGGTCAAATACTACGAAAAGGTGGGAAGAAAGATCAAAGGGGAGGTTTTTGTCTTGGCAATAGTTAATGACAATATTGCATCTTGCCTGTGTTAAGGATTCAGAAACACCCCCATTTACTCATTGTCTCAAAGACATTAAGTGTTGAAACTGTTCAACTTTTGGTAATAAGGACATCAGGAAAATATGAAATGAAAATGTTGAATTGTGTTGTCTACCAAAGGCAGCCCCAAACACACCAGAGCAAACACAGGAAAAGGAAATAATACAGTCAGCTCCTTTCTTGTCTTATGTTATTGAGTACATTTTGCTTGCTCAGTTCTATTATGCTGTCAGTGTTCTTACATTGATCTGTCAGTGGCCATGTGCTGGTGCTTCCCTGTGGCACAAACAACTTTTGCACAAGAAAGTATTGGGAAAATTATGGATTATCTTTTGGGCTGGTTTCCACTATGAAAATCTCCACTTTTCAGTAATATTTGAATTCTTCACAAATTGTAAGTAAATAACTAAATTGTTTGAGAAACAGACACTTTAACAGGCAAAGCAAAACAAGGAATTAATTCCTGACTTCTCAGGGGCAGGCTGGTGTTCAGCCAGCCCCAGGAAAGCTGGGCTCCATCACATGTGGTGGTGGCTTGGGAAGACAAATCACGCCAAACATTCCCCTCTGCCTTCTTTTCCCCCAGGTTGATATGCTGAGCAAGACCCCATGAAGTGTGGGATGTCCCTGTGTTCAGTTCTATCAGCTGTCCTGGCTGTCTCCTCCCAGATTCCTGAGCACCCCAAACCTCCTCCCTGGTTGGGTACTGTAAGAGCCAGGAAGGGCTTTAACCTCGTGGAATCGTGCTCAGCAATAACAAAAACATCCCTATATTATCAAACCTCTCTGTTTCCAGTGTAAATCCAAAAGCACCTCCCAGATTCTCTGAAGAAAATGAGTTCTACCCCAGCCAAAAACAGTACAGGTGATCTCTTGGGTTTTAGTTGCTCCAAAAGAAGAGATTTTTTTCCCCCGTTCTGTGCATTCAGTTCATTTTAATTAAATCACCAGTAAGTTTTATTGGTGTGTTTGTTGATTTTAGATGTTTTGATCATGGTTCTACACAGAAATCGGAGTTTTCTCTCAGTTTCCAGTGCTGTTTGTGTGCACAGGCAGAGCATGCAGCTGCTGTTCCCACCGGGTGTAGCCACTCCTGGGGAGCAACTGGTTGTCACAAGACAACTTTATAAGACAACCACCCCTTCTTATGAGGCTGATCTTGCACATGTGTTCCTTCCCTTTGAAGTCTGTAATCAGGAGTTCAGATGCACCAGACAGTTTGCTTTTAACCCAGAGAGCCAACTGACTGACAGTGGGAGCCAGACCATTTAGAGCAAAAGGCTTTTAGAAACCCAACCTTCTGGCACCAGGGATTTTCAAGTATGTTCTGGAGTCCCAAGCCTATTTCTCAGGGTTTACAAGGGAAGAAAAGAAGACAAGTGTGTTCTCAGGAGGCTGTAATCTATTGTCCTTTTAAGATTTGCAAATTATAATAGATATAAAATTAATGCTCTGTAAAGCCTACCTGAGGCCAGAGCAGCCTATTCTGGACTGTTGCATTTCATTCCTTCCCCAAACACCCCTGGAAGATGATTCCTTTGAGTCTGAGGTTTCTAAGTATGCCTCCCTCCCTCCTCTTTTCTTTTTAAACCAGTCCAATCTGTTTGCTTTCCTGCTTCAGAAATCCTCCTGGTTGTGCTCATCAGAAACCCCCCCACGCCTGCTCAGTGGCAATTGCTGGGAATTAAACCCTTCCCATTTAGCAATCTGGGTATTTCTCCTCACAGGTGTCTGGGGTTGAGCTGGCAAAACGCCAACTGCCCAAGTACAGAGAAAAGGCTCTTCCCCCCCCTCAACCAGCCAAGGGAAAAGGGAAGAAAAGGGAGAGGAAAAAAACCTCTAAACCAGGTTTATGCTGAAAACTAACTACATGTATTTATACAGAAAAGAGAAAATTAACAGAAAACTACAATATAACACACACACAAGTTATATGTAACAAGAAATAACCTCCCACTCCCCAATTAATACAAAGTGTATTACTCTAGATTCATAAGCACTCTAACACACACCTAGCAAGAAACAGAAAGAGTAACAACAAAATATTTCTACTTCCCTGAACTTAAACAAAAGGCAAGGAGTGGCAATAGCAGGAGCGAGGCCTAACAGGGCAGAATACCGGCAGCACGTCTTCCCTGCAGCTCAGCCATGGTGAAAACTGAACTGAGCCACTCCCACACACTGGGTTTTACCCCTTTTGAGATGATGTAAGATGGTGTGGAATACAATATTACTGGCTAGAAGAAGTCAGCTGTTCGCTAGCTCGGCCCAGCTCAAGGCAGCTGACAATTTCAGGCCTAAATCTGAACTCCAAGGCCCAAATTTAGGCCCATCAGCCAAACCCATGACAACAGGTCATATCTGATTGCTGGGAGATGATTTGTGTTGAGCCATTCTTTTCCATCCTGCCTGGTTTTGGTTGCCATCCGCTTTGTAATCTCTTAGAAATTAAAAGATAGAGCATTAATGGAGTAATACAGGTCAGCCCAATTCTCTCATACCCCTTGTTTGTGAAATTATTTTGCTAGGCTGTTCTGAAATTTGAAAGAATACGTGATATTTATGGGCAACTTCATATTACTGGTACTTAAGATGTTAAAATAGGTTTGGAATAAGGATGGATGTGTTGTATCTAAATTATGATAATGTGTAGTTTTTGTAAGGCACTGAAAAAAATACCTGGAAAATACATATTTTCTGCAAGAGATGTTAAACAACCTGTTCAGTTGTTTGGTTTTTTTCATTAGTAGTTGCACTTGTGTAGCTGAGGGAGTAGAGCTTTATGTGTTTCTGGAGAAATTAGAAACTACAGTTTTGGAAGACTATTCTAACCTTTTGGAATGAATCATAGAGTGGTTTGGGGTGGAAGGGACCTTAAAGAACATCAAATTCCGTAGCAGGGACATTTCCCTCTGGACCACGTTGCCCAAAGCCCCATCCAACCTGGCCTTGGACACTTCATAGAATTATAAACTGAGAGTGGCAGTTTTTCAGACTCAGTGTTTGAAATAAAATTGTATTTTTTGGTAGACATCTTTAGAGCCTGATTCTGAAGCCCTACTCACTCTTTATTTGAAACATTTAAAAGAAATAAAATCTTCCTTCAGAGGAATGCTGTATGGAACTTCTAGGCATTTGTTTTATGGCAAGGCATAACATTTTATTTTAAGTTAATGGTACTAAATGACACCCCAGTTTAGTCCATCCATATAATGCTGTGCTGAATTCAAAGTGGCCATCAAGGCACACAAATAACAAAGCCATGGGGTTTTTTTCTTACACAAGCCATTTACTTTGTTTTCTCCTTGTCCTTGTTCACAGAATTATGTTCTCTTGAAGGAGTATCTTGTCATGCAAAGATACTGGGGGAAAAAGCCATCTCCTAAATACCACTCATAAACTATTAATTGTTTCAATTAAAAATGCTGCTTACAATCATGCCAACTAAATCCCACGCACTTTATTAACGTGAAGTCTCTCAGCAGTGAGAGGCTGCAAGTCATTGCTTGCAGAAGAGATTTGCTTTTGCCATCACAGAAATTGTGTGCTTGGTAGACTGGTTAAAACCAACCCAGAGCTCTGCACTTTGTAGCCTTTCTGAGGCTGATAAAGTAAATTATATGCAAATGCACTTTGCTGCTTTTAAACTCTTATTATTCTGGTGTTGAGTGTGGGTAGGCTGGGTGTACTGATGAGATTTGTAGGAAATGTATCAGTGAAGGTTCCACATCTGGCAGTAAGGGAAGCAGGATCAGGATTGTGGCTTCCTCCCAAAGAGCTGGAGTCAGGTTTTGGCCTCTCAAGTGTCCATGAAGCTGAGGGAAAAAATGTTATATAATATAAGCATTTTATGTGCTTATCTGAAAAAGGACATACCATTCACTCCCACGAGTATTGCCACTATAAATTTAAAATTTCTTCAGACTATGTCATTTATAAGCCATAATATAAAATTATAAAATGTCATCTGCAAATGAGACACCAACAGTAGTGGAATTTGCTTCCCAGTAAAGTTTGTGTCTGGTAAGCTATGCAGAAAGACTCAGGAAGAATGTGCTTTGTGCATCCAAGTTCAGATTTCTCATCAGTGTTTGACTGAAGTTCTGCTCTGCAAAGCCCAACTCTCCCTTTTTGTGTATTCCTTCTGCTTCTTGCAGCTGTAGTGCTGGATCTCTGGAGTTCCACTTTATCCCCAGGAAAGATAAACTCGGGCTTTTATGTGGTGTTTCACTGATTTGATTACTAGGAGCATAAAAAATGACTTACAAACTATGTGTGTAAAAAGCTTCCCATAAACTGAGATACCGTGACATCCTCCATCCCATTGTTTTAATCGTTTATTTTCCCAGTTCCACTGTGGATTATTAACAGACAGGGCCATGACTATATTTTCCCTTGCACGTTTGTATCTACCCCCAGAAAGAAATGTTTGCATTTCATAAAAGCAGCCTGAAGCAAGATCAAAATGAGTGTCCAGCCATAGCATACACAAAAGATTTTGTGTTTTAAAGACAAGATTATGATGTCTTTGAAATTAAAATAGCTGCCTACATGCAACTGAATGATGAGATAAGGGAAGCCTGCAAATTATAATACTGGGCCTTTGTTAGTTTAAAAAGAAATAACTTTATGCAAGCCTATTAGCTCTTTAGAATGTCTCCCTGTAAATTTTCTCCCCTGAATTTATAACAGAAAACTTTTTAGACAAGTATTGGGAAACTCAGAGGAGGTCCAATGCTGGTTTCCTTTTTATTTTTAGAGTGCAAAGAAAATGGACAACAGTAAACATTTTTATAGCCATTCTTTGAAGACTAGATCGAGCTCATCCTATCTGAGGTTTTGATTTTGGAGGTTAATTTTAGGCACAGCCTTAGCTACTTTTTCTGTTGTTTTCCTTTTCCTTTTTTTGTCCTTTCCTTTTCCTTTTTTTGTCCTTTCCTTTTCCTTTTTTTGTCCTTTCCTTTTCCTTTTTTGTCCTTTCCTTTTCCGTTTTTTGTCCCTTCCTGTCCCTTTTTTGGTCCCTTCCTGTCCCTTTTTTTGTCCCGTCCTGTCCCTTTTTTTGGTCCCGTCCTGTCCCTTTTTTTGGTCCCGTCCTGTCCCTTTTTTTGTCCCTTCCTTTCCTTTTCCTTTTTTGTCCTGTCCTTTTCCTTTTTTGTCCTGTCCTTTTCCTTTTTCTGTCCTGTCCTTTTCCTTTTTCTGTCCTGTCCTTTTCCTTTTTTTGTCCCGTCCTTTTCCTTTTTCTGTCCCATCCTTTTCCTTTTTCTGTCCTGTCCTTTTCCTTTTTTTGTCCTGTCCTTTTCCTTTTTCTGTCCCATCCTTTTCCTTTTTCTGTCCTGTCCTTTTCCTTTATTTCCACCCATTTTTCCCTTTCACTGTGATTTCTCATGTGCACAATATTGAATATTAAGTGGAGATTCTGCCAATCCCCCTAACGATGGTGTCAGTGTTTCAGTTCCTCTATATGAGATTGCCAAGAACAGGGTCCTTGGGCTTCTGTGGCACGGAGTGAGCAGTTTCTGATCTCCACCTCCCAACTGAGATTAGCCCAACTTTATTACTGTGGACAGCCCTGCAGAGTAAACCCACTAAACCAACTCCAGGCACTTGAACTTTACACATGAAGGTGAAGTGGCTTTGGCAATGAGTGTGTTGAGTATTTTCCAACCTCTGTACTTGTGCATTGGCACTCCAGTGTTGTCAAAACTGAAATGTCAGACCCTCCCAAGCTAATGCAATGCCATAAAAAAAAAAAAAAGAAATAGTGGGAATTGGGTGAGATTCTTTGCATCCGACGTGCCTTAACTGAGTTTCTGTTTTCAAACAGGCCCAACTCAATGGGTTTAGTGTTTTGCAGAGTGTTCAAAGTGAAAGGACAGCACATGAAATCCCCAGCACCTCCAGAATAAAAAAAGTCCATGCTGGGGAACCTAAACAATTGAGATTCTCACAGTTTCCCACATGTGTGGCTGCTGTCCAAGGTTTTTTTTGAGACAGTTCCAGCTGCCATATTGAGGAAGCCAAAAATGCTCTTTTGGTACAGGATGGCTTTAATAAAATAAGCAATACCTCAGGCTCCAAGTGCATGCTTAAATTTTAAGATTATGTGCTTACAGCAGGACTGAGACATACTTTTATCAGAATTAGCTTTTTACGTGGTGTGAAGTGTATCCAAACCTACTAAATTACAAACCACTCCTCCTCTTATGCCATATAAAAGGTCATTATGTCAGAAATAGGTGACTGTTAGGCAGAGTGTGGTTGTGAAGACTGAGTTCAGTGAGGTTTTGCCCAAATGAGGGTGGATGCATCAGTCTCATAGTTTTTATAGCATAATAGAAACCCAGTAAATTTGCCTTTTCACTGAGCTGAGGTCTCCGAGTGGAGTTTCTCTTCTGACTGTTAGGAAGGTCTTGTAAAATGCAAGGCAGTAAAAACTGTATCCTGTGAACACCTCTGTAGGGCCCTAAAATGTCTAAGTTGGCCTGTTACAACTTCCAGTTCAGTGCAGTAGGCAAACATTATGTACCTTTTTTTAAATAACAGTTTACTAATTTTCTTGTTGTATTACAGACTATGGACATAATTATACAACTGGTTAATAAATTGTCAGGTACTCAGCATGCCTAGTATTGAATTTAAAGCATGAGGCCATAGAAGATCTAATGATTTAGATGTCTTGCTAAAAGATGATTGCAAATGAATGTTTGTACAAGCACTTGTCAGACTGTAAATATTCAGAAATTCTCCTTTTCTCCCCAGGTCATTTGTAGTAATTTAATGTCCACCACCTCTTGTTTCTGTTTTTTTAGGGTGTGGTTTTAATCTGATAATTTCTTTTTTTCAAAAGCAGGAACAAGAGACAAGCTACACTATCCTGAGAGCCAAAGGCACCAATGTGACCATCAGTGGCCTCAAACCTGACACCACCTACGTCTTCCAAATCCGAGCCCGAACTGCAGCTGGATATGGGACAAACAGCCGCAAGTTTGAATTTGAGACCAGCCCAGACTGTATGTGTTTGTTCAAATGGTTTACACTGACATCCTGCCCACTTTCTCACTGGTTTGAATGGCTGCTCTCACTCCTTTTTTAGTTTAGGAAATACATCTCATAACTATTTATGGTGTGTCTTTCTGGGTAGCATGGCTGTATAAGTTTATATTTTGTCATTAAACTTGAAACATGCTATAAAGAGTGTACCACAACCATCACAGGTAGTATTTTCTTCCATTCCCTACCTTACTTCTACCTCATGCCAGAATTGATACCTTGCTAGACCAGGGCTCTTGGTGAGAGAGGAAGTTTGATAGCAAAACAGATTCACAACCTCACAGTGCTCCCAATTTATGGCCTGAACCCCCTGGACTATAAACCTCTGCTCCCAGAGAATTGGTGTTTTATTGGTCCCTTGGTGCTGTGGGTTGGTGGAGCTCTTTGTGTTACTGCAGAGCATTGCTGATGTCTCCTGGGCAGCCTCGAGAGAACACTAAAATGCACAGGCTGGGAAGGATGTTAATTCAGTTGAGTAGCTGGGCAAGAAGTTGAGCTGTTTGGGTTCCTTCTCTCTGTCATGGCATTTTTGGGTGGTCCTGGGTAATTATTCAGTAGACTAGCACTCTTTTTCTTTAATACATAAATCGTAACATTAGTTAAGTAATGACCTTGATAAGAGAAAAAGCCACAAAAAAGAACTGCTAAGAGAAAGTTTTGTATTCCAATAGCAGCAAAGGTATTTATTGACAACGTTGGGGGCACAGCCAGTTCAGACAGGGCAAAAGCTTGCTTAACTTGTTTGTGGAAAATGAGCCATTTATAGCCTTAAGTTCATAGTTAACATCATCTAATTCTCATATTAATGACTGGGCAAAATCTTGGGTGGAGCTTTCCTTTTGGCTTTGAATTTGGGTAGTGGTCTCCTGACTTCATCCCTCGGGGTGGTCTTGAAGCATCTTCATCACTGTTGGACTTTCTGCCTTTTCTTTGTTCAGTGACATGACCTGTCAAACTTGTCAAACCTTGGCTCTAACTCTACAAAATCTTGGATTCTTACCTTTTCATCCTGTTGAAATGTCCAGCTTAGTTTAATGTATGACTTCTAATCCATGGTACACTGGTTTCTATAATTACTAGATGGTCTGTACCAGAACACAGCAGCTCTGGCACTTCATGCTGTTCAGTGGCCCTGCCATGCAAACAACATTTTGCAGAGCAGTGTTAGAAATTTCACAAAACTAGGGGGTTTTTTGGTCTCTTTTCTCTTTCAACCTTATAGATATTCTTTACAAGTTCTGATATTGTATCAGAAAGGCTCTTTAAATAGAGTTCATAGTCTTAAATGTTGCTTTCCCACCACTTGGTATGATATGGTTAATCAGCCCTTCTCTTTGCTGCAGCTCCAAGTGGCTTAATGCATCAAAAAGTCAGGCTTTGCTTAGATGCCCAGTTACTGATACAGGCTGATGATAAATAATCAAAGACTGTTTGCTTTGTGGAAGGTCAGGCTTTCACAGGAGATTCATATCTGCTGTTCAGATTTATAACCCAGCTAAGCATCATAATTCTGATACAGTCTCATAATGCTTATCATGTACTCATGACAAGGCTTTGAGAACTCATGGGCTGAGAAGTGCTCTGCTAAAAGCAGCACCTTCTACCAGGAAGAGCAGTGTCAAACCAAATGGTCTCTCACTTGGATTGTGTGTGGTTTTGAGATAGGTTATGTATCTCATCCCCATTTCTTCCTCTCCCAACTCCGCTCTTATTCTGAAAAGCAAACAAACTTCATGTTTCAAGAAATAGTTACAAATTGCTGTCCTGGAGACTGGAAGCTTTGGCATCCTAGTTGAAACTAGAACTCAAGGTAGGACAAACAATTGCAGCAAGGAGAAAAATAATCAGTTGCAGAGATGAAACATTTATTAATTTAGAGTTTAATGAGTTTTCTCTGCAAATTAACAATACCAAAAAATGAGGGGAAAGAGAAGAAAAGTAGAAATGTAGAAAGTGATAGGAGGCAGTGGTGCACGTGTGTGTGTGTATAAATAAGTATCAGTTTATCAACAGTTGGTACAGTCAGCAAGTAAAAATCAACAGTAGCAGAAAGAAGTTTGGTAAATTGTCAAAGATGGCCAGACTTTTATGTTTTCTTGCCTTGTATTTATTTGTTTGCTGAAAGTTATGTAGTAGATGAAATATCTGTCAGGAGACCAAATGCTATATAGTGATGACTTAACCTGTCTGTTCCCTGTATACACGTCAACTGTGATTTAATCAGTGTTCTGTGTGTGTAAGGTTATTTATCTATATTTTTGTGTTAACTTTGCAGCATTCTCCATTTCCAGTGAGAACAGCCAGGTGGTAATGATTGCCATTTCAGCAGCAGTAGCCATCATTCTGCTCACAGTCGTGGTGTACATCTTGATTGGGAGGTTAGTTTGTTTGATTTGCACATTTACTCCCTTTTCCCTTGCCCTTGATGAGCAGAACACTTTGGGGGCTGCTGGTTTGCAACCTTTGCCTTTGTCAGCTGCCCAGGAGCTCCAAATGCTGCTTCATACCTGGTAATGAGCCCTCCAACATCAGCAGCCCCAATCCTGCAGCAGTTGTTAAAAAATGCTATAAACACATTCTTAGGCAATTGTAAAATTAAACTGTAGGGGTCAAAAATCAACAAATCCTCTCATTAGCCAATTTCCTCAAATTCCCTGAGAACATCACATGCCTCCATAGGGCACAGAGAATGTAAATCTCATTAAACTTTCAAACAGGCATTTAATTGTGGAGGGAAAACATTTTATTCTGTTTCCACCTGCAGTTAGCACATAAAATTCTCTGTATTACTTTTTTTTTCCTGTTGCTTTTAGATTCTGTGGATACAAGAAGTCCAAACATGGCACTGATGAGAAAAGACTGCATTTTGGGAATGGCCATTGTAAGTTCCTGAAGCCTTTTAATGCTTCCAGTTCTGTTCAATTCATCCCCTAGATAACTGGTATTTTTCACTTTGAAAAAAAAAAAGTCATACCTTGCTTAAACCAAAGTGAAATTAGGAAGAGAATTTTCTTCTCTTGTGGATAAGGAGATTTTCCCTAAACAACTATTCTTTGTATCAAATTCTTTCATCTGTGTTCAGGTTAGTAATGAGCAAAACCTTGTTGTGTGTGTTCAAATGTGAGGTTAGCAACGTGATATTGATTCTGTTGTGCATTGCTGAAATGCAGAGTGTAACTGCCCCCTCCTCATTATCAGCTGTATAAAGTCTAAGGATTTCTTCTTTTTTCCCCAAAAGCAAAATATAGAATCAATTAAACCTGTCTTGACTACTAAAGGAACCATGAAAATTGTTTGCTTGACCAAGTTGACCCACTTATAATTAAGTTTGGAATTATTCTAAACGTATGGAGCGATACAGAATAGTTTCTTAAATTAGGATTAAAGGCTAAACAAGCGTCTCAAATTAATGGGATTTTTTTAAATCCAGCTCTTTTTACAAGCATGTTTTGTTCAAGTCCTTATTCCCCACTGCCAAGAATGAATATATCTATGCCTTCATTGGGTTTCATTGAGGACTTATATTGTCTTTGCATCACAAAAATTGACTGTAGTTAAGGATGTGAGATTTTGCTCACCCTGAGAAATCTGGGTTACTTTTTAAACATGTTCAAAAGCCAAACTCAAAGCCTATTATTGGGGTCACCCTTTATTGGGGTAATGTAGATCAGCTTAGCAACGGTCACAGGAGGCAGAGACAGCTCAGGCTGCAGTGGGATCAGAAGGCTCACCCAAGACAAACAACTTGATTTCCAGTAACACCTTCACTTGTATGTAAATGCAAAGACTTCTAGTCCCACTTGGATTAATATAAAGTTAGTAGCTATAAGCGCCCTCAGGATAATCAAAACTTTATGAACCCAGCACTGCCTGCCCAACTAGGGCAGAACACAGGCTGGAAAGAGTTTTGATTCCTCCAGGAGGCGCACACTTAAGCCAAGGAAACTTATTAGCAATAAGTGCCTCCAGAAAATTAGAGCCTTATGTTTCTCAACACTGTCTATCAACTATGGACAGCACACAGGTTGGAAGGATTTCTGGCCTCTGCTATGAGACCACACTTAAGAGCAAGAAAAGAACTTTCCCCACAACAGCTCCCGAAATAACATTTATCAATACAAGGATGTGACAGTTATTGTGGGTTTTGCGTTGCCGGTGATAACGTTTAGCTGCTAGATTGTATTTAATTGATTATAAAAGACCTCAAAAGAAACCAGCATAAAACACATTTTACAGAGACAAGCATATCAAACTTGAGTTTCAATACAGATCCCACTCTCCTGACAGACAGGAACTAGCAACAAAGAACTACTAACCAGAAGCACAGCCACCTAAACCACTTCTCTAGACACCTTTTCAATAACACAGGGCAATAAAATAGCTTGCACCCCACTCTCTCTGGAACACA
>VWZD01002243.1:16362-106690 GCA_013396695.1 Sakesphorus luctuosus
CAGCCTAGAACCGCAGCCTAGAACCGCAGCCTAGAACCGCAGCCTAGAACCGCAGCCTAGAACCGCAGCCTAGAACAGCTTTGCGCCCAGCAGAGGAGACACAGACACAGCTCAGGCTGCAGTGGGATCAGAAGGCTCACCCGAGACAAAGGACTTCATTTGGTGGAACACCTTGACTTTTAGCTACTCCTCCATACAACATGCCAGCACACTACTGGTCACTGGTTCACCTCACATATAGGGAAAGATTCTACTGCCTACAAGGCATCCACATGGCTCTCTGGTCCTTAAGGATGCAGTCAGCAGTCACCTCAGACCATAAGAGAACACACACACACACTGTCAACCCCCTAGCCTATCTATTTTTGTTTTGATGATCATGTACCTGTTTTTAATGAAGCTAAAATGGGATTTAATTTGTGACTGCTCTGGGTCCTTCAGCAATGCCCTGGGAAAGGAGTAGTGGGGAGCAACATCACAGCCAGGATTCACTCAGGGGAAGAAGTGCTGAGGGTTTTTGAGCCCAGGCAATGTATCCTGGCTACCAGGAACAGGAGGTGATAACTTAATTCCTGATCAGGAGTAGGAGGGATTTCTTGACATTTTTAAATGACTGCATTTGGATTTTTTTCATCCTCACAGGCAAAGATAATGCCCTTCACAGACACCAAAACTAGAAATACCTGTTTTCTGCCCACATAATTCGTGAGTGTATAATGAACATGTGCTTAATAAGAAGCAGTAGTTTGACTTTGAGACTCTGTCAGCTCCACATCAATGTCCTGCTAAACCATATAAGCTGTGTTGAACCATGTATTTCTTTGCTTAGCATGTTGTAAGGTTAATGTACCTGAGCGGTTTGTTTGGGTTTTTTTGCTGTACCATCTGCAAGGAAGAGCTGCTGGCAGCATAACCAGGTGCCTTCTCACCAAATACAACCAAATTAACATTTTAGTGAGGGATTTACCTGCAGCAGTTGGACATTAGAACTGCTTCCTAATCCTCCTGACACTGGAGTAACTGTTCTCTTACTGTTCAAATTAATACTACTTGACGTTTGGAGCTCATCCTTATCTCCAGAGAGCAGTGACCATGCACATCCAGGACATGTGTGTCCTTCCCCAGCCCTGGCAGGGGATGCACAAGCTGGAAACTGTGGGTTTGCTTCATGCAGCCCAACAACTCTTCTCAGAAAAAAAAAAGGGCATCTATAGGGTTACATGTGGCCCATAGAATTAATGCTTCATCATCCAAATTTAATGAGGTTATAAAATAAAAGCAGCCAATAAAATAAGTGTCACAGACAAATAACAGGTCAGAATTTGCTCTCTTTACTCCCACACAATGGAAAGTTGCAATCACTATTCTTAAACATGTCAGTGCTGTTAAATTCCTGTGGATTAAATTGCTTTTAATTTGGCTTTAGATATTTATGTACTGTTTTCTGAGTAGTGCCATGCTGATTCACTGTGCAGTAAGAACAGAGCCAATTATAGACCTGGTATTTCTCTTAGAAATTCTTAAAAATTATTTGTTATGGGTTTTGCAGGTATTTATCTGTTAGAATTTGTATGGATGTACATGTGTGGCTGTTGAAACTTTAATCTACCAAATTCCTGTCTTTCCCCAAGAATCAGAGAACTGCTCCTACAAACTAAAAGAGGATAAAGTAACTTCCCTGGCTGTCGTAAACTTTCAGCATCTTAAATACAGCAGCTGGTTTATTTCAGTCAGTTTATTCTGAATTACTTTTAAAAAGGCTCCAGCCATGAACTATTCCCTGAAGCCTTATTACAAATCCTATAATATTACTTCAAAGGCACAAAAATGTTTCACCTCCTCAGATCCTCTCCCCTTGCCTTCTCTGCCTGGGCCCTTTTTATTCTTTTGCTACCTTTAGGGCAATCCACGCTGTTAAAATGAAAATGTAAATTATTATGTTTGCACAGAATGAGCTGTAAAGTAGTGCAGCTTAACACATGTGCACGTGTTTATTATCTGTATTTCATGACAGAACCCAGTTACTATTCAGGCTGCCCTTAATTATTGGTGTGAAGGGATTATTCTCCTTGCAGTCCCCATCACCTGAGCTCGGCAACCTCTGGGGTCAGCATTAAAAATCCCAAGCCAAAAACACCCCACAGTGCTGAAACTTTTAATTGTTATTTTTACTGGGGGTGGGAGGGAGCCTGTAATGTACATTCAGCACGGAGGGAAAGGAGCATTTACAAGGGGTTTAAGCAACAGCAATATACAGCCAATTACTTTTTGTTTTCCTTGCAGGTAATTCTGTAATCATCAGGCTCTTGAAGGAAACACAGTGGGCATTTAATGCTGTGCTCTCAGTTTGCATTGTTTTCAAGGCAATTAGCTCGGGAACTCAGTTTTATCATTTCTTTGTCAATTCTGAGGCCAATAAATCTCCATAAAATCGATTTTATTTCTTTTTTATGTGCACTTGGGATTGCGTGACAAAACAATTGTGTGCTCTAACTAATGGTCCAAAGGTATTTTTTTCCCATCTGTGTAAACCCAGAAAAAAAGGTTTAACTATTCTATCTGTCAAAAAAAAATGATGCAGTGTAATAATGCCAAGCTGGAAAGGATATTCCTCAGTGGGTTAAAGCAGTGTTTCTAAGAGGAGGTAATATCTTTTATGAGACCAACTGGTACAGTTAGGAAAAGCTGAAATAGATGTCCAGGAATGTTGGGTTTGTGTCTAAAGCAGCAAACTTTGAGCTGGTTATTTCAGGTTTTGTCAATAAAATGTATTTATTTGTGAAATGAATGCAAAGGCAGACACACAAGGTACTGGGTACAAGCACAAGCAGGGCATGGAGCTGGGGAGGGGAATGAGCTTGTGCTTTGCCTTCAGCATCTTTGCTGGAGGGAAAGGTTGGGAATGATTCTCTTCCTCTCTAGTCCTGCAAGAGGAAGAGATGTGGAGAGCTTGAATCTGCCCTCAAAATAATTCAGCTCTTTGAACTGGCACTTGCCCCAGGCAAACAGAACAGTCCCTGGCCAGGAAATTATAGAGAGCAAAACAGTAACATGGATGTCAAGGTAACTGAGGACCAGAACCAGTCTTTTTTAAGAACAACTGCCTGACCTCCTTGTATGGACTGGCAGGGGTGCATTTTTTCATCTGTAAGGATTTTTTCTTATGCATCTTGTTGGAGGACTTGTGCAGAAAAAAGTTTTGAGTTAATGTGCTCCTCTTAGGACATTCCTAAGAGCTTTTTTCAGGTTGACTGTAGCAACACTTCTGGTTCCTTGCCTTTTTGTCATTACTTTGAAAGGGACAATGTAAGGCAACATCTAAATGTAGCAGCAGGGAAGGGTGAGCAGCATTTTAATATTTGCAAAGCAGTTAAATACAATTTTAGATGTACTTCTGTGCAGTGCTTCAGTGTCTCTGCTTGCACTCTCTGTTAAGATTCCTGAAAACCCATGAAAAGCAGTTTGATTTGAAGAATACCTTTTTCTCCTATTGATTTGGTTTCTGTTGTCTCATGAGCTTTCATTAATGAAGTCTGAGTAACGTTTTCTCTCTGAATTTGTTTTTACACAGTAAAACTCCCAGGCCTGAGGACTTATGTAGATCCACACACATATGAGGATCCCAATCAAGCTGTGCATGAATTTGCCAAGGAACTGGATGCTTCTAATATATCTATTGATAAAGTAGTTGGAGCAGGTAATGAGCACCAGATATATTGAATTAAAGATAGCCTTTTGCTGTATATGCTGTTTTAAATCTTTGGGTTTATACTTGTGACTGGAAAGGAAATGCAGATCATATTTACAGCTGGTTCCAGTGCATGTGAAAAGTTAAAGGCACGCAGTTCTATTTTTCTTTTTTCTTTTCTTTACCCCTCAAAGAAAGCAGATAGCAAGGCAGTTTTTCAAAGGATGCCAAGACCACACTTGGATGCTGGACTGATGGAATTGAAAAGATTGTTCAGCTTCACTTCTCTGCTTATCTTTAAAATCTGTCAGCAAAGCACAGAAAATGTTATCAGCTGTGAAGTTGTTTTCCTTTTTTCCCCCTCCTTAAAAGGACTGCTGATTGTTGAAACCACAACCTCATTTCACAGCAGTCGCCCTGCATCCATCACACCACAGTCACCTTTGCTCATTGGATTGATTTTGGGCACTGCTTTGGATTTGAATTATTGATTTAGGAGGAAAGGGTTGTCTGTCTGATAACTGATTATCTGAGCCATACAGATGCTGTAGATTGTTTGGGTTACAGAAAACAGACTGGTGAAATGAGCTGATTTTGTAAGAGAGGAGCCAGATTACAGAAGGTCTCATTACACTGAGACTGTCCATGTTGCAAAGCAACATGCAGGCCCTGATGGGTTCTGTGCTGCCTCCTTGAAGTGGCAGATTGTCTCACTGAGTCACAAAATCATGAAGTGTGAGCTTTCCTGCTGTATTAAAGCATTTGTGAGAAGTGCTATTGATTTTTAATCCACTGAAAAACACTCATTCTTTTATTATGGAATTCTTTGTTTCGTAGAATCACAGAATGGATTGGGTTGGAAAAGACCTCCGAGATCAAGTCCAACCCTTGGGCCAACTCCAGTCCCTTTACCAGATCATGGCACTCAGTGCCACGGCCAAGCTCAGCTGAAAAACCTCCAGGGATGGGGAATCCACCCCCTCTCTGGGCAGCCCATTCCAATGCCTGAGCACTCTCTCTGCAAAGAAGTTTTTTCCCATCTCCAACTTCAATTTCCCCTGGCAGAGC
Organism: Sakesphorus luctuosus; assembly: GCA_013396695.1. Classification (NCBI taxonomy): domain Eukaryota; kingdom Metazoa; phylum Chordata; class Aves; order Passeriformes; family Thamnophilidae; genus Sakesphorus; species Sakesphorus luctuosus. The sequence continues at coordinate 21,119 of VWZD01002243.1, forward strand.
TTGAGCCCCCCGTGCCCCCTTGTCCTATTGCTGAGTGCCTGGGAGAAGAGACCAACCCCCACCTGGCCACAACTTCCCTGATGTGGCACTTCCAGACAGTGCTGAGGTCACCTCTCAGCCTCCTCTTCTCCAGCACAAACACCCCCAGCTCCCTCAGCCTCTCCCCACAGCACTTGTGCTCCACTCCCTTCTCCAGCCTCGTTGCTCTTCTCTGGACCTGCTCCAGCATTTCTCTCTGAATATGCTTTATGTTAAAATCATGGGATGTGAGAGAGGCATTCTTAGTGCCCAGTAAAAGATTTTCAGTTGGAAAAAGTGCAGAACCACCTTACTGTGCTCTGTGCATGTCCTGAATCACTCAGCAAAGAAAGAAACAGTGCTCACCCTCTCTTACTGCAGCTCCTCAACTGTTTGTTGGATGAAGTTATTTTCTGGAAAGGTAGAATTTTTATTCCTTGCTGGTTTTAATTTTGTCCCACAAGAGTGCACTGTTCTCCATCATCTTCAGTCAAGGCAGCAAAGCTCTGCTTACTGCGCATAATAGGGAATTAGGAGAGGGATAGAGAATGAGGTGACTGTTCAGGGAAGTCCAGGAGCAGTTTCCTTGCAAGACCTTCAGGAGCCTTTTTGCACAAATATAAACTTTCTAGATTTGGTCTGTATGTAGTATATGAATTTAGGAAACGGGTTCCTAAGAAGCAGTGATATGTCAATTCTTCTGACCTATTTTTATTTAAGATACACATTAGAATAGGAAGTAAACCAAATTTACCTGAAGGGAAGTTGTGGCCAGCTGGGGGTTGGTCTCTTCTCCCAGGCACTCAGCAATAGGACAAGGGGGCACGGGGGGCTCAAGCTCTGCCAGGGGAAATTGAAGTTGGAGATGGGAAAAAACTTCTTTGCAGAGAGAGTGCTCAGGCATTGGAATGGGCTGCCCAGAGAGGGGGTGGATTCCCCATCCCTGGAGGTTTTTCAGCTGAGCTTGGCCGTGGCACTGAGTGCCATGATCTGGTAAAGGGACTGGAGTTGGCCCAAGGGTTGGACTTGATGATCTCGGAGGTCTTTTCCAACCCAATCCATTCTATGATTCTATGAAATATGCGCTCTGAAAAGAGAGGAAGAGTTTTCTCTTCAAAAAAAGAGTATGTCCTAAAGGAGTCAGGTGGGTTAAAATCTTTTTGCTTCATTCCATGAAAATAACAGAAAATTCTGAGTTGGAAGGGACCCACAAGGACCATCAAGTCCAGCTTTGAACTGACCAGCCCATGTAGGGATTGAGCCCATGGCCCTGGCATTATCAGCACCTTGCCCTCTCCACCTGAGTCCTGTGGCAGAGGGTTCCTGCTGGTCCTCTGCACTGAAGCTACATTGACTCAAGATATAATAATGCCATTTTGTGGACACCATAACTCAGATTCACATAGCCTGAAGTACATATGGCATCATTTCCTGTTAGCAGCTGGTAGAGATGCCAACAGGAAGAGCCAGGCAGGGAAAACCAGATTAAAATCAGGCTGTAGAATGCTGGGAGCTTCCAAAATGAGTGTGTTTCTCTGACTGAATGCCTCTGAGACAGCTGCTTTAGGAACACTTCTGTCCTCCCCAAAACCATAAAGGCATTTCCTGCCCCTTACTTGAGTCACTGACATGTTTGAGTGTATGGTTTGGTCTTTTCCTGCCCCTGTGCTTTGCAATGCAAGTGTGAATGAAATTATAAAATACAGTGATTAGAGAAGAAGGGATTCATTTCCCAGCATCAAACAAGACCTTTGAGTCAGGCAAGTAATCTTGATATTCAGAAGTACTTTTCCAAGCAGCTTTAGCCAGAAGTCTCTGAGAACAGAGGGCAGCTTACACAGCTCTGAAAACATACACAAGTGCAATAAGGAAATAGTCTTGTCCAAAAGAACCTCAAGAAAAACACCAGGGATTTTAGTGGGAGCCTAAGCATAAGAAAATTGAGGTCAGGAGCCACTTGTGCAGATTTTTCTTTGCAGTAATTCTTTCTTTTAAAATAACTAATTTATTTTTATGGATTCAGTTCAGCAAACCACTTAAGAAGTTTAAATCCAATTGGATAGTAAGGGAATACTACAGAAAGTACTTTGTGGATTTGGGGTAGATTTAAGTATGAGCTCTGCTGAACAAGGAAACAAGCATTTGCTTTTCTTTCCAAGTTGAAATAAACTTCTATCATAAGAATTTGTTGATTAAAGTATTTCTATAATTTAGGGCCTACCTTTCCATGAACTTATTGTGAGGGTTTTCAGTGTCTCAGTGAGGACCAGAGCATTGCTGATGTTCAGGAGGTTTGTGAAACGTTCAGCTCTGAGGCAGTTTTGTGCACAGCAGCACAATGATGATTTAAAACACAGCAAAATAAGGGAGTAGCTCATTTCACAGAGTCTTCCTTTACTGGTCCCCTGGGTCTAAATGCACAGCAAATGCCATTCACCGATGTACTAAGTAGCCCATTTAAAAAGAAATTAGGATCTCCTGAAGAGAGATCTTTATATCATGAACAGCACTCCTAAACATTACCAATTGCTTTCCACGTGTAAATAGAGACATCAGTCTGCAGGGCAGGTTTGTGTGTGTGGCATAATTAAAAATAAACACTTCAGGAAGGCTTTGGATGAAAAGCCACCATCCTCATCTCTTCAAATCACTGCCAGGTTTTCCACTCCAACACAAGTCCTTAGTGCTCTTAATGTCTGAGGAGATCCAGTCCATTTCTTCCTGGGACCATAAAAAAACATAATTTGCAGGAGAAAGTTGTAGTGTAGCTGTGCATCCCTCTGGGTGCTGACCAGGTGCATTTCTGTAGCATCCATGCTGCCCTGGATAAAGAAGCATCATGGGTTAACATAGTTGGGCTGTCTAGTGTAGGGAATGTGTAGGGCAATTCTTGCAATTATATTTCTTGTATATCTACTTTCTGGTTTTATTTTATTTTTCATTACTTCGATTATTTGGTCATTAACACATGGAGATAAAAAGTTGCTACTGGAATTTTAACTGAAATGTTGTATGTGCAGTGTATTATATCATATGAAATCTAAGATGGGCAGTGGGATAATTGGGAATCAGAAATCAGTTGCTGCTCAAATATTAAGGTATTGAAAGTTCATTATGCTCTTCATGTAATAATGAGTTAACTACAGATTTTCAAGTGAGATGTCTTCTTCCAACAATTTTCTAGTTATTTAATACTTGCTCATTTGAATGCTAAGATTATTTTCCTTGTGCACTCTTCCTGCAAAGCATGAGCCACATTTTATACCAGGAAAAGTGCAGTGATATCTGCCACTGTCTCTTTAGGGATCTCACCCAACATGCAGTGGGAAAATATTCGTGGTGGACTATCAGGTCCTGTAATCCCAAGTTGGCAGCGTGTGTCTGCATGGTTAGATCTATCTGAATGATGAGAACAAAGATAATCTGTATGGATTTCTTTTTCCTTTGCAGCTGTGTAGACAAATTCCTTTGTTGTGGGTTATCCTGCTACTGTAAGGGAAGAAAATTAAATAACTTGGAATTGTACTGTCAGTGTTGGGTAGAAATGCAGAGTGTGGTGTTCACAGGGATGCACAACTATTCTGAGACTTCTGCATTAATCAGTCAGCCCTCCTGCTGCTGTCTCAAAGTGCATCAGCAGAAGGAACAGTGGAAACTTCTGGTCTCATTGGGGCATTCCTCTGCTCTGCAGACATCTGGATATTCAGAGTAAATAAGTGACACTGTGCAGTTTGACAGCTGAACCCAAGCATGAAAACACAAAGTAGTTGTCCAAAGGCTCCCTTTGGAGTGATGATCTGTGGCCCACCAGTCAACACCACCTTTTAGGGGCTTTTGCTGAACAGTAAGTTATCTTCCTTAAATCCCTGTGAAATAACTACATTTCAGCTTTTGTTGCTTTCCCACTCCTTTTTAGGGGAATTTGGAGAGGTGTGCAGTGGACGCCTAAAGCTGCCTTCTAAAAAGGAGATTTCAGTGGCTATCAAAACTCTGAAAGTTGGCTATACAGAGAAACAGAGGAGGGACTTCCTGGGAGAAGCAAGCATCATGGGGCAGTTTGACCACCCCAACATCATCCGACTGGAAGGAGTCGTCACTAAAAGTAAGATATGACATCTGGTCTGCATGGAAATGTCATGGAGGCACTTCCCAAATTCTGTCCTATCACAGAATGGATTGGGTTGGAAAAGACCTCTGAGATCATCAAGTCCAACCCTTGGGCCAACTCCAGTCCCTTTACCAGATCATGGCACTCAGTGCCACGGCCAAGCTCACCTTAAAAACCTCCAGGGATGGGGAATCCACCCCCTCTCTGGGCAGCCCATTCCAATGCCTGAGCACTCTCTCTGCAAAGAAGTTTTTTCCCATCTCCAACTTCAATTTCCCCTGGCAGAGCTTGAGCCCCCCGTGCCCCCTTGTCCTATTGCTGAGTGCCTGGGAGAAGAGACCAACCCCCACCTGGCCACAACTTCCCTGATGTGGCACTTCCAGACAGTGCTGAGGTCACCTCTCAGCCTCCTCTTCTCCAGCACAAACACCCCCAGCTCCCTCAGCCTCTCCCCACAGCACTTGTGCTCCACTCCCTTCTCCAGCCTCGTTGCTCTTCTCTGGCCCCGCTCCAGCCCCTCAATCTCTTGCCTCAACTCAGGGGCCCACAACTCAACACAACACTCAAGGTGTGGCCTCCCCAAGGCAGAGGCCAGGGGAAGGCTCACTGCCCTGGGCCTGCTGGCCACGCTACTTTGGATCCAGGCCAGGATGCCATTGGCCTTCTTGTCCACATGGGCACACTTTGCTACTTATTCAAAGCAAATAAACTAAATCATCCATGTTTATGCTCTGCAAACCCTTCCAGAAATGCTTATCATATAACCACACCAGTATGTACCAAACAACCTTCAACACAGAGATAGCAGCAGAGACACCCAGTTTGTCTTTTGCAGTGTAAGTTTTATTTCCTCAAAAGCAGTAAAAAAGCTTCCCCATGTGAAAGCACCAGCTAAACCCACACTGATGGATCCAATGAAGAGTGGGGTTGCAGAGGAGCTGCAAGGACCTGCCCCGTCTTGCTGCTCTCAGGCTGCTGAGAATTTAGAAACAGTATCCTGGCTTGATGAGCTGGGGAAAATTGGTGAATAAAAGTAGTCTGCTTGAAAAAAATACAGCCAATGTGGAGAAAAAACAGCATTACTGAAGTACTCTGAAGCTCAACGATAAATTAACATATTTAATAAAGTCCAGTGCTACAAAATGGCCAAGAGGCACTGGTTAATAATCTGTAGGAGTCCTGCAGTCCAATGTGCTGAGGTTTCCTAAATGCATTGAAGCTCCAGTGTTCCACTTTCAGCTAAATCATTAGGTCTGTCATTAGCACACATTAATGAACAGCCTACCTGCGTACAACAACTGGTACTGGTAGATTATTAAATTAGTCCAAATCTTTTTCCTCCATGGTTTGCTTGCAATGGAAGTTTTCCATGTGGTATTCAGTATGTACCAGTATGAGGCCTTTTAAACATCCTGATGCTCCAGAATTTAGTTAAAAGTCTCAAAATAAGGTCTTGGGGCTTTAAGCTGTCAGTAGTAATATTGATGTTATTTCTGTGGTTGTATAGATATATTTACCTGAAGGCATTTTCTAAATCTACCTTTGGGCTTTTGTTATGGGTTTGGTTGGAAGGTTCTTTTTAATTGCTTGGTTCAAGGTTTCATTAACACAGGTATGAAAGAATTTCACAGCCTACTGCAGCAAAGTAGATGAAATAAAAAACCCACCAGTTTATGTCTAAAAATAACTAGAAAAAGGTTTGTAAACCCTGTGTGTTATGAAGATACATGATTATAATAATAATGACTTTTCTGGGTGTGATTCATGAAAGTCTGATTTGCTGATTTAAATAACAAGGGATTTATTCTTATCTCAGGTCTCACAGTCCTATTAGGAAAGGACTGCCAGGTCTGCCTGGCTAAATCAAGGTTATCTCCTGCTTTGTAATGACACACACTTTGTAGAGTCAGAATAAGATTTGCAGCCATGAAATTCCTTGAAATACCAACATCACTCCGCCAACAGATGAGCCAAAATCCATTTTGTTGCATGTTGTATTCCTGGGGCACTTGAGAAAACAATTTAATTGCTGTACTTGCAGGAATTTGTGCATTGCTCTGGAATGTGCATTAGTAATTCTATCTGTGTTCTGTGCAAGTGACTGTTAGGAAGTTTGCAACTCAAATGTATTCACAGCAGACTGCCTGGGGGGATCAGGAGTGCCAGGTATCCCATGTCCCTGGGGGAGAGCAGGCTCTGAATATTCCCAAAGGAAGGCAATGGAAGCCTCAGGGAGACACCACCTGCTGCAGGTGGCTTCAGTACAGGAGTTGAAAAATCTGCTCTGGAGCTATTTGTCCCCCTTTCATTGCGTAAAATTATATAACAAGAATGGAACTTAATATTTTTTTTTAACATTCTGTAGGGTGATAGAAGGACAAGAAGTTCATGGGGTTTCTGTACAGTTAGTAGAGAGCCTGTGCAGTATTTGCTGGTTCAGTCCCAGTACAGGTAATGCATGATAAACAGGACCTGTTCTCAATTAACCACACTCTCCTAAGATGGCCCTTAGGAATGATCCACCTTTTCCCACCAACTCACCTTTCACACTAAGCAGACCTTCTGAAGCATCTCCTAATGACTGCAGTTGTCACAGTTCCCGTAACAGGACCACTGGCTGTGAGAAGTCCTCAAACTGGGCTGGCTCTGGGTTGCTAGTGGGACACTCCACCAGCAGAATGAAGAAGGTGGACCCACTAGATGAGACTTCAGTCCTTTGCTCCACTGAAGAGCTGTTCCTCTTTTTCCCATGGCTTTGTGTTCTCTGTCTCTCTGCTGCTGCCCTGCTCTCCTGGGCACGCTGGAGGCAGCAGTTTAATAACCAACATGCATGTTCTGCTTAGTTTGCTAATAATTTACAGCAATTTGCAGACTGTTAGTATAATAAACTTGGGCAACTCTGTTGACACAAGTTGTTATCATGTATAAACAGCTGTGCTGTGATGAATGAATGCAGAATGTGCTTTTAAAGCTGCACCGTGTGGCTTTAGTGCATGTGCTTCTTATTATGGGCACATTTCCAACTTACTGAGAGTGAAACCCTGGACTGAGGGGAGCAAGGCAGGAAGATGCTCCTGGAATAATTTGAAAGCCATATCTTCTTACTCTAATTAAAGTCTTCTGATAAGTCTCATAAAATTGACTGAGTTTGTACAGGAGCCAGGCAACTGTTTTTCTGGTTTTGAAGTATATTGATTTATCACAGAAAGTTTTGGGTACCTCCCTAGGAAAGGTCCAGCAGCATATTCTGTATGATACCAGAAATCCCTTTGCGTGCAAGTTAGGGACTTTTCCTTGACCTATGTATTTCTTGCTAACAAGAGAAACAGATTTGGTTTTGTTTTATTTTATTTATTTTTACTTTATTTTACTTTATTATTTTATTTTTTTAATTTTTTTTAGCTTTTACATTATTAGGTCTTTTACCTGTATCATCTCCTTTATAATTCAAGAATAATGTTTAGGGTAGAGTATTTCCTACTAGCTAATGGATGACTGTCAGTTACTCATTAGTGTGACTCTCACAGTGTAACACATCATGTGCACCACAGAAAGAAGATATTGGAGCCTATTAATCCATAAACAGAGTGCAAAGTATTTTCTTCTCATTATATTTTTATTCTTTGAAATTACTACTTCTAACTATTTCTATCTATAGAAAGTGTATTTTTTGAAAAACAAACAAAAAAAGGAGGTTTTACTATTTTCTTTGCTTTGTTAATTACTTTCCTGTTTTTAATTAAACTGGATACCTCTTGCAAGCCTCATGCTGTTCAGTTTTAGGGGCTAAAATTTCACTATGCCTGCCATACAGTCTGCAGGCCCTCCTCATACTTTTATGGTCAAATGCCTTCTTGTATTATATGTGTAAGAATAATTCATCTCCTTAAACAACTTCATGTGCTTGCCCACCTTTCTCTCTACCACAAAGAGAAAATAAACAGAGCTTTAAAAAATATTATGAAATAATGAAATCCATATGATGGTAAAATATCAATGGTTGAAATGTGTTGTAAATACCCTCCTGAGGGAGAGGGGGGTTTGCTGCTGCCTCCATGTGCTCTGTTTAATCTTTCCCTTCCCATAGAACCTCAGGGATATGTTGATTGTGCCCATGTAGAGTGATGCTCCCTGGGCTTTGCCACCTCTGCTGTGCAGACCAGGACACCTTGAGGGAATATGTGACTCCCTGCACAGCAAGAGCCCAGATCCCTTTCAAAAGGAACCTGGGGGCAAATACATGCCAAGGTGCAGCAACTTCATTGCCTAAATTCAAGTTATGTGATGAATTATATTCAACAGTGATGGCTAAGACGCCGTGTACTGAAAATGCAGGATTGTGAAGGTCAAATAAAGCTACACAATCCCAGCTATGGGGACAAAAACTGGAATACTTTATTGAACATTCGACATTCAATTTAAAGGACTTGGGGCTAGCATATGCTAAAAAGGAGGATGGATTATGGTAACATATGTTAACGAGGGGATTATACAAGTTTTGGCTAGGTTGCACAATTAATATTTTCTATAACAAGGATTTACGGGTGGGAAGAAAACAAAGGGTTTCAACATGAATTGATAACATTCATCTTGAAATCCATCTCTATCTTGGAGCTGGAGGCAGCTAATCAGCATGGTTGAACATCAACAGGCCTTGTTCGTCTCAGCCTCTGTGGACCATGGCTTACTGCTTAAGCTGGTCAGGCTTCTCACTGCTGGAAGTTGAATTTCCATCCCAACACAGGATGCTTCACTTCGTTTCTTGGCACCTGAGCTGCTAAAAATCCCATCAGCTTATGCTGAAATTGCTACATTTCTGTTGATGTCCATGGAATCACAATTATCTTGTGGACAGACAGGGTTTGTCCATACATCTTTTTTTTCTTTCTATGTAGAATTATCCTCGGAGTGTTAAAGGTTTGAGCCATTTCTGAAATGTTTTTACTGCTTATTGCGTGTTCATTTTAAATGCCTTACCCCCATAATCTATTTGCAGGTAAACCAGTTATGATTGTTACTGAATACATGGAAAATGGTTCCTTGGACAGCTTCCTACGGGTAAGTGCAAGAGAAAACTAACCAGTTCTTGTTCTGAACCTGTTCTGAATTTATTGCCACTCCACTCTGCTCCGTCACCAGCTCTTGTTGCTTGGTATTCCATCATTTCCACTCTGGTTGGTGTGTACTGGGATGTGCTCAGAAAGGCAAGTGGGGACCTGCAGGTCCACTTTGACTGCTTGCAGGAAGCATTACTATGAAATTAAGACATTTTTTGTTTCATTGGCATATCAAATCTATTAAAAATGAACAAAACAAGACAACATTCTGGCCCACAAAAAGGAAGATTGTTTTTCTGAAGGCTGAGTTAGGTCTGTAATGTAATTATCAGCCTCTATATGTCTTAGCAAGTGATTTCCAAAATGAACAGTTTTGTGGAAATTTTATCAGTAGACCAATAGTACTGAGTCAAAAGCTGTTTCTCTAAATATGAAAAGTTTAGGGGAAAACCCCTTACCTGAGAATGTTAGAAATGTTTAGCTAGCAAAGTTTGTTGGCCTGTTTTCTTTCTCTAACTTTACACATACCAACAACGTTGTTGATTTATCTTTGTTTTCTGTCAAAGTTGGTAACGAGCCTAAAAAAATGTGAGCGCTCCCCATGTCACCAAGATTTACTGGTGGCAAAACAAGAAGTGCAGAAGAAATGAAATCCCATCTGAGGGGAAACACTGGTTTAATTTTAATTTGTTAGGGCAAACTCAGCTGTGGCAGGGAGACTGCTTTGGCTCTGCCACGCTTGAATGACATTATCCCCCAAATTCATAACATTGAACTAGACATTTAACCCCAAAAGGGGATACATTGTCAACCTTAGTTGCACTATGTACTATATATGTTATGGTGTCCACTGGAGCATGTAAAATACATATAAATAATGTGTCAGCGTGGCTGAGCGAAATATATCTGTACTGAACTATATATATTTTCTTTAGGCTTAAAGTCCTTGAAGAAAGCTCTGAGGGAAGGAGACTAATTTCTGACTGTACAGAGCAGTTGTTCAGCTTGTTTGTTCATTTCAGTGTGATTTGTTTGGGTTTTATTTTTACTTCTGTTGTGTGGAAACGTTGATAAGAACCTTGTGACTCATTAATATCACAGGCAACTCAGGCCATATAACCCTTTATATAAAAGCCTTTTGAAACCAGTTAGTTTGCTCTCACCATAGCCATGTCAGGCTATCTGAGTTGTTCAGGTTTAGAAACCTTCTGATTTCACAGACTCACTGAGTATTCTGAGTTGGAAGGGACCCACAAGGATCATCGAGTCCAACCCTTCAGTCAATGGCCCACACAGGGGATTGAACCCATGACCTTGGCATTATTACAGCCAAGTTTTAACCAACTGAGCTGATCTCAGTGTCCTAACTAAGTCTTTTTCAGAGTCTATATAAATTCTCTTGTGTTGGCTTTGTTTTAAAAAAAAAAGAGGGGGGTTCATGACAGAGGTCTGCTAAGAGTCTTTTAAAATAATTAATTTCTTCATGAAGGAGACTCCTCATATATTTGCCTAACGTTTACAGTGCTAATATTGCCCCTAAGTATCCTAATCAAAAATGAACTGAATGCCATCAGTCTTGCAGACCGATTCTTGTGAGATCAAAAGGCAGAGCCAGCTCCTATATATTTAATAAAATTCTGGAAGCAGCAGAAGGAGGAGTTGGAGAGCTGCCCTTGATGATCCATTTACAGCACGGGGGAATTCACTGGAGAGCTGAACCATGACATACTGTTGTCCATTTGTCTATATATCAATAGCAAAGCTAGATGTTAAAAAACAGGATTAGTAAGAGCTGGGGGATTCAGACCATGAGCCTAGAAGTAGATGATTAGAAATATATTCAAGCAATGGTTTCTAGGCTAAATCATATTTTAAGTAATTTTTGTGTTCCTAAAGTTGAGGAAAATTTTGAGGAGTTAGTTTAAAGTTAACAGAATTTGAAAGCTGCTGACTCAGACCAGCTTTTGGTAAAAAAAAAAAAAAAACAAAAAAACAACTTATGCAATTGAAAACTTTTCTTAGTCCATTGGGTAGGGCTGGGATTTTCACTGAAAGTTCTTATGGCCTTTCAGGGAAACTGGACATCTGTTTCTGTAATGTCCCAACGCTCCAGTCTCAGGAGCACACACAGCTCAGATTTATGTGCTGCTTTCACACAGGTCCCATCTAAGAAATTAAAATTCTGATGACAGCAAGAAGAGGAAAAATGAATTTTTATCTGAATTGCAAATCTGTCCCCTTGCCTCAGCTCATTGGGAGATTTTCCCCCACAGCTCAACACGGTTCCACGTGTGGCATTTAAATCACAGTGCCTGACTCATGAGCTGCTCACTGAGGAGCTGCCAGGGTCTTTATCAAAAATTCTGTGCGAGGAGGAACGGGAACCAGCTCTGAAATGACATTTCCAATGTTTTCCAGAAACATGATGCCCAGTTCACAGTCATCCAGCTGGTGGGCATGCTTCGAGGCATCGCATCTGGCATGAAATATCTGTCAGATATGGGCTATGTCCATCGAGATTTAGCTGCTCGTAACATCCTCATCAACAGTAACCTGGTATGCAAAGTCTCCGATTTTGGTCTGTCTCGTGTGCTGGAAGATGACCCAGAAGCTGCTTACACCACAAGGGTGAGTTTCTGAGCTACTTTATCCTTTTAAAATTCGTGTTGCTTGTGACAAACACTGAAATCTGGTGCAGTCCCTGAGGCTGTGTAGGAGAGGCCAGTCTTGTGTGGCCAGAGACATTCATTAAACCAAAATGTCGTCACAGCTATTCTTTAATTTATATCTCAGAGAAGATAGAGGGCAAAAAGTATGGCTTCTGTTGGTAGACTACTTTTCTTAAAGTATGCAAAATTCTTGGCTCAGTTTCTCTCTTCTGGATGTGTAAGAGTGAATACCATCATTAAGGCCTGAGTTGGTTTGGCACCCAATAATCTAAGGCTTCATGTGTGCTTTGAGCAGGTTTAGTTGCACTGCTGATTTAGCTCCCACACAGTAAAAAAACCCCTACCCATCAAGTTTTTTTGTCTGTGTCTTCTAGTGTGGTGAGACATATCTCTGAGTGGAGCACACTGATATCACTTCTCTTCCAGGGTGTATCAGTTATACCTGCAATTGTGCCTCTAACTGAGGAAAAACTTGAGTAAAACAAAATGATCAATCTTGCTTAGCAATATAATAAACCTCCTGTACTGTCTCCTTCTTATATCATAAATACAAGATGTTACCTGTGTTTTGGAGAGATAATGACATCAAGATGATTTACCTCTGACTATTTTGTCCTTTGAGAAGCTTTTATAAGACAGGGCACTGTCCAGAGTATAGTCTGCTGCTTGTTTCTCTGCTGAATTTTATCCTGTCTGAAAACCTACCTGGAAGTTATAGGATAGGCTTAGGAAAAGTTCAGGAAAGCCACAATGTCTTCTAAATGCATTTTTCCTGCCCCTCTGGTTCTCACCTCAATAACACCTCTGTTTTATTGTGGAAGCCTTTGGTTTTGTGTACATGGATGTTACGCTGGGATATCTGATTGTTCCCTCTAATGCTACTGCAAGTGGATTTTGTTAGCTGTAGAAAAGTGACATTAATATCCAGTATCTTAGTGAAGTGTGATTTGCATTGCTCCTGGTAATCACCCCATCTTCACTGTACAAACCAGATTAGAGGGTATCAGTGCAATCTCAGTGTGGGTTTTCTGGGGCTTCCTTCATTCCTGAGCACTGACAGGAGCAATCAGTTACTGTAGTGGTTTGCATGCTGTCTCTGTCATGACTGAAATAAAATAATGTGTGACAAATGAGTAAAGAAATCCTAGCTGTTTTCTTACACATTATGTACACACACACAGCTCTAGATACATATTTATCAATCATACCTTCATAACTTACCAGGCATAAAGACTCTATTTTTTCCTTGACCTTTCAGTGTTTTCTTTGTCGTCTGATAAGCTTTGTCATGCTGTTAGCAATATGCAATATATAGCACTTTAGAAAACTGTCAGGGGAGATCTGTCATGGTTAATATAAAGAGACATTAGTAGGAGAAAGCAGTTTCCATGCCCAGTAGGGGTACTGCATTAATAACTAAATATTCATAGAATGCAAAGGTTCCTCAAGAGAGAATGATCTGTAGTCCAGCCAGGGGTGTGTTGGCATGTCAGGTACGTGCCTGCTCTCCTCTTAAAAACTCCTATGGAAATAATGGGTGTTACTCACCCTAAGTAAGCAATTTTAAGTATAGCATTTATGGTATTTATCTAGTCTCAAATTTAATGTCCCTCCCCCAGGATGTCCTAAGGCAATTCCTCTGTGTCCTGCCACTGCTGCCCATAGGCAGGAGATTGATCTCCCCTCTGAAGCAGCTAATTAAATTCCAGGAGGATGTGTCCCCTTCACTCACATCTCTCCATTCTTTTATTTTCTAAGCATTTTTCCCAAACTTACTGTTCTTGCTGGTCTCCTCCAGATTATTTTCAATTGCACTGCATTTTGCCTAAATGAGATGCCCCAATGGGATACTAGCCTGGCCCAGCACCAAGCACAGCACGTTTATCTCTTGTTTTTTACACATGCCCTTTCGGTCAATATCTCCTTGGTTTAGAAGTCTGTATTTCTCATCCCACCCCTGACATGTGTCCTGCTGCTTGGACAGAAGGCTTTGACAGGCTTCAAAGTTCAGTTCTCTCATTCTAAAATTCATCTGGGTGTGCAAACTAATCTATAATTTAGTCAGGTTGTTTTGTGTACCCATGTTAAGACCTGGAGTTACCTTGAAGTCCTACTTAGATGGAGAAGTTCTATCTTCCCATCAAAGCTCTCTGCAAGGCAAGTGCACCTCCATGAAAATGCAGTGTACATCAATGACCTGTCTGTGGGTGGCTGGGACAAATCAGGGCAGAAAGCCGAGCAGTTCATGTTCCTGCTGCTTAGTCATGTCACAATCTCTTAGGCTTCTCTTTAGTGCATTTTGCAAGCACTAATTATATGACAAAGCCAAGAGAAAAATAATGGCATCATCCCAAACTGTTTCATGCCTAAAAATGGCATTATCTCAAACTGTTTCATGCTTTAAAAATAAAGGATGACAACTGCTTTAGAAGATCTTTGAAAAGACAAAAAAAATCCAACCAAAAAAAAATCTAAATTATAGCTACAATTTCAAATATTAAAGAGTTTTTATTATATTGATGGATAGAGACTTTTTCCTTCCCTCCACCTTTTCCTACTCTCAGCTGTCCATTTACTATTAGTGGAATTAGGGAAATTTACAGTTAGAGTTTATATATTTAGGCTCCTTTTCTACCCCTGTTTTCCACCTGTAAATGCCAAAGCTTGAGAATGATTCTATTGCTTTAATTCGTAATTGCATGGCAGGATTGATCTACCCCCAAGAAGCCCAGTCAGCCCTCCAGGCTTTAAATGCACACCACTAACTGGGGGAAATTTTATGTTGTGCCGCTCTCAGAAGCCATGCCTGAAGCTTTGCATAAAGGATATGAACACGTATCCTTTTATAGATCAATAATTTATGTATCCCTTTATATATCAATGCATAATCTGTGATGTCCATGCCATTGTACGAGAAATCTGAAGGACAATGCTAAGATCACAAGTGCATATGTGGAACTGAGGGGATTGGGAGCTGTAAGAAACTTTCCTGCCTGACAGGGTCATTTTTACCTCCTGAATTATTGTCACTGACTGGGTTCCACAAAGAGCCTTTGGCAGCCTGAGGTCTGCCTGCTTACATGTGAATCAGGCTGACTGTGGCTGTTTGCATTTTTTTTAGAGTCTCTGTGCCAGAGGGGATGTACTGTAATTATCTACATTCTCCATAGCTATTCCCTTTTAATTGAAAGGCCAGGATTGTATTAAAATTGTCATTGTCCAATTGATCTGTTTTATCCTTATTATTTTTAGATGTCTGTATGACAAGTGGGTGGACTAATGGCACAGGATGAGGTGGAAGTAAATTTAAGCCATCACACTTGTAGAGGGAACTGTAATTATGTCTCTCAAAGGCATAATATTTGGGTAATCAGGAGACTAACTCTGCATAGGTAGATATATCCTGGCATTTCAATGTAAAACACTGTCCAGTTGTTATCCTTGCAGGGATAACTTCTCATTAAATCTACATCACTTCAAAAAACCCACTGTGCCTGGCTGGCAAGCACTCTGGTAGCTGCCTGTGCCCCCAGCCAAGGGTGCCAGAATGGGCAGGGCACTCCAGTCCTTGCTGTTATGCAGAGGTTTTGGTTTCCCTATATATGCAAAAACACAGTAATCCAGTCTGAGTGTATTGAAGGATGTGGTAAGAAGTTTCTTCTTCCCATAATCCCTTAGCATCTTTCCCCACCATTTCTTGCCATTGGCTGGTGTTCTGCATCCCTGTTGGTTGTTATCCCGGGTCACTGATTGGTTCTTATCCCTGTTCTACCATTGGTTGTTATGATGTTCCACCCCTTCACCCTATTGGTCCATTTTCAATCCCCTATTTGCGTGCCTTTCAACCAATAGGAGGCGTTGCACCACCCACCCTTCTAGGACCTTCCCTGCCTAAGTCTGTATAAACGAGGCACTCCAGTTAAGTTTTCTTCTTCAGCCACCAAACCTTCTGGTCTCTGAATGTCCTTCCTTCGTGGCTGCGGCGCTTCAGGGGCTCAGGTGGACTTGGCGCAGGGGAAGCTTTTCCCAGCTCTGAGGGGAATTTCCAGGGTAAAATCACTCACCAATATTTGGTGAGAGTCATCCACTGTTAATGCTACATATTTATATCTGTATGTGCATACAGTGTGTATAGAATCCTAGAATGGATTGGGTTGGAAAAGACCTCCAAGATCATCAAGTCCAACCCTTGGGCCAACTCCACTCCCTTTACCACATCATGGCACTCAGTGCCACGGCCAAGCTCAGCTGAAAAACCTCCAGGGATGGGGAATCCACCCCCTCTCTGGGCAGCCCATTCCAATGCCTGAGCACTCTCTCTGCAAAGAAGTTTTTTCCCACCTCCAACTGGAATTTCCCCTGGCAGAGCTTGAGCCCCCCGTGCCCCCTTGTCCTATTGCTGAGTGCCTGGGAGAAAAGACCAACCCCCACCTGGCCAGAAATTCCCATCTGGCACTTCCAGACAGTGCTGAGGTCACCTCTCAGCCTCCTCTTCTCCAGCACAAACACCCCCAGCTCCCTCAGCCTCTCCCCACAGCACTTGTGCTCCACTCCCTTCTCCAGCCTCCTTGCTCTTCTCTGGCCCCGCTCCAGCCCCTCAATCTCTTGCCTCAACTCAGGGGCCCACAACTCAACACAACACTCAAGGTGTGGCCTCCCCAAGGCAGAGGCCAGGGGAAGGCTCACTGCCCTGGGCCTGCTGGCCACGCTACTTTGGATCCAGGCCAGGATGCCATTGGCCTTCTTATCTATATCTATATCTATATCTATATATCTGTAGCTTCAGTAGGTTTTGCACTGCAATGCGTTGTACCCTCCAGAGTGTCCCAGATGCTTTCATAACAAACAGCAGCAGCATTTTCCAGCTTACATGGTTTCTTACACCAACAGAATGACAATTTCAAATCTCAGAGCTAAAATAATCAATCATGCAAAGTCATACTCCTTGCAGTGCCATCAAATAGGCTGGTTTGCTTTGTTTGCTTCCAGGGGGGCAAGATCCCAATCCGATGGACGTCCCCAGAAGCCATCGCCTATCGGAAGTTCACGTCAGCCAGCGATGCCTGGAGCTATGGGATTGTCCTTTGGGAGGTGATGTCTTATGGAGAGAGACCATACTGGGAGATGTCCAACCAGGATGTAAGTGCATTGTCATCTCAGTTCTGTTCTCAGCTAAAGAACCAAGCTGTGAAAGGAAGCGAGGCATAATGAAACCAGGCAGCTCTGAGCTTTTGATGGTGACATTGAATAAGATTTAGGGATGAATATCTCCACTCCCTGGAGAACTAAAAGTTTATTAGAACTTAGCACAAACCACCATCTTTATAGCAGGGTATTTTGGACTCTGAAGGAGCATATTAGAGGATTGTAGCACATTGGTGGTTTTCTGTAGGATGATTCAATGAATTCCGCTGCAATGAGGTCATTGCCTTTTACATTCTTTGGCTTATTGTTAGAAAACCCTCCGAAATTTCTGTTGATCCCTTTTGGTTCCACTTGTATAATATGCTGTAGAAGTTTTCTGTAAATGTCAAATGCACAGAATAAATTGCTCTTGGCACTTGTGAAAAAGAGAAGCAAAGCATTTCTACTAAAAGTTTAATGAAACCAAAATGCTTCTGGAAGTAATCAATGGATAAAAAAGAGTAGAGTGATCTGATTAGATGACTTCCAATACAGGCTTCTTTGTTACATTAGTGAACTGTCCAAGCCTGCAATCCAAATGATTAATGGATCGTATACAGTATTTTTTAAAAAGCATAACATTTCCCCAAATAAGATTTTTGATATGTCTGTTCGTTTTCTGTTGTTTCAGTAATTTTAAATTTATTCCACGATGGTTATTTATAAACCAGATTTTCTGAAGTTCAGTCATTACACAAATAGGTTTTCCAAGGAGTTTGTATATATATTGTTACTAGCACTAAATTAAAAGAAAAAAAGTCAGTAACATAGTTGTTGTTGTCAGACATTTTCGGTACTACTTTATGTTAAACAAGAAAAAAAAGAGAAGAAAACTTCCTTTCAAATGAGTACCTCTGGAATACAAGTCTCTGCAGAAAACTACATATTTCTGTTAATTGGTCATGAATGGGTTTTTTATTGTTTATGGAGATTAATGTATGCTATTATGTAGGCTGATATACCAGTGGAATGCCATTAAGAATATCACATTAAAATCAGAAACAGAAGGATTAACGTATCTATGTGCCTCTCCTTCATGGCTGCTTAAAACATGAACTGTTTCCTATCCCCGTTCCGACTCAATAGTTTGTCCTGCTTTTCAATTAACTGATGGAGGTAAAAAGGAAAGATTAACAGAATATGGCATTATCATTTTCTGCTTTGAATACATTGGGGGTTTTTATTCATGGAGCAATAGATACTGTAGGTCTGATCAAAACATGTTAGATTCTAGTGAAAAGGTGGTATTAAAAAGCAGTGTAAATTCTAAACTAATCTGTTGTAAAAATTACAGACAGTCTAGGCAAATTTTATCAGTCTAGGAAAATGGAACAAGAATTGGCCTTGCACTGCCTGCTAGGAAGTGTGTAGTTTTCTTTGAGGTAAGTTTTAAAACTACTTTCTGGCCCTGTGAGATCATCCACAAGATCACCTGTCTGGCAGTTCAGGCTGTCCCGTGAGAGGATGGGTTCATTTTTTCTGCAGGGTAAGGTTGTTTCATCTGTTGTTTTTTTGAGTGCAGTGTCCACTGGAGAACGTGGAAAGCATGTGCTGGGGGGGGTGAGGGCGATCAGAGCAGAGCAATTCAAGACCTTTTGAAGTCTGGCATACTTAAGCACTAACTGTGGCTTTTGTTTATGGGCTTAGTTCGATTGAGTGTGAGTTTTGGAGATCCTTTCCACACACTCACCTTCATCAAAGTCATATCCTGTATCTGAACTCCCCTTCCTGTGTGTCTAATCTTCTGCCTGGTTTACTTTGCAGATAAACCAGAGGCATCGCAAGACGAGACAATTAGTGAATAAACACATTTGTTTAAACACAGAATGTCCACGTTAATGTTCCCAGAACTGATAAAACCAAGTTTTGGTGGAAGTGCCTTTAAGTTTTCCCCAACTTCTCTCCTTGTGCAGGTGATCAAGGCTGTGGATGAAGGGTACCGCTTGCCGCCTCCCATGGACTGCCCGGCTGCCTTGTACCAGCTGATGCTGGACTGCTGGCAGAAGGACAGGAACAACAGGCCCAAGTTTGAGCAGATTGTCAGCATCCTGGATAAGCTGATCCGAAATCCCAGCAGCCTGAAAATAATCACCAATGCGGCGGCAAGGTGACATGTTAGCTCTTACATCTTTGGTTTCTTCATTTCCATAATTAGCATTTGTCTGCTTGCATTACTGCCTCTTCAGGTCCTCACTGCAGCTCTTTGTGTCTTGAAGGCTAGAGAGTGTTTCCTGACTATTAACAGGAGTTCATGTTATTATTATTGTTATTATTGCTGTTATTTTTGTTAATTTTTCACTATTATTTATCCAGTTTGTGAAAAGCTTTTATGCTGGAGATACGGAACCCATTGTAAGATTGAGCAGAGGTTTGTGAGAACAAATTTGGCCATCATATGATCTTCTTCTACCTTCTGACCCTTGGTTGTGTTTAGCCTTTCATAGATTAATGTTTCCTAGGTTACAGCTGCCCATATTCCTAATTATCTTTCTTAACTGGGTCAAAATACACTGTTATGCTCTTCTCTGACTAATTACCTTAACTTTAATCATGTGAATAATCATTTTGCTTTCACTAGGATTCACAGACTTCAAAATGCACTTACTTTCCCTATTAGATCAATGTGTTAACAAGGAATTAATTTTTGACCTGTGCAGTATTTCTAATTGCATTAAAACCCATTCATTTTTAATTCTGGTTTTTCAACACATTCTGGAACTTCACTACAATGAGATAAGAATTATCTCATTGAGGGAGAGCAACTGAAGAGTGTGTTGACACCTAAGGGCATAATGAGGATGTGGTGAAAGAAGAGCTTTAGTTAAGTAGGGTTAAAGTGAAGTGTTTTGTATAATGCACAAAATGTCATACTCTTACCGAAGTGATGTAAAAAGTGTAACATTATTTTTAGCTTGAATGCTGGTACAAAAACCTCTGTCAGCAAAGCCAGCAGAGTCGGGGAGGAAAGCACTCTGCTGCTTCAGACCCAGATTCTTGGAGGGTGTTTCAGTGGGCAGGAGATCAGAGTCTGGCTTCAAAAAGGAATCCAGCAAAAACATCCTCTTAGACCTTTACTTATGATGCAGCACATTCTCACCATGGCAGTCAAATGGGAAAGCAGGGAAGGGAAGTGGAGCAAAGGCAGTGGGAAGGACTGCACTGACACTGCAGGCTGCTGGGCACCTGGCATGGGCATTGCCTCCTTCTTTGCTGGCCCCTGGCTTTGCCTTCCATCCTGAGCTAGGGTTGACCATTCTAATTACCTCCTACTGCAACTCCTGAGATGAGAGAAAATATATATTGAGAGAAAATGGCTTGCACACTCATTGTGTTTCAGTAATTTAATTGGAAAGCCTTTAACACATAAGTAAAACAACATGCTTTCAGAAGCAATTATTTCTGTTACCAGGCAGGTATCAGAAAAAAAACCAAACAACTAAACAAAACCAAAACCAACCGAACAATGAAACAACACATTTTGGGGAAAAACCCCCAAACTGTTAAAACACCATCTTCTCACTCAAGTATGTTTCTTCCAAACATCTTAGACCCCTAATGGCAAACAATTGGGGCAAATAATTATTTTATAGGGATATATTGCAGCAATCTGCTGAATAAGGGAATTGGGAATTGTAACTGTCTCATTTTGGTTTGGAGCTTTGATTGAAGAAACCAATGCTGCATATTTTGCATTCCAGACAGAAGCAAAATGTTCTCTGTTTCCTGTCCTTCCAGTTACAGATTTGAACCACAGCAGAGCTGAAAACAATGTTGAACCTTCATTTTCATTTATCTCTTCATAGCCAGTAAAAGCTGATATGCTCTAGTGGAGACCAAATTCAGTCTGAGCACTGTTTGCACCTGCTGGGTTCTGTGCAGGAGCTCCACAGTGTGAGATTGTTCTCTCCTGTCTCTCTCTTGCTCTCTTTGCCCCTGTTTTCATTATGCACATTGCTGGGACTGGTCACAGAGGCTCCACATCCAGAACACAATCCCATGCTCTCTGCTCATGGTACAGCATGGGGAAGGAAGGAGGCTGGTGACATGGTAGGGAACTTCTCACAGCTGCCTTAGGTGAGCTCTCAGCAAAACGCTCCTCGTGGCAGACTGCTGTGTTCGCTTTGATATGGAGCACATTTCTGTGCAGGGGAGCGTCAAAGGTGATTTTTATTCCTTTCTTCCTTCCTTCTCAATTACCTTTGCACTGCTACATCCCTGCACATTCTCAAGCAGTGCAATCTCTCATCCTTTCTGCAGCTCCTGGTGACAGACAGGGGACTGTGGGGTCCAGGTGGTGGGCACATGGTTGAGTCCAAGCACTCCCCCTCTAGGAATTTTTTGCGGTTCAGGGAATGTGTGATCCATGATCTCTCCATCTCACTTTTGCCCTGCCAGTGTCTGCAGGCCAACCGAGGCTACCTTTGAACTTAAATACAACCAAGAGTGACAAATGAGGGGTGCTGACCAGTCCTATGCAGATTTGGATCACACCCGTGTAACCATTGTCAGAACAGACTAATCTCAAAGCTCAAACAGGGCTGAAAAGCTGAAGCCAGCTCTCCACCCCATCCATGTCCTGCTGAAAAGCTGGAGCCAGCTCTCCACCCCATCCTTGTCCTGCGGAAAAGCTGGAGCCAGCTCTCCACCCTATCCATGTCCTGCTGAAAAGCTGGAGCCAGCTCTCCATGTCCTGCAGAGAGGCTCTGCTGGCAGGGAACGTGCCCTCCTTCTGCAGCAGGAGCCAGTGGTGCTGCTGGCCAGGCACCCGAGTGTTGGATGTTCAGTTCTGCGTTTTGACAGACTGACAGAGAAAAATGAGGAAGAAAAATGAGAAGCCAGACTTAAAATGGGTTTGGGTCTTTCTGTAGCCTCATGCACAGAAATATGTAACTGATACAAGAGGGGGTGGTGAGTCAGGGCAGCTCCTTGAGAAGGAGACACAGTGGGATTGTTGCCAATGCTCTCCTGCTGTCGGCAGCCAGAGAGATGGACAGGATCAGTGCGGGGTAGAGCACTCAGGGGATTGCATCGGCTCCAATGGCTGCTCTCAGTTGTTATTTGAGGCTGTAGCACTCCCACTGCACCTCTCCTCCTACCCATAATAAGCAATTAATCTAAATTATAGAGGTCCCAGCTCTCTTTTACCCATGTCTGTGGTGCTACTGGAGGAATGCTAAAGCTTTATGCCCACCATATGCTTGTAGGTGTTCAGAGTATACTCGGTCAGGAAAAACGTTTAACCTGACGACGTCTGTTGCAGATGCAAACCCTGTCTCTTCTTACAGATTTTAGAGCTGATGTTTGTTTAAAATAGTCACAGCACTGTTGTATCTTATTTAAAAACATACTGCTGGAGGTGCATAGGATATCCCTGTCCTCTGGGGATGTTGCTGTGATGTGACCTCAGCTGAAGGATGTGCTTGACTGTGCATCTGATTCCAGGCCATAGCCCAGGCACATTTTACTCTGATACCTCATAGGAATAGAGGAGAGGAGTCAAAGCCTTCAGTTCTGTATTTCCTTTTCACTTTTCTATCCCTTCAGGCCACTCCATAGCATCTAATAATTTCTTGATACCCGAGGGGATGTTTTTATCCTTATTGATCATGGTTTGGCAGACCATTCGACGTGCTTTTGAACCTTGCATTGACAAAAGGCTTTTTGTAGCCTCAGCAGAGCAAGCGTTTCATAATACCTTTCCTGGTGTTGTGTTTCATCTCAAATTCACATGAAAATTCCATTTTTAGTCCTTGTAAAGTACAGAGGATGGCGGATTTCTTTCTTACCTGTCAAAATTCCCTTTTTAATCAGGTGGCCACGTTGAGCTCCTGCTAACAGACCCTGCACTGGTTATGGACACGTGGGTGTTTTGTGTCCCTCAGGCTGCCTGGAGTTCACTGGCTCTGCAAGGGGCTGGAGGAACACACTCAGTACAAGTCATGCGGTTTTCTAAAGCACAGTCTCATCATGGTTTTATTTGATTTATGTCTTGCTGTTCTTTCCTGTTTTCTGAACACGATGTTCATTTTTATAGCAGATATCTTGGATATCTTTAGGGTGGAAGTGAGTTCATAGTTCTCCCATTTTTGATCAAGTTCATTATTTTTCTTCTTGAGCTTATGTTTTTTTTTTCAGTCCACTGTGAATTGCTTCACGTTTGTGAGCATTTCATGCAGATACAAAGCAGATGGCAAGTTTTCTCAACTTGAGTTGGAGAGTCAGAGTCTGTTCACCCACCTGCTGGCAGGTTGCTGAGATTGTGGTCTGAAAGGGGGGGAAATTGTAACCTGAGTCATGGAAATGGGAATACTTTGTGTATGCTACAAATCTTAAATGGGCTCAAGAAATTTCCTTTATGTATTTCTTTTTTTTCCCCTCTTCTTTATATTTCATTTATTTGTATGTATGTATGTGTGTGTGTATATATATATGTGTGTCTATATATATGTATATATTTATATATATATGTGTGTGTATATATGTGTGTATATATGTATATATTTTTATGTATATATCTGAGATGGCTCTTTATAATTACAATGTATATGAATCTTACTCTTACATGGCAATTTAAAAAAAACCTACTGTGTAATATATATAAAATATTTAAAACATATACCTGATTGCCAACATATTTAAAGCATTTCTGTACCCCAAAATGAATTAAGCTGTCAGAAGGTGGTGTGATGTGGAGGTATGAGGGTTGTGATACAGGACTCAGGCAAGTCAAATATTGTGGCAGCTTTGCTATATTTGCTGTGTGTGTTCACATCTGTGATGTAGGAGGGATTGAAGGCACTTGGTGCTCATGGACCCACCATAAAATAGGAATAACCGAGTTAAGGCACAGCCTGTGCCAACAACAAGCATTCGGAAAAAAATTGAAAATTTTTTCTCATTCCAGCAGATGACTTTTAGAAATTCAGAATTTCTGATTGATTACAAAACTGGCACAGAATCTGCACCAAAACAACTCCAACCTTCTTCTCTATTTGCTGTTGTTTCCACAAAAACTTTTGGTAAAGTGAAAGTCAGCATCAGGCATTGCTGCTGTAGTTTCTTTATGCTGCAAGCACATATTTAGGAGAAGAGGAAAGAATTATATTGCAAAAAAAAAAGGGCAAAAGAACACCTGAGAATTCAGGATATTTCTGTATTAAATGTCTTTTTATTTATTCCTAGCTGTGTTTATAGTTATGTCTAAGTGCAGGAATTCCAAGACTTTGCCTCATACGTCAAATGCAGCAAATAAACAGCTGATAGTCTGCTGTGTAAAAAAAAAATAATATTTTTGGGAGTTGCTCAGAGTTAACAGCTGGTGCTTTTGTTGAGTTTCTTTGGGTCTTCCTAGAAAATGCTGCTTTTATTTCACATTGCAAATAGAGGACCTCAGAGGAAAGAGATTTTAATGGGGCATTTATCCTTCAGTTTTTTATTCTCAGTTCATATCTGGCCCAAGCATCTACCATGGAATGTCATTGACACATCTCAGTGCTTATGTGGAGCTCTGTAAAATAGTCTGGTGATTTTAGTCCAGGTAGTGTCATTTCTAACACATTTGTGACAGTTCTCACTTAGGAAACACAACTATGAATTGTTTTGCAAAATCTGTTGGCCCTCATTTGATTTTGGAAAATGTCAAAACTTCATCCATTTCAAAGGCACCTTCCTTATTGGGACTTTTAAAAATTATTATTTTGTTTAGCTAACTTTTCTATCCCTTTGAAAATTTCAATTACCTTTCTGACAGGAGAATTAATTAGCAAGTTTGCCCCAAATCTTTGAAGATGAAAGTGTTACTTACAGGCTAACTAGGAGTTGTTAATAGGATTAAATATCTGTTTCTGCTGGCATGGAGCTACTTTTGGTGTGAAACCCATGGAAAAGACAGAGCATGTTGAGCAGTGAACTTCAGTGCAGCCATTTGATTTCATAAACAGAGCCAGGGAATCACAGAATGGATTGGGTTAGAAAAGACCCACCGAGATCATTAAGTCCAACCCTTGGGCCAACTCCAGTCCCGTCACCAGATCATGGCACTCAGTGCCACG
The DNA here is from genome assembly GCA_013396695.1 of Sakesphorus luctuosus. Lineage (NCBI taxonomy): Eukaryota > Metazoa > Chordata > Aves > Passeriformes > Thamnophilidae > Sakesphorus > Sakesphorus luctuosus. Next base: position 46,206 of record VWZD01002243.1, read on the forward strand.
GCCAAGCTCAGCTGAAAAACCTCCAGGGATGGGGAATCCACCCCCTCTCTGGGCAGCCCATTCCAATGCCTCAGCACTCTCTCTGCAAAGAATTTCTTTCTCATCTCCAACTGGAATTTCCCCTGGCAGAGCTTGAGCCCCCCGTGCCCCCTTGTCCTATTGCTGAGTGCCTGGGAGAAGAGACCAACCCCCAGCTGGCCACAACTTCCCTTCAGGCACTTCCAGACAGTGCTGAGGTCACCTACGTGTTCCTATGTTTAGAAACTTCTCAAGCAAAGTTTTATTTTTTTACTTTCAAGTCTTTTCAGGCCACTGGTCTTTTGGATGACATGATAAATGTTGTGTGTTGCAAGATGTAAAATTTATGAACAAAAATACAAATTGAAACCAACCCAGATTTTTAAAGAATTAATGCTGCTTATTAAAATAAATACATTATAATTACATTTATGCTAATCTCAAAGTGAGATCATTATGCATGTTAACTGTGCACCTTTTCCATGCATGATCTCTGAGGTCTTTTCCAACCCAATCCATTCTATGATTCTGTGATTCTATAATTCAGTAGAAACACTCTAGTGTTCTATCTTGGTGGGGTATTAATGAAAATCAAGCTCAAAATAAGCAGTGAACAAGCCAAATAAATAATTCAGACTGTTCCTTTTGCAGCATAATTCAAGCCCTGTTTTACAAAAATATTTGCAACAAAGCAAGATTATTGGTATTGGCTGAACATTTTGTTGGGAAGTCCCTTTTTTTTGCCATTCAGGTCAGATGGTTTCAGATACTTGACGTATATATTGCTGCCCTGCTGTAATAGGGTTTTTTCTCCCTGTTAGGAACTTCCAGGATGAAGGGCTGAAGGAAGGAGATTTCAGTTTTTCTTGGAATGTTTCAGAGAGGGCTTAGGCTTTGTGGTTGTCAGGATGTCAACAGCAACATCTTGGTTTGGCCAAATGCTGTGCAGAGCAGAATTATGTGCAAATTTTAAGCTTCGTTTAAAATCCAGCAGCACAATCTGTGTCCTAAACCAGACTGTTCATTCCAAAAGAATCCAAGTAATGGATGTTAGTTCTCTCTCTGAAGCTTGTTCAACATAAAATAGGGAATTTATGGAAGGAGGAAAAAACTTTTAACTACAAAGCACAAAGGAAGATAGAAGGATACAGTAAATTACTCTCCTTGGATTGTGCAGGGAATCCAGGAGTTAAACTGAGATTTTTAGGGACTTCATTCAGTTAGCAGCCAGAGACAGAAAAACCCTGTTTTCACCTGGTTTTCCCAGCAATCATTAATATCAAGCCACAAATCACTGTTCCTCTAAACTTCAGAGCTGCTGGGGCTCACTGTTAGCAGGGACAGGAAAACACCTATTTGCAGTTTCACACTTTGAATTTGGCTCTGCTGGTGAAACTCAGGCCAAGAACTTACAGCACACAGGGCTGAGTACTGTAGAATTTAAATAGTCCAATTTGAGCAGTCTAATTTAATTAGTATAATTTAAATATTTTAAATAGTCTAATTTCAGTAGTAATGCAGCTGAGTGTCTGCTGTTTATTGCAGTTCCGAGGCATTTTGTGCTGCTCTTCTCAGCTCTGTGTGGGTTTAAAACACGAAACCCTCCTTAGAGTTTATTGCAATTCTGGGCTGGAAAAGCTGGAAAAAGAATCTGCCTGATGCCACTTGTCTGCAGAAATTTCCAGTGCAGCCAAACATGGGATGTAAGGGCAAGTCCTTCACAGCAAATGGGAGGTGCAAAGAGCCAGAAAAGCATTTTAAGAGCTCTCTGAGGCATTTTTTGTCTCCCTCTTCTGAAGACCCTCCAGACTGTCCTAACAGTAATGACTGGTTGCTGTTAGGGGTCTGTCAGACAGTTCCCCATGCCAGGAAATGGCCATGTGCCTGTATTTCTGTGCTGTAAAAGCAAAGCTAAGGCTGTATTATGAGAAAAAAGGAAAACCAGTTCAGCAATGTACTGATGTTTTGGTGTTTTGTTTTGGTTTTTTTTTGCCTTGAGTGGTTTGGTGTTGGGAAAAATTAAATTAAGGAGCATTGATACATCCAGGCTTATGATTTATTATCCCACCAGGATACTGAAAAGGTATAAACCCCTTGAAAAGTGTGTTCTGAGAGGCAGGTAAAGGAGCAGGGAAGGCTGAAGGACTGACATATGGGTCAGCTGAAATTTTATTTGCTCATTATCCCAGAGGGAAGTGTTTTCTGTGGTGTTTTTTGCCAACAGGCAACATGGAGCTGGAAAACAGCTTCTCCTGGAGAAGAGGAGGCTCAGAGGTGACCTCAGCACTGTCTGGAACTGCCTGAAGGGAAGTTGTGGCCAGGTGGGGGTTGGTCTCTTCTCCCACGCACTCAGCAATAGGACAAGGGGGCACGGGGGGCTCAAGTTCTGCCAGGGGAAATTGAAGTTGGAGAGCAGAAAAAACTTCTTTGCAGAGCGAGTGCTCAGGCATTGGAATGGGCTGCCCAGAGAGGGGGTGGATTCCCCATCCCTGGAGGTTTTTCAGCTGAGCTTGGCTGTGGCACTGAGTGCCATGATCTGGTAAAGGGACTGGAGTTGGCCCAAGGGTTGGACTTGATGATCTCGGAGGTCTTTTCCAACCCAATCCATTCTGTGATTCTGTGAAATGCAGGATGAAATTTAGAGAGGTGTATCTTTTGGCAGCAGGCAACCAGCCTCACCTGCTGTATTTTCCTCTTTGGTTGTTTGTATTTTAAACTCCAAAGAGTAGTCACAACCTGCTTATTTAGAGTGTGCAAACATCATGTGAAGAGCCTTGGGAGGAGCAAATTGTGCCATCCTAAGAGGTAACTTGTATTTTAGGGGCTAAGTTACAAATTCTGCTTTAAGAGTACTTTTAAAATGGGCATGAAAAGGTGGAACTCCATCTTTAAGGTCCAGGGATAATCAAGTAAACATAATATCTCTAATTTTTGTTGGCCTGATTATTTGCTGGTCTCCTGTTGCTACACACATAGACTTTTGCTGTAGGAGATACAACTAAAATTGGCTTTCTGCACCACCTGTGATTTCTGGGGTTATTTTTCTCCTGTTAGACCTGAATTCTGTGCTTCAGCTTGCCATAATCATAAAGCCCACAGGATTTGTGTTGAAACCAGACTTGTAGGTTTTGCTCCCTCACAGGGAGCAATTTCGCTTTACAAAATCAACTTTTAATTACCTGAAATTTGCCACAGGAAATTACTTTATGTTTTTTTAAAATGCTTTCCCCTTTAAAAGAAATTGACTGTGGAAGGGGAAAATCTAGATTTAAAAACTGAGGGTTGGTTGTGTTGTTTGGAGGAAGAGATGGAAAGAGAGAGGCTCCCACAAGACAAAGTCTGGGACTGTGTGTGCACAACTCTGTGTATTTGTGCAATACCACCCTTTGTGCAGGATATTTTTGTTTTCTCTGTCTCAATTCCTGCATTTTAGAAGCTAGTGCATCTCTTTCTTGCTTGGCAGCAGCCAACCAGAGATGAGATTTTCATGCTGTATTGGGAAGGGTTCTGTTTTCTGTGCTCTTTGTTGTTATTAGTGCAGCAAAATTTCACTGTGTTGCAAGAAAAAGCTGTGGTATGATAATAAACTTTAGCTCTCCTCACTCCTGCAGGTGGCTCAAAGGTTAATTCCAGCTGTTAAAGTGATGGGCAAATCCAGAGAAAGCTTCAGCAACAGGGAGTTCTCTAACTGGGATGGGCACATCCAAAGGAAGCTTCCAGCAATAGGGCATTTTATAACTAGAATGGGCACATCCAGAGAAAGCTTCAGTAACAGGGTATTGTGTAACTGGAGTGGGAACTCCAGAGAAAGCTTCCAGCAATAGGGCATTCTGTAACTGGAGTGGGCACATCCAGAGAAAGCTTCCAGGAACAGGGCATTCTGTAACTGGAGTGGGAACTCCAGAGAAAGCTTCCAGCAGTAGGGCATTTTGTAACTGGAATGGGCACATCCATAAAAAACTTCCAGCAACAGGGCATTTTGTTACTGGAATGGGCACATCCAAAGGAAGCTTCCAGCAACAGGGCATTCTGTAACTGGAATGGGAACTCCAGAGAAACCTTCCAGCAACAGGGTATTTTGTAACTGGGATGGGCACTCCAAAGGAAGCTTCCAGCAACAGGGCATTTTGTTACTGGAATGGACACTCCAAAGGAAGCTTCAGCAATAAGGCATTCTGTAACTGGAGTGGGCACATCCAGAGAAACCTTCCAGCAACAGGGCATTTTGTAACCAGGATGGGCACATCCAAAGGAAGCTTCCAGCAATAGGGCATTTTATAACTGGCATCTCACTGGTAAATTTGTCCCTCTAACCTGAATCTTGCTCATTTTTTTTTTCAGGGCAGCACATGTCAGGAAACACAACTATGTAGATAAACACAAGATAGAAAATCTTTCCATGCCTGTTGAAAGCTGACATGGTAGGGTATATCACAGTTAAAGGAGCAAAGTAAAAAGAGTTAAAAAAAAGGAGAGAAGAAAAGATGGAGAGAATGTTCTATTTCACTTCCCCTGAGCAAACATGTAATTTCCATGATTTCTTTTTAATGACTCTCTCCTGCAAGTGGTAGGTTCTGATTTATGAAAAGCTGCAAAGGATCAGGTGGAGCCCTGCAGGACGCCGTTTACAGCTGCACGCATTGCAGCCCGTCTAATTTGTCTGGTAAAGTGTGAGCTCATGGTGCACATCACCCAGCCCATAAATTCCATGTTCAGACCTCCTGGCTGGGGGCTGGGGGGCTGGGGCAGGGGGGGAAAACCTGCCAGGGTGTGCAGATGCTGTGAAAGCCCAGCTTTCCCCTGGTGCCTGTGAGGAGACATCACAGACTCTTCGTAGCGAGGCAAATTCCTGCTCATTGATAAACAGTCCAGATGTCCTCTCTGAGGAGGAAAGTAACTAATTTTTGTTTGGATTCCTGCAAGAAGAAAAATGATACTTTACAGTGCTAGTTATGCTGAGGTCACTTGCATTAAAATTAGGTCATATTTTTTGTCATGATGATACTTTGATCCAAGTAATAAACATAAAAGCTCTTTTGGGCCATTCTTAATTCCTAATCCTAGAGACCTGTTCTTTTTCAACTTGTTTATACTTTTCTTTTTCATTAGTGATTCTTGAGTCAGACCTTGTTTTATTAGACTTAAGCTAAAAAGGCTTACTAGACTGGGGAAAAAAATAAATCCACGCTTTATCATTATGAACACTTCATAAATACTTTTAATTAATGTCTTGGGATTCCACTGACTATACCCAGAAAACTATAAATAAAAAGCATTGGCTCTTCATGGGACAAACAGTAGTCAACAAAATGCAGGCCTTACAGCTACTGATTAAAATTATCTTGGGCATGATTGTCAAACCTGAGCCTTTAACTGGAAGGTGTTTCACTCTGGGTTTCCTGTAGGTGTCCAAGATCTGGGTTTAGCATGAGAACAGCACGTAAAGTGTTGCCTCTTCTGTCCTCAGCTCAGTGTTTGTGTTCATGCAGCTGTACAGTGCTTTCCCTTCTTCAGCGCATTGAGGGCAGGGCAGGTTTCTGGTGTCTTCTGTGGCTTTTTTGGTTTGTTTCTTACTGGTTTCTTCATTGCTGTCTCCAGCAGAGAACCTGGATGCAAATTCTGGCAGTTCAGCACCTTCATGAGCACCACACTGATTTCAAAGGCAGATAATGATTTGGTTCTCACTTCTAAATTATTTGTACAATATCCTTTTGGAAGTTTCAGCCTTACAGTGAACATCAGTTTTAAACTAGGCATGGCAATTCCATTTTACATTTGACTGAGTGTATTTTATAACTAATCTCCCTATTTCTGTGTCTCTGCACTGCAGAATGCAAGTCTCCTGCAGTTACATTTGTCTCACACATTCACTTAACATTTGGATTTTAGACTTGGTACTATTTTTTTAAAGTCACTGATGTCTTATCATTTGGGCTTCCGACTCAGTAGCAGCATTGAGGAGTTTTCAGTGGGCTGCAATATTCTGACTGGAGCACAAGTGCTGTGGGGAGAGCCTGAGGGAGCTGGGGGTGTTTGTGCTGGAGAAGAGGAGGCTGAGAGGTGACCTCAGCACTGTCTGGAAGTGCCTGAAGGGAAGTTGTGGCCAGGTGGGGGTTGGTCTCTTCTCCCAGGCACTCAGCAATAGGACAAGGGGGCACGGGGGGCTCAAGCTCTGCCAGGGGAAATTGAAGTTGGAGAGCAGAAAAAACTTCTTTGCAGAGAGAGTGCTCAGGCATTGGAATGGGCTGCCCAGAGAGGGGGTGGATTCCCCATCCCTGGAGGTTTTTCAGCTGAGCTTGGCCGTGGCACTGAGTGCCATGATCTGGTAAAGGGACTGGAGTTGGCCCAAGGGTTGGACTTGATGATCTCGGAGGTCTTTTCCAACCCAATCCATTCTATGATTCTATGAACATTTGATATGAAAAAAATTACCAACATGCTCAGCTTGGAGCCTGCAGTGTGCATCGTTTGCCTGTTGGTTGGGACTTGATGAATCACATATATATTATTAAGTTAGTCTTGTCTTTGTTAATGCTTTAAATTGTAAGGTGACAAGCTCAGTTGGTTAAAACTTGGCTGTAATAATGCCAAGGTCATGGGTTCAATCCCCTGTGTGGGCCATTGACTGAAGAGTTGGACTCAATGATCCTTGTGGGTCCCTTCCAACTCAGAATTAGTCTATAATACATGTCATGACTCAGTGATGCTTCAGTAATTTAAGCTGAGACATGAGCTGGCAGCACCAGGACACGTGGTGGCCCGGACAGCTGAAAATATCCACAGATGAACAGCAAAGCCACATCTATCCTGAAGCTCTTGCCAGTGCTAAGTTTAGATACAAAATATATGTATCCCTGCTCCCTAACTATCCTTACATTCCTTTTTTTATTGTTGTTGTTTCAGGCCATCAAATCTTCTCCTGGACCAAAGCAACATTGACATTGCAGCCTTCCGTACGACGGGGGATTGGCTCAATGGGTTTCGGACAGGACAGTGCAAAGACATTTTCACAGGGGTGGAGTACAGTTCCTGTGACACAATAGCCAAGATTTCTACAGAGTAAGTGTCAGTGGGCTGTGGCTCTTCATCCCTTGTGGCTGGAGGTACAAACATAAGCATAGGAGTAGCATTTCTATACAGAGTTTCCAAATTTTAGCTAAAATGTTCTTACATTTCAAGATAAAAATGGAAATTATCGTTGTAGTTACAATACACTTACAGAAAACCACTTGCTCTGGTGACTGTAAAGTCCATGATCCTATAGCTTTTTCTCACTCAAGACAAGGAAATTCTCTCCTTTTTTTCCCAATACAGTAGTACCATGCATCATCTGGTACACCAGCATCACTTTATTTTGCTCACAGTTTAAGAGTTTCTCTCTTGATTCTTTATGTTCTACCTTCTATATGAGGGTTTCTTTTCAGTTGGCACATGTGCCAATCTTTCCCTTTATTGCCCATCCCATATTCCATCAAACCAGGTGAGACAGTGCAAACTCTTTGTAACTGTTTTCCTTCTACATTCTAATAATTATTCAGGGGCTGAACTCCCTCCTGCCTCCAGTTTTGACATTTAAACACAAATACAGTTGGAGGTTTACAACTGGCAATTTTATTACATTTTAAATGCAATCCATCTTTGCTCTAGTGATAAGGGAGAGTGGAGTAATATTCTTTCTGCACCTGAAAAGGCATCATGTACAGCTATGAATTTAATGCCAAAGGAAATCTTAATTCCTTGCTGGGCTAACTGGATACACAAAAAGTTATGAAGAATTGAACAGCTGTGGTACCAACAATTAAACACATCAATGCTGTTAATTAGTGCGTTACTGCATCTATAAAAAGGGTGCTAATGGCTTTTTATAACAATTACCCTTTGGGGACAGTGCAGAAATCCTCTAGGAATGCCCAATTTCCTGTGAGCCACTGGTTAATTAGCCCTTCACAAGTGTTAAATAACTTTGTGTTGCACAAGGTACAAGGAGACTGGGAGTTGTGGAGAGACAAGAGGTGAAAACCAGAGTGGGCACTGGAAGCTTTGCCATGTTAGCCCTACATCTCCATGCTGATAGAACAGTTCAGAGGACAATTCAGAGGGCTCAGAATATAATGGCAAGATGTCAGCATTGCCCAGGGAAAGCAACCAGGTTGGTAGGGGGATGGAGGTGTTAAAGAGGTTCATGATCACAGCTGGCCCAAAGTGACCCCCTTACCCCAAAATCCCAGTGCTTGTCTCACTGGAGAACACAGCTCCATTGTCTTCTCTTCCAGGTAAGCAAACACAACAAGGCTAAATGAGTTTTCACTCCCTATTTTTTGTTGGTTTTGTGGCCCCCTTGTGTTTTCACACAGTGGCTCTCAGTATTTTCATACTGGGGCTTGTGTTTCAGCAAAGCTGCTGGACCTGGAGGCTCCTCCAGAAGATGAGCAAGTGGGTTGCTGTTTACTCAATCAGTGCCAGGGAACACAGACACTGACACAACAATCCTTCTCTTTTTTTGCAGTGACATGAAGAAAGTTGGTGTTACAGTCGTGGGGCCTCAAAAGAAGGTCGTGAGCAGCATCAAAGCTCTAGAAACTCACACGAAGAACAGCCCTGTTCCTGTGTAAGGTACCAAAAGGATGTTGCTCAGGAGAGGAAAACAGAGAAAAGTTGCTTCACAGGTCAAAAGTGATGGCTGAGAAATGGCAGAATTTAAAGGAGTTCTTTGCAACAGCTTTGGAAACGTAATGGTTGAGATTTCAAACCCACTAAGACACTCAAATACTGAGTGTAAATGCCTTAAAAATAGGAGCAAACTTGTTTTCTATCTGTTAATCCTGAAGGGTGGGTGCTCTTGACTGACTGTTAATGCAGAAAGGAAATTTCAAAAGAAAAAAATACGTTAAAAAATCCTTCCAAGTAAAAACCAGTGTTACTAAAACCTAGAGCCATTTGAATATTAAGTGACTGAATAACACAAAGAAGAAAAAAAAACCATGGACACAAAAGCTGTGTATTTGATCTATACAGCAAACAAGAAGAAAGAAAGACTTGCAGTATTTTTATACAGAAGAGATCTGTAACAGGTATTTTATTTCTTTAGAAGCAAGGGAAATAGAGGACTATACCTCACAACCTGTCTGGCCATATTTACTATAATGTCATTGTAACATGCTATTTCAACTTCAGGAAGGAACACAGAAATAAAGTTTGTAGTGACTTTGAGTTAGTTGACAAAAGATTTTCACCATTATTTAGCTTCCCTAACTGTGTTCATTTCAATAGAAACAAGTCTTAATTTTTAAAAGGCTTATTTATTTTCCTTTTGGTTTTCCATTATTGTTTATATTTATGCTTAAATACCTTAACCTGGCTGTATTTTTGCCAAGTGCCAAATGTTACCAAAACTTCATTGGTTCAAACTGAGAAATTGTCTGAGGGTTAATTACTAGATAATTTTATAATTGAAAGACAGAAGGAAAGAAAGATGGTCTTTTTTCCAGCTCTGCCACCAAACAAAAGTGTGGACTTGCTGCGATTTCTTCCATTTGCTGTGAGTGGTGTTTTAAGCCAGGCTTGAGTTCTGACAGTTGTGTGTGTGTGTGTGTGTGAATCTCTGGATGAGTATCTGCCCCAGTTCAGGACATCTCATTTCCTTCCCAAAGACCTGTTTTCATGGCTAAGTAAAGCTCCCTGTTGTTAGGTGGTGTTTGGGTCCATCTGCCTGGCAAATACAAAGAAGAGGCAGTGTCGTTGCATCCTGTATTGGCTGATGATGCTTTTGGAGTTCTCTGCTGAGATGGAGACTTGCAGCCAAGGGTGGGAGTAGATTGATTAAAAGGAGGACTTAAGCTGTGAAATGGGGCTTTGGTATGTAATCCTACACACATTTGATGTAGAAAACTCCTGCCCATGTGCTGCCATCCTTTAGGGAACCTGAATTTTTGGCACAGGCTCCTTGGGCACCTTTTCCTTGAAAGAAAGCAGAAAGAAGCCCATCTTTGGGAGAGCATTCACATCTTCCAGTGGAAAAAGGAAACTGGAAGCAGGGATTTGAGAGCCATGTGTTCCCCATAGCTCCCCAACTCCCAGGCTGCTGCTGTGGAGCACACCAGTCCCAGTTCTGAGCAGACATGACTCTGTGCTCTGAAAATGAGGGATGGAAATCATGGTGTGAGTAACTTCTTGTGCTGCATACAGGAGAGTTTCTAAGGCTCTAGGTGGGATACCAGGCACAGACACTGGGCCTTGGGCATGAGTGGAAACTGTTCTGCTTTCCAACTTGCCACCTGGAATGGAAACCTGATTCTGGTGGATAACAGTGAGTCCTTAGAAGTCCAGGACTGTGTGAGAGGCAGATGACTACATGGCCCACTGCCTTTTCTGTGTGTTGTGTTTATTTTCTTGCCTTTTGAAACTCCTTATAGCAGAGGATACCTAAGTAAGGGAAGAGTCATTTTCTAGGGTTTATGGGGTTGAAATTGGTCTTCATGAATCTGGGACTTATGAAACATAGAGACACAGCATTTATCTGTCACACATTACTAAATAGAAGCATAATTAAAGACCTTTTTGACAAGTGCTGGCAGTGAACATACTGTAAAGGACTGAATTTGAAACATACTCACAGGATAATGATTAGAAATACTTTCTGAAAGAAGAATGATTGGGGTTTAAAGTGGATTGAAATTAAAAAAAAAGAAAAATGGAAGAAAACTAAAGCACTTAAAATGTAAAAACCACTTCCTTATATGCCAGAATCTCTCATGAAATGCAGCATGCTGAATAGAAAACCTGTATTTTCCATTGCTTAGTTCCTTCAGAATCTTTCTTCTCCTCAGGCTGAGATTTCTCTGAATCAGACACCATCAGTGAATTTAAGTCACCCCAATCCATTTGCCAACATTGTCTGTGTGGGGACAGCTTTTTCTAGCATATTCCTTGTGACGTTTCTCTTCAGCTTCGTTCTGCTGCTGGAGAGAGGGGCTGGGGTGGGGGGCAGACATCTGGGAAATACTTCTGAAAATGCAAAACCTGTTCTTAGAGTTCTAGATGCTGACTGAAAACTTTGCACCAACCACCCTCAATTTTCTCCTGTCCTGTACCATGTCGTGTTCCTTGCCCACTGCTTAGGCATGCACAGCATAAAGATTAAATCTCACTGATGCCTGGGGGAAAAAAAAAATAGAGATTCCATTTTGCTTTTCTTTGCTGGTGGGAGTAAAGAGTTTTGAAATACATTTATTTTTTTCTCTCCCTATCAAGAAGTTGGTTTGTACTGTAAGTGGCCTCTGTTGCAAGCATCCTATACTCCCTGTCCCTGTGTACATATGTGTACATAGCAGTGTACAATTCTTCATTGTGGAGTAGAGATCCTAGAATTTGTGTGGCCATCTTCCTGTACAGGACTTGCATCAATTAGCAACATCCAGCAAAATGCTCATAAAATGACATGCCCTATTATTGGTTCTGTATCTTTCAATATAGTTTCCATTTTATTTATTTCTGTTAACATAATCTAGTTTTTTGTGCTGTAACTTAGCCTTCAATAAGCAATGTATAGATGTGATTTGATTGGCAATATGTATTTACTTTAACTTGTATTTCAAAGCATTACTTACTCATTTAGATTATATATTGTGCAATTGTAGATGGCCTCTTACTAATGTAAAATGATTTGTAGTGGAAACATTTATATTTTTATAATAAACATAATGAAAGTATTTTTTACATACTGGAATACTGAGGTGATTGCTTGGAGGACAAAGTAAATTTATTTGATCAGTGTGATAAAACTGTAATTAAATATGGATAAATTCTGAGTGTTAAAGCATGGGTTTGGAGTGAAAGCTACATATTACCTATATTATCTATTAAAAGAAACGAGCAGTGCAGGTTTTAACTACACAGACCAGCATTTGTGCTAAACTGACCTACATCAAAGACTTTTCTTTCTCCATGGATCCTGGAAACCATCATCTCCTACAGCCTGCCTATGGGATATCGAAAAAGCTGTCATTTATTTCAGTTGTGTCAAGGATTTCCAAACTTTGCCTTTTTTTCCTCCCTTGCCAGTGGACCTCTTTTCATCTTATTACTATGTTGAATCCAGTAAAAGATGTACTTTTCAACCAAATAAAATAGCCCACAGCTTACCATAATTTAACCCCACGATCATTTCTTGCCTCTGAGTATCTGTGTTAGATATTTTGCCCCTGTTTTGTTGTTTCCCCACCAAGTTGTTTCTGTTTGCTTCACTGAAGTACAGGGTCCTTGCAAATGCCAACGTGCACAACTCAGGAGTTCTCCTGGAAAAACAGGAGTGGTTTGGATGTTTGGCAGTTTCTTGAATTTACAGGGTCTTTCTGTACCATAAATGATTTCCCATGCTTTTGTACACTGCTTTCTGGTGCAAAACTATGAATAATACACCTGTCTTGGAGTCTCTAAATTGAATTTTATGGATGTGGATGTAGCCTACTTTTTTTTTCTTGTTTGTTTGTTTTTCTGTTACTTTGTCTTGGTATCTGTAATTCCACTCTAATTCCTCAGATTCTTCCCAAACTATCACTGCCTGGTCAGCAATTCCCTGTTTAATATGTGTGTACTCAGTTCCTTTATCAATCCCTGCTCCAATTCTTTGCTATTTCTTAATGAATTTTACTTTGCCTATTTAAAAATATTTATCCTACAAATATTTCTCTTGGTCTTGATTCATTCCCGCACATAAACATGCACATGCTCATCATTCCAGGTTCCTCATGCAAATGGTGAAGAGCCCAAAATAGAAAGGAAAGCTTTCTGCTGGTTCTTCATTATGTTTTCACATGGCCAGGGAATCTCTGATAAGTGAAGAATACTCAGTACATGGGATTTTTCAGCCTGCTCTGCTTTCACATTAAAATGATTTCATAATAGCCCATATTTCCCCAGTTAGCTCATAAGAATGTCATGTGGGACAGCACCAGAAGTCTTAGTAAAGACCAGATAAATCACAACTACTCCTTTTTAGATTATCCTGTCACAGAAATGAATTAGATGAGCTTGACACGATTTGTTTATTCTTGACAAATCTTAGTTGGTTTCTTAAGACCTCGTAATCCTCCAGCTGCTCAGAAATGTATTGTGTGAGATAAATATATCTTTTTGGGTATTTGAGGTTAGTGCAGCTCCTCTGTAATTGCCTGGTTCTGCTTTTCTCCTCTTTTTTACAGCTGAGGATGATCTTTGCTCTTCTCCAGTTGCCTGGACTCCAGGAGAAGAGCCAGTAGCTGCCCTTGAGTTGTTCCAGAAAATCTCAGTGACTCTGCAAACCTGAGTGCATCAATCACTTGGGCTGACTCCCAGGATTGCTAATTGTGAAACAGCAGGGAAATACAGACAAATGTTTTTACTGCATGACCAGGTTATGTCTTGAATTTTTGCAATCATGCAGCTACTGAGAGTCATCATTAAAGAAGCATCTTGTTAGGAAATTCCATAATTTATTTTTTATTAGATTGAAGAGGTTCATCACTGCTGTATCACTTTGAAGTTGAGTGATAAGTTCAGGCAAACCATGGAGATAGTGAAGATCCACTGTCTAGGGTCATTAGAAATCTTTTAATTCACTCTGTTGCCCTCCACATAAGGGGGGAAATATCCTTTATCTGCACCCCTCTTCTACCCAGTTTATCCCAATATTCTTAGGAAGCTCAACTTTTAAATCTCTGAGTTTCTGGGCTTTACTCAGCATGGATTTGTAATTAATTCTGAGTTTAGTTTCCAGCCTTCAAGAAGTGTATGTTTGCAGAGGAGTCTGAAATAACCAGAGCTTTTTATTCTTAATATTTGGGGGTCTAGGGAAGCAGGTGTTGAGTTTGTATCTGAACTGATTCATCCCTAAGCCGTGACACGTAACAGCAACAAAAAAGCATCAGACATGACATCTTGGGCACCCGGAGGTGTCATTTACACGTGTGAATAAGGTGCCTGTGGGTATATAAAATGTGTTTTTCCCAGGATGCTCATCCCAAAATGCTGCCCAGGCATCAGCCCAGCCCTCCCCACAGGGCAGGATTTCTCCTCCTGGCACAAACCCTGCAAGGACAGAAAGCCAAGTGAGCGTTCAGTCTCACTGTGTTCATGGGAGCACAGAGGAAGACATTTCATTTGAAGGCACCGAGCTGAAATGAAGCCAGAACAAACATATAAATGCTAAAAACTATTTGTTTAAACAAAAAAGAAAGTGAAGGTCTGGTAGTTTGTTACCACAGTCTGAGCAGGGATTTAAATAAGCATTTCTGATGCTGATTTTCCTGTCTGCCCCCTTCCCAGCTCAGCAGAAAACAGTGCTGGGTGTAGTTTACAGCTTGAAGAGTTTTATTTTCACTGGGTGATTCGCTCCTTTTGCTTTTACTACTCTCGGAGCTCCTGCAGTTCCACAGCACCCAAAATCAGGCTCTGACCACAAAAGTTTTGTGTGTCCCAGCCCTGCCTTTCTCCTGCACCTTTCCCTGGTCCCTGCTGTCCCCTGCTGTCCCCAGCCAGCATCGCCCCGCTGCCCTCTGGGCTGGCCACAGCACCGTGGCTTAAAGCCTAAATATCAGGCTGGGGGATGGATGACTGAGGAGATGCTGTAGAGTCAAAGCACCATTTCAGTAGTTGCACTGTTGCTTTTCTTGCTGTGCTTCCCATTTCTGATCCTGTGCCACGCCAGTTTATCTGTGGCCATCCCACCAGACACGGAGAGTTGTTTTGTTTTCCCCCCATAAATAGACATTTCCTCCCACTTAGGATTTAGAGGGGCAGAATACTAATTTTAGCCACAGAATGATATGGTTTTAATAAAACCAGATGATGATTAAAATAAAAACAGAAGAAAATTTTAATGAACACAACTAAAATCAAAGGTTATTGAGATGGATGTTGTCTCTCTAGCTCGTAATTTGGACATGAGCTGGGAATGTAAAGATCCTGCATGATGTTCTCCTCTTTTCTGCATTTTCTAGGTGGCTTTTTGCACAGGCAGCTGGATATTTGCTAGCAGGTTTGATCTGCTAAACCTGTAGCCTCCCCTCAGGTTGGGTGTGAGCTGATCAACAGTGATGATTCCTGGCTTTTAGTATCCCCCTTTAAAGCTGCATCATCTTTTATTATTTAACTATTTTTAATCTCATTCTTTCACTCATAAAGTTTTTTTGGGGGGGCTTTAGTTGAGGACTAATCCACGGTTCCTACTTGTATATACTTCAAAAAAAAGCCTCATTAACTGAGTTAATACTTGCCTAATTATAATAGCAAAGCAATAAAATTCAATCCCTACAACAATGTGATACTGTGACTTCCTTTCCTCTAACTGGGCTCCCTGCCAAGGAACTCAAATGGAAACAGGAAACAATATGAACAAATAAAATCTCTCTGAGATTTAGATAGAGATGTTTTCTTAAATATTTGGCTTTTATTGTTGTTGGTTTTAGCTCCTGTTATTACTTGATTCATTTTTCTTACTTTCTGTTCCCAACTCCTGTCATTGTGCATGTGGGTTTTGGGAGAGAGAGGAGTTGGCCCACAGAGAAATGATTTTTCTGCCCCTTTTTACCTCTACCTACACTGGGTAGAATAGAATCACAGAATCATAGAATGGATTGGGTTGGAAAAGATCTCTGAGATCATCAAGTCCAACCCTTGGGCCAACTCCAGTCCCTTTACCACATCATGGCACTCAGTGCCACGGCCAAGCTCAGCTGAAAAACCTCCAGGGATGGGGAATCCACCCCCTCTCTGGGCAGCCCATTCCAATGCCTGAGCACTCTCTCTGGGAAGAATTTTTTTCTGATCTCCAAGCTCTGTTACCTCAACAGTGTTTTGAGGCATCAAGTATATAAATATTGTGTGTACCAGCAGCTCTTTGGCCTGTTGTCTTTGGCTCTTTGGGTTTTAAGCACTCTCTGAAGTGCATTTGGGGCAAAGCTGAGAAAATGGTGTTATGTGTTTAGCCTTTCTAACTGTGACCAGCACAGCACCAAAAGAACCCTTTTCCCCCCAGTTTTCCTGCCTCAATTACAGGCCAGTTTTCACTGGGGTCGTTTTAGAGGACTCTCTTTCCCAGGATTTCTTTTCTGGCCCAAAACTTTACTTTTAATGTAGCTGATCACTACCTGTTACTTGGCCTTCTAATGAGACCATATGATGATTTTGGCCATAGCCTTTTGTTGCTGAGGGCCTGCTAGAGAAGTGCTAAAATTACAGATTAAATGCTTTGCTGCTCTCAAAAGCAAGATCCCATGGGCTGCAGTAAAAGGCACGTTGTCCAAAACAGAATAAAAGTTTTCCATCTTGTGAGAAACTAGTGAAACAATCAGCTTGGAATTTTTTCTCCTAATCCTTCTGAATTTGCTGAAGGGCTCTGAAATCCAGATCTCACACTTCCTTAGTCCTTGTCCTTGGTGTCCATGCAGTTTCCTGACTCAACAGGCACAGAGCCAAATAAATCAATGGGCAAAAATGCCTTGGTGGCTTTGAAACCAAACTGCCACTATTCTTTTATTTTATCAACTTATAGGACTTCTTTCTCCAACTCTTCTTGTCACACTAAAACACATTACTATGACAGGACTGTGTGTGGATGGTCCAAGTTATGATGATACTGAAGCTGTAACATTTTTAAACCATTAAAATGTTTTTAAATGTTTAAAAAATAAAAATTTCATGGGCTTGGATCACCACATACATGAAATCCACTTAATGTTTTAAGCTAAATGTTAGTTCTGTATCTTGAGGGAGAGATTGCCACTACTATGCAGAGAAAAACTCTATCTTCCAGTACAAAGGAACCTGAAAAATCTCAGGAGACTTGTCAGAAATTTCACCTACAGTTTGTGAGAAGCTGATTAATTTCCAAATGGGAGAGTGAGAAAAAAAAATAAAATATCTGGTTGAGTCCCTGAAATATCCAGCTCAGTAATATCAGAGGCAGAAGCAGAGGACTCAAGGGAAACATTCCTGTTTCCTTCATTTAGCCTTAGCAGGGTATGGACACAGGGCTAAAGTTCCCACTCTCCCCAGAGGTGCTTGCAGGGCTTGGATGTGGAATGGGAACAGTGCATTATAAATCTCTTTGCAGAGCATAAGAGTGTAAGATTCTTGGAAGAAAAATGTATTGACTCTTGTGTCATTTAAGGGTTGTGGCATTTCCAACCTCTCAGTAATTGCCTGGCTCTTTGCATTTGTGAGAAAGTGGAACGAGATGTCTTAAAAGGGGGTTCTGCATATTGTAAAAGTCCAACTGCAACTTGGAGAAACACCCCTGAGAGTTATTGCTACCATTATAAGCTTAGAGTAATGGGCACATATTTTTCTTTTTAGGCCACGTACACTTTATCCAGCTTTCAGAGGTAAAAAAGGGGGGGAAAAAAAGGTTCTGTTAAGTTTGGGGTGTTTTTTTCCTCTCTTTGATCTTCCTGGGTCAGACAAGGCAAGGTCTCCTGCCAGCTGGGGGTGAGACTCAGCCACCACATCCATGGCATCACACAGAGGGCCTTGCAGGGGCACTGCCAGTTTTGGCAAGGCAAAGCAGGGAATGGTGGTAAAATACCTTATCAAGGAAGATGCTCATCACTTAAAACTCATTACATTTCATTTTTGATTTATATCTGTTGTGCCTCATCAGCAGAGGAAAGCCAAGGCAGCAGCACAGACTTTGTTAAACACCTCATTGTCTTTGATTCTTGTTGGGTTTGTCACTGCATTTGAGATCTCGGGTCTACTTTGTGACTTAACAACTGGAAATTTTCTTCCTTCTGTTCAAACTTCTTAATGTGCCTTAAGTCAGCTTTACACACAGGGTCAGAATGACTCGATCCCACCAAAGAGGAAAGCAAATACAGTGCTGGGTGTAGCTGTGGGATAACTCAGAAGTTTTCTCTTGGACATGAGCTGTGCTTCAAAATCAGCGGCCAAAGCAGTTCTGAAACCTTTGTCCCCCAGGTCTTTTAAGAAAGCAATAGCCTGGGATCTCTCAGAAATCATCTGGTGTACTGAAGCATGGCCTGGGGCAGAAAACCACTTCATCTTTTCACCTTCGCACTGCACGATTCTCCAGGAGTCACAGAGCTCTTCCCACCCCTACCCTTGAGAAATCCTTGGACTGAAAGGTCACCATCATTCCCATTTCCCTGCTATGCTGGGCACAGGCAGATGATAAAACCTGCTGGAATTATGTGAGGTGGATATTAACATTGCTGCTGCCTGAATCAGGGCTGATTCCCCCCCAGTGTGCTCCCTCTGCCCCTGGGCTGCTCAGCCTCGCCTGGTTATTGTTACAAAATCCACTGGGAGAGTCACAGAGTGGGGGGAAACCCAAACTGCCCATCGGTGCTTTGCTCTCCCCCTCCCTCAGCATTTCAGTAACCAGAGAACAACCTGTGCAATGTGAACAACTCAGACGAGGACGATTTCCTCTCCTCTGTTGTTGGATATGACTTCCCTTGGGTAGGTGGGAACTCTGGCAGGCTGTACAAAGAGCAGCAGAGACTGAAGCAGAAGCTGGAATGGAGCTGTTAGGACTTGACAGCCCCGGTTTGTAACTCACTGGGGGATTTTATTACAACTCAATTGTAGCTTCAAGAAATTTAAGACTATGACATGGGCTTGTATGGGGTTTTTATGTCTAATAAATGAAATTGCAGTAGATTTTAACACGGAGACTATGGCTGTGGCAGGCCTGGATGACTTAATAAAAACTAAAATCAATCAAACAACTTGAATTTGTTGGCGAGTTTTTGCTCCGTAAGTGAAAATGAATGTTTTTGCAGCTCTAATAATTTCACTCTCCTTTCTTCAGGTACTGGAAAAACGCTGTTTTTATGCTGTTTGCTGAGTGCATTGTGTTAAAGATCATTTAATGGAGCCTCCCAAGGGCCTTTATCACTCCAGTGTGGATTGGT
Organism: Sakesphorus luctuosus; assembly: GCA_013396695.1. Classification (NCBI taxonomy): domain Eukaryota; kingdom Metazoa; phylum Chordata; class Aves; order Passeriformes; family Thamnophilidae; genus Sakesphorus; species Sakesphorus luctuosus. The sequence goes on from VWZD01002243.1 coordinate 65,135, forward strand.
GGTGGCCAAAAGCTTGAAGGAGGAGTTCTGTGGCTTGAGTAAAGACTTTCACTTCCCCACTTACCTGTAACCTTTCCTTTTTCTTGCACTAACTAAGAGAGATGATTATGGCAATTAAAGTTTCAGATCACTGACTCCACATGGTCATAATATAGATTATTTTTATTATAAGAAAATGACTCTCAGTGATGGAAGGAAAAGGGACAACAAAGCAGACAAAGTAGTGTTTGAATGTGTCTGAGTGCCCTGTTTGGAAACAAAGGCCTCTGCCTGCATTTGGGAACTCAGAATTTAATGATAATTTAGATATCACAACAGCAACACGGGGTGTTAAAAATAAACCATATATTTTGTTTTGTTTTTTCCACAGCTAGAAACAGGACCTCTTTAGTGGATTCTGATAGTTGTCAATGGAGAAAATGTGGTGTATGGGATGCCATCAATACACAGCACTCACACCTCAGATACATATGAATTTTCTTAGTATATGGTTTTTAACCACAATTTTTGATAATTTATGCTAAAGCAGCTGTTCAAAAGATGTGAAAATTAGCAGTGATGGCATGTCAAAAGCACCCCCTCCACCAAGGGTGCTGCCAGTGCCAAGGGCTGGGCAGAGCCTTGAGAGAGGCAAAAGTCCAGCCTTCCCCCTTTTTTTTCTTTTTTTTCCCAAATGACTCAGTACATCTAGCTCTGGATTCCAACTCTGGAGGATTTTTGGGGGTTTTCTGGTCCACGAAGCATAAAATCCTGAGGAGGCCAGAAAGAAAACCAGGATTTACAACCCTGCTGAAGTCTTGAAAAGGCCTCCTGGGATATCTGTCTCCACACAGAGCTCCCAGAAGCCCAAGAGAGGAGAGTGTGGCTATCCATGCCCACCTGCCAAGAAATGGGGAATTTCTGGGCTCCAACCAGATGTGTAGCTGGGGTTGATACGACTTCCTGTGCTCCCACAAATCCATGGCTTTGTCTGCTCTGCCACAGCAGAAACCCTGAGGTGGGGACATCTGGAAACTTATGAGCTGCTCATCAGGTTGCTTGGGGAAAAAAATATTTTTGGATTTTTTTCAGAGACTGTTGGAATTTCCACAAAGGAGCTTTTTCTAATGAGAAGGTGGTGTCCCATTGCAAACAGTCATGCTGCAAGCCATGCACCTGCACTGCAGGAATATCCAGGAATATATAGGTTGTCTTGGATCTATCCAGTACCAGAGCTGTGTTTAATGGTCATTTATATGCATGGGAACATCTCTGCCCTGCTCTGGGGGTGCTGGGAAATGGAAGAAAGTGAGTAAATGAATACTAGATTTATAGTGAGTTCCACCAGTTCTGCCTCGCTGATTTCTGAAGCTGCACCACCAGAGCTGGGCAGTCCCAGGGTGTAGCAATGCATTCACAGTACATGGCATGGAGAATGTCCTGCCAAAAATGGGCTGATGAAGAAAATCAACCAGCCCCTGAGAACGCTTTAACAACTGATGTTTTTAATGTGGTTTGAATGTACTGAATGTAAAAACTGCAGTGTCACTTCTTCCCAAAATCCCCTGCCAGGCCAGGGGGCTGGGAGAAAATTGTGACCTCATGTTACCTGAAACCCCTTCCCATTGTATGTAAATCCCCTTACTCTCATTGGCCCAAAGCCAGACTCCCCTCTTGTCCATTATTGGTGAGTTTGTATCCCTCCAAAGTCCATATAAACCTGTTCCCCTGATTAAACTTCCTCTTTGTTCCTGTCCTCACCGGTGGTCTCGGTGAGTCCTTTCTCGGGGGCTCTCAGAGACCACATGGTGGGGGAAGAGCAGAGAGCACACGCTTCCCCTGGGTTAACGGGCTAACAAATCCAAGACCAGGAGAAGCACCATATTGTTGCAGAATTCCTTCAGCACACAGCATCAACGAGGCTACAAGAAACCCATCCTTGTACCAGGGCTCAGTGCACTGAGCAGTGCAGGGGCAGCCAGTGGAGAACTGGCATTTTTTAAGAACTCATTAGTGGGTCAGCTAAAAATCACCAAAAAAAAAGAAAAAAGAAAAAAAAAAAAGAATGTTTTCCTACCTGGTCATCACAACGTGAATTTTGCTCACTCCTAGACACAGCATAGAGCAAAAGATTGGTCTTGTGAAAGCCTTTTACTGGACAGAAAGACATGAAGAGGTTTGTGTCACCTGTGCAAACCTTGGTGTCATGCCCTGATCCTTTTCTTTTTCTTTGTGCAAGGAATTTCATGAGCGAAAAGCAGTATAAAACCTACCCAGAGGCAAAACATTTCCCATATAGCCTTGAACTTCTTTGCTCTTCAGCTTTTTCCTGACAAAGAGGACGTGACTTGAAGTAAATAACACGGAATATCAAAGGACGAGCCATTATGGTTTTAGGTAGAATGCCATTTATTAATACACTGCAAGTGGTTTATAGAGGGTCAAAGCTACATGCTAATTGGCTATTTTAATTAGAATCATAGAATCGTAGAATGGATTGGGTTGGAAAAGCCCTCCAAGATCATCAAGTCCAACCCTTGGGCCAACTCCAGTCCCGTCACCAGATCATGGCACTCAGTGCCACGGCCAAGCTCAGCTGAAAAACCTCCAGGGATGGGGAATCCACCCCCTCTCTGGGCAGCCCATTCCAATGCCTCAGCACTCTCTCTGGGAAGAATTCTTTTCTGATATCCAACTTAAAACTTTCAGGAGTTCTTGTGTGAAAGTCTGGGGAGTCGCTGGGAACTCCTGGGGAGTGATTTCTTCTTTCCCACTCAGCAGCAGCTGCACCTCTGTTTATTCTTTGCTGGGAGCTGCTTCAGTCTCAGAGTCCATGCAGTCTGGATGGTTCAGATGGCCATTTTCTGTAAGAAAGCCCTCAACAGTGACTCCTTTACAGTAGAGTGGCACAGTGGTGTAGAGTGGCCTCTGAAAGAGAAAGGCAGGAGGACACACCACCAGAAACACTGATTAATTATCTGTGGTGTGCTCACATGGCAGGGGTGCCTCTGAGGGTGTTGTGAACCCCCTATTTTGTATCTTGAGAACTCCAATTCTACCTGAGCTGCATCAGCAGAGTTCCTGAGTGGGAAGGAGGCTCCTGTTTGCTGTCTGAGAGGAGCTGGTGTGCTGCACAGCCCCTGGGGACACTGCACAGCAATGGGATGGGGAAAGCAGGAGCTTCTATTTATTAACTGAGCGATACCACATGTACATGCACTGGGTGTTTACAAAGCTGTGTGGGTGGGTTAATCAAACATGCAGGGCCTTCCCTTTGCTTTGATTCCCGTTAACTGATGAGAGTGAATAAATCCCAGCAAATCAAATCAAAACTAACTGGGCTGCAGCCAAACGAAAACAAAAATGCAAGATGATCAAATTGTATTGTGTTTGTATCTTGTGGGAGTTTTTTTTGAGGCTTAAACAGAAAGGTGCCTGTCCCTTTTCTTGCTATTCTAAGCCTGGAAGGGGCACTGCCTTCCAGCCTGGCACAGCTGGAGCCAAGTGTCCCCCTGAGATGCCTAATGACTTGCAGATTTATTCCAAGGCAGTTAAAGGCTTTGCCTCCTTCCAGAAAATGCTTAGGACATGATCATCTGATACAGGAGCGGTTTTATATAATGACATGTGAGAGAGAAATATGTCATATACCCAGGGGGCCCAAAATGCGCCTCCCACTCATCTAGATGGGTATTCCCTGGTGCATGAAGTGCCCTTGTCCTGGACCTTGTGCTCATCAGGGAGCAATGCTGGAGAACCAAGCAACCAGAGATTTGCCCTGCTGTCACAGGAACCTGTTTCTGTTGTATCAGCTTAACATTTGACCTGTGCAGCTTCAACCTTTTTGTTTTAGAATCCGTGTATCTTTAGGGGAAACTGTGTAGCTGATTTTTAAATGGTGTCAGTAGCCACGATGTGCACCTGCATCCATCTGCAGTGAGTAATAGAGTTTGCATTTAGATATAAAAGCGTGTATTTTCTCATGCTGTAACTTGATTGTCTTGCACAGAATTACACAGGGGACAGATCTGAATAAAAGTAAATCCATTCCAAACGTTTACTCAGGGACAAAACTTGTATTGGGATTAATAGGCTACTCTGGCTTTCTGTCCTGCAGAATCAATTATAAACAGTTCTAAACAAAAAGAAACAAATCACCCCTGGGATTAATGGGACTGGGTTTTGTGGCCTTTAATCAGTGTAATTGTCAGCACCTGTTGAAAATGCTGCAGTGTCATCTGCAGGCAGGTGCTTTGCATTGGGCACTAATGAGGGCACGGCTGGGCATACTTAAGGCAAGGTTGGGCACCTCTGCCTGGCTCTTTGTGGAGACTCAGCACATCGTGGCTGCTTCAGGACTGCTCTCTGGTGGCTGGCAAAAGGTAAGATAACTCCTGGTATTGTTCTTGTTGGTGCCCTCAAACGTGAGGAAAACTTAGAGCTGTTTTGTGGTCAATGTGTGGGTTAGTTTGTAGCTATTGTATGTAAAAACCTGGTTCAAAAGACCTTTATGTGGTGGCTCAGGGGAAGGTTTCCTGTCCCCTGAGGTAGAGAAGGAGCTTGTTTTCATGGAAAGCCCCTTGGTGTGGCTGCCTCACCCTGTGACCTTGGGGTGCTTGCTAGACTGGAAGCTCTGCTGTGCCTGTCCTTGCCCTGGAGGGATGCAGAGATTTATTTGTGAAGGTTCCTGGAGTGAAATCAGGAGTGATGTGGCCATCCTTTGTGCCCCTGTCCTCACAGGCAGGCACAGGCTTGGCTGGGAATCCCTGTGGTCCTGGTCTGTTCTGCTCTCTGTTTGAGTTCAAGTTTTAATAAGTGATGTTTTAGAGGCATGTGATGTTGGAGAAGGAAAGGCTTGTTGCTGTGTTTGCTATGAATGTTAGAAGGAAACAGTGTGGCACAAATGCATGTTATGGCTTGGGTTGGCTGATCCTCAGTGTGTGGCTTAAAGCCCAGTAAGTGCTATGGAATTGGAGTTTTGATGGGCATTTAAAAATAGAGAGGATTTTCCACCTGTGGCTTTTCCTAGTCTCTGGTAAAGGCACTTAGAGCTCCTTCCTGCTTCTTGCACGAGTCTTGGGCCACAATATGGGAATGTTGATAAAATCATGTTCTGATTTTGTGGGAAACTCTGCCCACTTACCCAGAGCTGGTACAGCCATGGGGTCACCAAGGTGGGGACCCTCATGCCATCTTTGCAGCTCCAGGAGAGTGGGCATGAATCCATTCTTTGCTGTGTTTCCCTTTCCTTCCTTGTTTCACTGGCTCTTTCTTTCAATCCTTGTAGAATTTTCCCTCCTGAACTGTAGGGATGGAGGGGACATAATTTGTTTTCCCAGGGGTTGCTGTGCCTTGGCAAGCCCTGAACTAGATGTGCCTTGAGAAGGATGCTTGGCTCTTCTCAGTGTTAGCTAGACCTAACTTTCTGCATTTCTGAAATGCTTTATAATCCATAAGATTTTCAGGTATGATGGTATGAATTCTTTTAAAGAAGTGATATACTCCCTCTAACATAAATTATCTGCATGTTGGAAATAGAACTGCCTGCATTCCTTCACTCCCAAGTTTCCTCTAACTGCCCTTTCCTGGGCAAGTAGATCCTGGGCTAACTCCCCTTACAGACATTCCCTAAATCAAAGTTGTACATGATGGGAGGGAGGGAGGGAAATAATGTGATATTTAGGGGCAGGTTTGGTGTTAAACATATCTTAGATAATACCCTCAGTATGGAGAGTGAGTCTCTCCCCTAATTTGCAGTGTGAGTCTCTTGCCTATTTTGCAGCTGCAAATCTTTTGTGAGATTAGAAGTTTCTTTTATGAGTTGATATAGGTTGATTTCTTTTTATTTTCTGGGGTTTTTTCCCCCCTGGTGTTTTTTGTTGCTTTTTTTGTTGTTACTGGGGGTTTTTTTGAGGGGAGGGGGAGATGTTTGGGGGTTTTGTTGGGTTTTTGTTGTTCTTTTTTGTTTTGTTTTGTTGTCTTGTTGTTGTTTTGGGGGAGTTGTTTGTTTTTGTTTATTTATTTTTGTTTGCTTGAGTTTTGGGGGGTTTGAGTGTTTTTGGGGGAGGTGTTGGTTTTGGGTTTTTTGTTTGGTTTTTTTGGAGGATGTGTGTTTGTTTTCTTGTTTTCTTCCTCATTTGGGGTTGGGGAAAGGAGGTGAGCGTGGAGTGGCAAGGCAATGCCAGACCTCATTTCTCCAAAGCAGCGTTTTGCCCAAATCCCTCCTGTAAGCAGGGAGTGTTCTCTGTTCTATGCCGAGCGCTGTGTGTGTGTCAGAGCTATGCATGCCAGACACAGCGATAAGTACAGAGATCACACAGTTAATTATCTTGGCAAAGAAGAAGGAGCAGTTTAGTGGCCCCCAAACACAGGAGGCATTCTTAGTGGAGGATGTGTGGGATAATCGCGCTGCTGTTCTGTTGCAGGCTCTGGCAGGATCGCTTTCCCTGCGTGCAGAAGGCACTAATGCCTCCTCTTGTCAGGGCACAGAAATGAATTACATTCCAGCCTTGAAACTCAACCTCCCACCTTGACAAATTGTCTGGGAGCTGAACGTGATTTGAACCACTCCGGGGCAGTTTTGCTCAGCATCACCCCTTGGTACCCGATTAATAGAACGTGTTGGCACCAGACAGCTTGGCAAAATGGTCAATATTACAGAGCACATGGCTGGACTTGTCTCCTTGATGGTAAATAGATTGTGAATAATTGAATAATGCTGTAATAATGAAGAGGATCTGCCTAACATAAGGCACAAATTATGCTTCTCTCTCTGCTCCAGCTCAAATGTTTCAGACTCCTTTTTCTTTGCCATAATTGGACATAATCAGTAACACAGCCAGTGACTAAAGACTGTCTGGTATCAATTCTCATACCCGGGAACCACAGCATCACGATTTTGAAAGAGTTAATGTTCTCTATTAGTTGATTAGTTCACTTAATTCGTTGTGTCCCATGGTGACTGTAAAGTAAATATGAAAGGGAACTCTGTTTCAAATATCTTCCTGCAGCTCTGTGTGTGTTATTTATATATAATACACACATCTAGGTGTATCTGCAAGCTATAACTAGTTGAAGGTGTTGAGGAACTGCAGTTTTCCTTGGCTTCGGGGGAAGATTTTGGCTTTAGAATCTCCTAAGGAAAAGGTGTGTAAGAATATTTCCTCTGGTCCAAGGGGAATGACTTGTTCTACAGAGCAATTCAGGAGAAATGTGTATGACTTACCTCAATTCATTCTTCTAGATATAGCCTCTGTCTTGCCCATGTTGTCTAGTGGAAGTTCTTTGGGAATTCAGGAATATGACCTCACTTGGGATAAAATAATAATGATAATGTAAATCTTCCTCATATCAATCTTACACCATATCTGCTACTATGGACACAAAGGTGACTTGTTTAAGGTGTAGATCATGGACAGACAGTTAAATATGTACTTTCTTTTGACCTAGCTGGTTAGTTATGGGTTCTGAAGTCCTTCTTTTTTCCATCTCTATCCATGAAAGACAGTGCATGTCACTGGACAAATCCTTTTGCTACCTTTGGCAAAGTGGAAGCGCTAAAAACGCCAGAGGTTTGGTAATTGTTTACCCTATGGCTGTGGAAGGTCAAAAGGTATCCTGCTGACAAATGACTTCCTGGTGTAAAATTGTATTTTGCTGAGGAGCCAGACTGAACCAGAGAACCTACTGGGTTTGTAGTGGGGGTATATGGAGAAGACAGCCCTTAGCTCCTGAATTCCCCATGGCAGCAGTTCTGCATCTTCAGTGCAAGCTGGAACCCTGTGGTGGGGCCGGTGCTTGGGTACCTGCACTCAGGACCATTTGCTTCCTCCTCTGTCCTGGTAGGCACCAGCAGCTTCCATTGACTCCTGCATTAATCTTTATGCTTAAACCCAGGCAAAGATGGTATTTTTCACTCTGACAGCGGTGATGAGGCTTGCAATGATGTGCCCAAATGCAGAAGGCCCTTCCAGCTTGGTGGGGAACAGCAGCTTGTAGCAGTGCCATGATTAAAGTGTCAAGTTTCTGCTCTTTTGTATTGCATGTGGACTGTAAAAGATTAATGGGGGGTGATTTATCTTCCCTTGGATTTGCTTGACAGTGAATGAGACTGTAACCGATTTGCTTGGAGCAGGGGAGCTCAGAAAAACCTTGAAGGCTTAGGGAGATACTTTTCCAGGGGGATGGACACACCAGCCTGTCTGGACAGCCCCCTGTGCCTTTCCTTGTCCTTGGGGAGTTACTTATTACAACAATAATGGAGCATTGTATTGTCACTTTGAACTATTGGACCTGAGTGTTTGAAGCTTCAAATAATCTTTTCCAAAAAGCTGTCTCAGACCAGCAGGTCCCACACCAGACCAAACCTTTGGTCCTTCAGTTTGCCCACACCTTCTGCAACACCCTGGTTGCCTGTGGTGTTTTATCACTGAAAGTTTTATAAGTTTGTTTTGCTTTCTGTTTGTGGGGGTTTTTGATTTCTAGTCTCAAATTTACCTTGAATCCTCTGAGGTGTGGAGTGTAATGAAATTTTGTTCCTTCTGGGCACTTGCAATAGCAGTTGTAGGGAAACCTCCTAAACCTGGATGGGGAGCAGATCTGGGAGTGCTGCTGTGAGCACTGAGTGCACCTTTTGTCCTCCTGGTTGTTAAAAAGGGACATAGAAATGCAGCTGCTGAGTAAGGAAGCACCACTGATTGGCAACCAGCATTAGCCAAAGGTCAGTGCTAATTACTCTGCCATGTTTGCATGAGAAGCTTTGAAAGATAGAGAGGAAAGTGTCTGTGGCATTTTCTGCCAACAAATTACTCGGCTGACAGAAGGATGTCGTTGCTCATCAGCACCCATAGACTGCGAGCTGGGGCTTGTGCAATTAGGCAGGATGGAAATATTGCCTCAGAGAGTTAACTTTCTGGGAGTAATTACCATAGGTGTCAACACATGCTGATGAAAAGGAAGAGGATTTATTTACTATATAGTGAGTCAAGATTATGAATGATTAGTCAGTTGTTTAAGGTGATCACCTCTGTCTCCTGCCCATCCTTCCTTCCTCATGTTTTACTGCCAATTACACCAGGGAGAGATTGAGGGCCACATCTACCTTAATTAGACTCTGCTGATCAGAGTTTTGACTGTTTCTCAGCTATTTGAACCTTGTGAGCTTTAATGAAAGATTAAGGCTTTTTTAAAGCTTTGCTTTATGAACGTGGTCCCCCAGCTCTGGTAAAGGCTTTGCAGAGCTGAGGTTGAAGCAACTGAAACACAAGGGAGGTCTGGAGGAGCTAAAGGAAAATCTGACTTTTGGAAGAAATCTGAAGGCAGGAGCCCCTTAATTAACAAGATGAGTGGCTTTGGGTGATTTGGGTTCTGCATGTCAAATTTCCATTACCAGAATTTCAGTGGGGGCTGTGGAAACTAAACCCCTTAGGAGTGGCTGTTGATTACCTAAAGGTGAAGCCAATTAGGACCAATTTTAGGATGCAAAAACATTATTTCTAATGAAAGCTTTTATTCAATAGCATTGGTAGGATGATGAGGCTTGGCTCCAGCAATTAAAATATTGCCAGAGATACATCCTAGAACATGCCAGGTCTGCTCTATGTCCATGTCACCTTTGTGTACTTGTGAGTCTGGGCAAACACTGCTGAGCCTTTGCCACTGAAGAGAAAGCATTTCCTTTGGTGTGAATTATGCAAATTCAGTTATTTCAATCTGAATGCTCTTTTTCTTTTCCCTGACTAAATCAAAGTAAAAAAATACCAGTAGCTCCTTGAGTTGTTCAGTTAAGCTGACATATTTTTTCCAACTCTGTCCCTTGCTTTCTTTGTTATTGTTCCATATTTAAACTAGGTGCACAAGCTCTCAAATAGCTTTCCTGCTTACTTATTAAGTAACAGAGACTTAAAGTTCTGCAGAATCAGGTACCCCAAGCTCTGCTGTCACTGAGTGACAGATGAGCCCAAGTCCTTTATGCTCCTTTGAACTTCACCACCTTTGTGCCTGTCCTGTGCACAGGACAAGAACACAAAGTCTCAAACACACACCCAAACTCCTCTCACTAAGTGAAGCAGTGGCTGTAGCCTCACATAAATCAGAGCTTTGACTTACCCTTTGCACAATGGGAAAATACTCAGAGACAAAGAGCTGCGTGTCATCCTCTGAGACAGGACAATTTATCATGCTTTGGGATCCTGTGTGTGGCCACAGGCAGTGCTCAGTGGAGCAGGGGGAGGAATTCTGCTCCTTCAGTGCCACCTGTACCCCTCTGTGCTGGGGATCCCTCCCCCTGGATGGGGTGGGGCAGGTGTGGCATCTCCTCTGGACAGGGGGTGCTTTGGGGTCCTGCCCAAGGGAAGGGTTTGCTGCACCTGAGACCCTGCAAGCTTTTGTAGCACAGTGACCACACTGTCCCCTCTCCCCAGACTGGAGAGCCCAGCTCTGCCATGGGGAAGCAAAGGAACAGCACTTCTTTACAGGCAGAGCTTTGACTCAGTCCATCTGTTGATAAAATTCCACGTTGACTGCATCAGCATAACCCAATATAGGCTGAAGGTTTTGGGATACCCCAAAATTGCCCTGCTATGATCAAGTCCAGAGAAAGGCAACAAGGCTGGAGAAGGGAGTGGAGCACAAGTGCTGTGGGGAGAGGCTGAGGGAGCTGGGGGTGTTTGTGCTGGAGAAGAGGAGGCTGAGAGGTGACCTCAGCACTGTCTGGAACTGCCTGAAGGGAATTTCTGGCCAGGTGGGGGTTGGTGTCTTCTCCCAGGCACTCAGCAATAGGACAAGGGGGCACGGGGGGCTCAAGCTCTGCCACGGGAAATTGAAGTTGGAGATGGGAAAAAACTTCTTTGCAGAGAGAGTGCTGAGGCATTGGAATGGGCTGCCCAGAGAGGGGGTGGATTCCCCATCCCTGGAGGTTTTTCAGCTGAGCTTGGCCGTGGCACTGAGTGCCATGATCTGGTGACGGGACTGGAGTTGGCCCAAGGGTTGGACTTGGTGATCTGGGAGGTCTTTTCCAACCAAATCAATTCTATGATTCTAAGTTTTAAAGCTAATTTACATCATATTTCAATGCCTGACTAAGCCTTCTACTGAGAGGACTGAGCCAAAAGTTGCTATCCCACCCAAACCATCCTTTACTTGGCTGCATTATCTTTGTTTAATGTCTTGTTTTATAGTTATGTTTATCAGATACTAAAGTTTAGGAATTGAATTCATACAGCCTTGATTTGTAGGACAATATGATGGTATGAATGGTTAATTTCCAAGTCAAAAACCATCAGATGGTGGAGGCTAAAAAATGTGATTCTTGAGCTTAATCTTGAAGCTGAGTCAAAAGTAGGAGGGCAGAGTTATTGTCACCAGGCTGTGATGATAAAAACCATGGGAGTAAATGAAGTGGCAGCAATGGGAGGCTGAGGACAAATCTTCTGGGGTTTGGTGGCCAGCAAGAGAATTGCTGAGGAAAACAAGTCTTGGAAGAAGCACTAGGATTAGAGAGGGCTACCTTGATAGCACTGAGGAACTTTACACCCATAGTTTGCATAGAAGTTTTGATTTTGTGCTGCAGATTGCCAAAGACTTCCAAAAATCCTTTGTTTATCCTTTGATATTTGGGCTTCTGATAAACAGAAAAGGTGAGAGAGAAGTTTAGAGCAAAAAGATAATTTCCAAATGGTAAACCTTTCTAGCTCAACTGCCTGAGAAGTCTGTGAGGTTTGAGATCAGGTCCCTTCATAAACTCAAAGGTGCTGCTTACAATGTGCTTATTTTCATATTTGATTAGTGAGCACACTCAAAACTTGGAAAAGAGCAAGACTCTGCAGGGAGGCCATTTCTCTCCATGCCATGCTATCATTTATCACTCAGTGCTGTTAAATTAAAAGCAGCATGGCTGCAGCCCAGCTATTACCTACAGCCACTTAAAGGCCAACAGCTTCAGTTTTAAAAGGTTTTACATTTCTGGGAGTTTCAGTAACACATCTTCATCCATGACTGCTCAGCTTTTTATTAACTCTGAAGGAAGCAGAAATGTGAAACCATATTGCTGTGTGCCTTGAAGTGTTCCCAGCAAAGGGGAACGTGCCAGTGGGTTGGGTTTGGATGTGTTGGTTGGGGGTTGTGGGGTTTAATTTTTTTTTTTGTTAGACATGGTGCTGTGGTAGTTCATGGAGCACCCAGGAAACTGTTTACTCGTGGGAATGTGGTGCTGGAAGCTGCTTGAAGTGTCTGCTCCAGCTACTTCTAACATGAAACTGCTTTCATTCCTTTGCCTCTGTAAATGTAGTGATACCTTTGATTACCTGAATGAATATAATTAGAGTGGTGGGGACAAAACCAGTAATTCTACGGTTGCATGGTCCCGAGTGTGTGTTTGGGGGCATGGGGAGGATCCCTGCTTTGAGAGAGGGTCCATGTTGTTTTCATAAACCACCAGGCTGATTAATTTAAAATGGTTGCAGAAATTCCTGAATTGCCTTTAAATTGGAATTTAATGTCACTGCGTTCTAAATAAACAACTTCCTCTTTTTTTTTTAAATTTCATTTTCCCCAACCTCTGAGCTTGATTTCCTGAATGGTTTTTTTTCATACCAGCTTGTGCTTTTGGCTTGGCTGCCTCTGAGGCTGCAGAGATCTCTCTCACTGTGGGGAACACAAAGCCCTCAGTAATGTGGTGGGTTAGTTCTCTATTTTTCCTACCTCTGCTGCCTCAGGCTTGAAGATCAAACAGACAAGCAAACAACCCTAATGCAAAACTTTATTTTGTGAGTAGTGCTACATAAAGGCTTTCTGTGGATCAATCTAAGTAGCTCAGAAGCCAAAGGTAGTCAATGGATGGTGAGGACTCTGGAAGGAGCCCCTGGAAGTCAGACAGCCACATTCCCTTCACCTTCACAACCCAAGGAAAGCACCTGAAAAATCCTTCTCAGTTCTTCATCTGTGAAATTTATTTTTGCTGATCTGTACTCCACCACTTCAGGCTAAAGCTACAGCAGTGACTAATGTTTTAAAGTGCATTTAAACCTCTAATTATTGGAAATTAAATAGATATTTAGTTCATTGTCCTCTTCTAAAATTCTAATAGAATGGTATTGGAGTTGTTGTGATTTTTTTCTTTTATTTCCTTTTTTTTTAATAGAGTCTGAATTTCTGAGACATTAAAAACATAACATCCTGTCACTCTTTGCAGGGCAAGAATCTGATGTTAACATGTCTTAAATGTAGCAACCAAAGGGGGAAAAAAAAATCTCCTGCCTGCTCTGCAGTGATGCAAGTGCTTTTAACATACTTTTCAGCATGATGCTATTAAACCCTACAATATTCAGCTGAAAAAAAGAAAAAGAAAGAAAACGAACAAAAACACCCACACACAAACCCCCAAACCAACCAACCAAAATCCCCCCCAATAACCAAAACCCAACCCTAAGCCATGTCACTAAGAATGGTGTTCCAGAAAAAACAGCTTTCGATATGGGGCTCTTCAGCCTTTTCCCCATTTTGTTTAAATATCTGTGTCTTTGGCCACAGCAATAATCCCTGTGCAGTTTCACCGTGCAGGATGCTGAGAACATGATTTGCTAAAGAAAAACTTGCATAGCCTTGAAATTACCTTAAATACCTGTATTCCATCTTTTTTTTAAAACTTCCTGCAAGGGCCATGCCCTTAAAATAAGCAGCCCTCAGTGACTTGATTACACAACAAACTGGGGGCAAACTTTGGAGCTGAGCTGTGATGGTGCAAAGCTGCTTTACTGAGGGGGTTTGGAGACCTTTCCTTCTCAGCTGGAGTTGGGTGTAAAAACCTGCAGTATTGTGTTGCATAGTGTGGCATAACTTGCACCAAAGAATGGACTTGGGAATATTCTAGTCTGCTTTTTATATACTGGGTAGGGGCAAAATTGGAGACAAAAGTTATAACACTGCTACAAACGTAGGTATGGTGGGAATGGTTATCTTTAATCCTACAGGAGTGCAGGTATTTTGGAATAGTTCAGCTAAAATCCTGCTTCCATATAATGACAGCATTTTGAGTTATGTGATGAAAAACACTAAGGAAAGATTAAGAGCAGTGAATATTTGTAACAGTGATGCCCTCAGTGTAGCTACAGGTAATTAATAAATAGATCTTCTTCCTCAAAGAAAAAAAATTGGATTTTTTTTCTTTGGACCTGCAATATTGTGTTTGCATAATGTGGCATAACTTGGACCAAACAATGGACTGGGACAAATCTAGTCTGCTTTTTATATACTGGGTAGGGACAAAATTGGAGACAGAAGTGATGACACTGCTGTGACAAAAGTAGGTATGGTGGGAATGCTTATCTTTAATCCTACAGGAGTGCAGGTCTTTTAGATTAGTTTTACTAAAATCCTGCTTCCATAGAATGACAATATTTGGGGTTATATGATGAAAACTGTAAGCAAAGTGAATATTTATAACAGTGATGCCCTCAGTGCAGCTACAGGCAATTAAATAGATCCTCAAAGAAAAAAAAAGGATTTTTTTCATCTGTGTGGTAATAGTGTAAGTAGTAAATTTTAGCCTACAGAGCTGCAGTGTTTAATGTAACATTTTAATTAAGTTTAATCAAATGTTTGGTTGCTGTGTGTGATTGGCAGAATTTAGTTGGCTGCACGGAGATAAACAAAGGAATTTCATGTTCAGGTGAAAATGTTGGAGAAGTCTCAATAATTAGATTCAACATCCAGAGGATCCAAAGGGTATTGGAACAACCCTTGAATTCTCTGTCCTGTTGATGTGCAGTCACACTTCAATTCTTTGGGAAAAGTATGGGAAGGGTTTCAATTCTTTGTAAACCCCAAACCAACAGAAACTTTGATGGAATTGTATAATACATCTACACTGACCTCTTCCAAGCATCGTTTGGAGTTGGGGTCACTCATCTGGAAGAGGTTTTGCTCCCGTTCTGCCCTTCCCAAGCACAAAGTCTGGATCCAAATGCTGCAGCGCAGGAGCCTCATTGACCAAATCTGTCAGCTCTTGTGGATGAATTCACAATCACTTTAATTATGCTTTTTTAGAGACATGTGTTTGGTAAGTGTAGAACTTTCTAAATTAGCTGAGCCTTTTGATCAGGTTGCAGGTCGGCACAATGCAAATACAAACTCTGGAAGTGCAACCTTTAAACATTTCAGTTTTGAAGGATGACAGGGTGCAAGTGCCCTCCCTGAAGAGTTTTCTTTTTTCTTTTTTTTTTTTTTGGCCTGTGATTAATTTGCCTGCATTTTCTTTAATCTGTTGCCATGTGCAGCAAAAAGACAAATTGTGTTTACGTTATCCTGGTCCCTCCCATCATTTCCAAAACAACTGCTTTTATGCCCCTCATGCAGCTCGAATCAGGCCTAATTACCAAGTCCTACATCTGCTTTCAATCTCTGGGCGAGCACACAACGTTGCTCTTGTGTTTGGGCTTATACAGGGGTTTCATATGTTTATTTATGTTTTGCTTTAAAAATGTCTGTGTCTAAACATCCACGAGGACAACAACTTCCTAAGGTTTGACATCCATCATGCAAGAGCCAGGAAGGATTTCCACTTCAATGCTTTGTTGTCTTCTTGAGATACTTGAGCTCCATCAGGACAGGCACAAAGCTCTAGACTAACCAAACTCATTGAATTAAAGCTCATTAATGTTATCTTCTGTTTGGTTCCATTTGCATCAGCTGCCTTTTGTTAACAAGGAGGAACCCAGATGTTTCAAGACTTGAATAAAAGCTTCCCTTCCACCCCTTGGGTTGGTTCGTTCCATGCTGCAAAATGGTTTGCTGAAATAAAAGATCCTATAAAATGACCAAAGGGAGGAAAGAGATCCATTCTGCTGGTTTATCTTTGTTTTGTGTTGCATTGCTCTCAGTTTTCCCTGAGTGTTTTGAATGTCTTGATCCCACCCTGCCATTTTATTTCAGTTTGGTTTTGGTGTCTTTGGTTTTTTTTCTCTTTGCTAGAGCCAATCTATGGATACCTGAGAGCATGTGAAATACATACAGATTTAAGGGCAGAATTACTTTGTGTGTTATGAGCTCATAAAACATATTTTTTTGCTATGATACTTGACAGCAAAGATTAAAATTCTTTACTGAGGAATAAAAAAAATCAAAAGATAACTGTTCTTAGTCTGATGTTCAAGTATTGTGGAATAATGCATGAAACTGTAGGAAGTTGTTTGAGAATTTCTATATTAAAAGGTTACAATAGGTGGATGGCAGAATCAGCCTTAGAGAAACCATTAATTAGAGGGTTATTTTTATTACAAGCAACATCACATGGATCCATGATAAGTCAACTTGATGCATAGGAGAAAATATAGTATTTACTAAGTAGAAAGTCAGGATCACAGAATCACAGAATGGATTGGGTTGGAAAAGCCCTCCGAGATCATCAAGTCCAACCCTTGGGCCAACTCCAGTCCCTTTACCAGATCATGGCACTCAGTGCCACGGCCAAGCTCAGCTGAAAAACCTCCAGGGATGGGGAATCCACCCCCTCTCATGTGATATGCCTTATATAACATACAGGTGGTGGCAATGGTGAGCCCATAAAAATACCAAAAATAAGAACCAACAAAATCTAAAATTCCACATGTGGTCCAGTTCATGATATTGAACTGCTTTTGCTTTTTGATAAACTGTTTTCTTAGCTGAGGCACCAAAAGCTATGTGGGATGAATCCTTGTGGTCTCCCTCTATCTGCAGTCAGAGGAGAAAGGAGCAATAACCTCAAGGTGGGATGTTGGACATGAAATGCTGGGAGTTTCCTGCAGGCTGCCCATGTCCAGACTAATTGTGTGCCTAATGCAATTTGTATGCATTGCACACAAGTGCAGTATCAAAACCTAAATGACCCACTGTCTACTTTTCAGATCTTCTAGTATTTTATTCTCTTCATTGTTGAAGCTGTGCAGCCTTTTAGGGTGTTTGAATGCTGGTTTTGATCTACTTTTGATGTATGTGTGGACAACAGTGCCAGTGTTCTTCCACCTTTTTGAGTAATTTGTGGGTTTTAAAGTGCCTTTAATTATTCTTATTATGGAGTGCATCTGCTGTGAAACAGATCTCATCTGTTTTGTGTTGTGGGTTATCTTTTTCTATGAAATAAGACTGAATAAAACTCAGAAGACTCCTTTGCTCCCGGTAGATTCCACTCCATCTTAACATAATATTCTGCATTTCCTTCATTTCCTCAATGACTTAATAATGACTTAAATTAAACAAGAAAAGCATTCTAACACAGAGGTGAGGAAATGCAGAGTTAAAGCTGCTACTCTACTCTTAATTCACCCGGTGGTGCACAGACACTCTATTAAGAAAGGCACAGAACAGCAGGTGAGCTTTTATCTTGTGTTTCTGCAATGGATCTACCATATGTGCTGCACAGGTCACTGCATATGCTCTGTATGGTCACCCACTGCTCTGCCCCCTGCTGCACCAGGGTCCAACCAGGTGATGTAAGAGGATGAGGAATGACTGCCTGATTAATTTATTCCTGTTTTTCCTGATGATCTCTCTGCCCACAGCACATTCTTTTAGTGGAATGGGACCTAAAACCATGTCCCCCCCAGCCCTCAGTCTCCTTTCACTCTTCAACTTGTGTAATGCATGGAACCTCTTGTTTTACTCTTTTCCTTATTAGAAACAAAGGCCCTTTCCTCGAGGAATAAAAGCACACAAGCCTTTTTGGTTTCCCAAATTATTCCTATAACTGAAGAAATTAATGCTGGGCTGTGCTGGCTTCCATGGTGCAGTTTTCCCCTGCAATGGAATGAGCAGGGAATGTTGAGAACTGCTTTGCTTGTCTTACCAAATGCCATGGCATCCTGCCCTAAATACACTCCTGGGTGTGAAGCTCATGGTCCTCATGCAATCCTCTTCAAGTTTTTACACACCTAGTGCTTAGTAGTTGATTCTTGTAATTCATTCTGAGGTACTTTTCCAGGCTATAGGCCCTTAATCTTCAGTAATACTTTCCTTAGACTGCAGTTTAGACCACAAAATGGGGCAGTGTTTTACTCTGATTCTCCAGCCCTGGCTCCCTGCCATCTGGACCCTTCAGAAACTGCTGGTCAAGTGTGTTTTTTGTCTCCTTATGCCCCATCCCCAAGGCTGGAAAATGCCCTGAGACACACAAGGGGAAGTTGTGTGCAGGGGACCAGCAAAGTCATTAAGCATCCCTGGTGCTCTATTGCTGATTTCTGTGTCTGTCTCTGCCTTCTGAGGCAGCAAAAGCAAAGAAATCAGAGTAATTCCTCTGACTGTGCACGTTGGGAACTGGCTGTGAAACGTGTGTAGACATCCTGCAAACTGCAGTTCCCCTCGGTTTGGAAATGCATTGATCAAAGGGACTCTCAGTATCTGATTAAGAGCCATGTAAGAGCACTGAAGACATTTCCTTCTGGCTCCCAGCTCTGATTACAGGCAGCTCCTGCAGTGAGTTTCCCTGCCAGCAGACAGCCTTGTCTCCAGGCTCCACCTGACACTCTAGGGTTTCTCAATGGCATGGCTTCCTGTTGTTGAAGGCTACTATTCATTCACAGCTTGTAAATCAGTGGCTTGTAAATCAGTGGATGAAAAAACTACTGTTGGAGAAATGTTCCTCAGCAAATTCCTCTCCCTCCCCCAGATATTTGTTTTCCCAAGGCGTATAGTCCATGATCATGGAAAAAATATTTTAAAATTCAACATCTGTAACTAATGATAGAGGTGGAAATGAAGGACCATACCTTCTTCATTACCTGGGAAATTTGCTGTAACTAATTTAATGCGATTTTAATTTTTTTTATTTTTTTTGGTTAGGATTGGGTTTGTTTTATAGTAGAGCCAAATTACCATTTTTATTGCTAACAAGCAATTGACTTACATCTTTGCAGCACAGTAACCCTCAGAATGACTGAAGGCTTAATGTAAGTGAGAAGTAGAAGGGAGCTTTGGGGTTGCTCACTGCTGCTTTCCCTGCATAAATGGTTGAAATAGTGTTAAGGAGCTCTCCCCTGAGAGATGCATCCAGGTGACTCTCAACAGCTGCTACCACTGCAAAGAGCACAATGCAGCCACTGAGCACACCTCTGAGGGGCTGGAGAACACCAGGATGCTCTGATAATCAGAGCACAGCATTTGGCAGCCAAACCTCAAGAAACACACATTTAGAACTAGAACAGGCTCAAACTGAATTGCTGCCAGACGTGCTGCTTATCTCGTGTAACACTGAGACATGTGCTCTGCATGTAATTTTTCTGGTTAACTCTTCTCTGTGGCAGCAGGCAGAGTTGTGTGCTGTCCTGTGTGCTTGTGGAAAGCCTCTTACTGAGACAAATCTTTGGTAATCTCTGTATTTAATACCACTGACCTGAGTGTTGCCCCACAGGCACCCACAAAGGGAGGGAATGTTGACCTACTGGAAGGCAGGAGGGCTCTGCAGAGGGATCTGGAGAGATGGGCTGATTGCAATGGGAGTTCAGCAAGGCCAAGTGCAGGTCCTGCCCTTTGGCCACCCCAAGCCCTGCAGCGCTCCAGGCTGGGCACAGAGTGGCTGGAGAGCAGCCAGGCAGAAAGGGACCTGGGGGGACTGAGGGACAGGAAGCTCAAGAGGAGCCAAGAGTGTGGCCAGGTGGCCAAGAAGGCCAATGGGCTCCTGGCCTGGATCCAAAGGAGCGTGGCCAGCAGGCCCAGGGCAGTGAGCCTTCCCCTGGCCTCTGCCTTGGGGAGGCCACACCTTGAGTGTTGTGTTGAGTTGTGGGCCCCTGAGTTGAGGCAAGAGATTGAGGGGCTGGAGCGGGGCCAGAGAAGAGCAAGGAGGCTGGAGAAGGGAGTGGAGCACAAGTGCTGTGGGGAGAGGCTGAGGGAGCTGGGGGTGTTTGTGCTGGAGAAGAGGAGGCTGAGAGGTGACCTCAGCACTGTCTGGAAGTGCCTGAAGGGAAGTTGTGGCCAGGTGGGGGTTGGTCTCTTCTCTTAGGAAACCAGCAGCAGGAGAAGAGGGCATGGACTTAAGCTCTGCCAGGGGAGGTTTAGGGTTAGGTTGGATATTGGTTTTTAATGTGAGAATGGATGGGGCACTGAGTGCCATGATCTGGAGATCACCGTGGGGTTGGATTAAGTGTTGGACTTGATGATCTCAGAGGTCTCTTCCAACCCAACTGATTCTATGTAAAGCGAGTTCAGGGTGCCCTGAAGATGTCAGCAGGTCCCAGCAATGCCTCCCTGCCCCTCAGTCCAGATGTCCTCCTACCCTTACCCTCAGCCAAAGGTGGAGCTGCCTCTCCCACGTGCCTTGGGCCAAAGAGGCTGAGCCTCCTTGTGTGCTCCCTTCAGGAGTGATGCAGATGCATCCCCTGCAGATCCTGAGTAAACTCTGCAGCTGGAGTTCTCTTTGCTTTACGCTTTGAGGCTTGAATGAGTCTGTGGGTAAAATATCCAAGCTCATTTAACATGCACCAGATGGTTCTTTCTCTACTGAGCCCTGGCATTGGCTCCAGAACAAGTCAGTGACTGGAGGAGGCCATCAGAGAGATGACACAGCTCTGAAAGAATCCATGTGATTTTGTAGGGGAAAGGCAGGATAAAGAAGGCATAGAGAGGTGGTGAAGAAGCCCAGGCAAGAATTAACTGAGCCTATGAAAAGTAGTAAGAACTGGTGTAAAAGGGAAAGAGGGGAAAAGTTTGAAAAGAAGTCTAATTTCTCATTCATTTAAAAGCTGAGATATGTGATTGTTGCTTAACTTCCTAAAGGACAGTGTGGTGATGGAGGACTAAGGTCATAGAATCCTAGAATGGATTGGGTTGGAAAAGACCTCCCAGATCATCAAGTCCAACCCTTGGGCCAACTCCAGTCCCTTTACCAGATCATGGCACTCAGTGCCACGGCCAAGCTCAGCTGAAAAACCTCCAGGGATGGGGAATCCACCCCCTCTCTGGGCAGCCCATTCCAATCCCTGAGCACTCTCTCTGCAAAGAAGTTTTTTCCCATCTCCAACTTCAATTTCCCCTGGCAGAGCTTGAGCCCCCCGTGCCCCCTTGTCCTATTGCTGAGTGCCTGGGAGAAGAGACCAACCCCCACCTGGCCACAACTTCCCTTCAGGCACTTCCAGACAGTGCTGAGGTCACCTCTCAGCCTCCTCTTCTCCAGCACAAACACCCCCAGCATAATTAGCATTCTTGGCACAGCTTCCCTTGGAGCAGGTTCTGCTTTGCAGGATGTGGGAACACCTTTGCTCTCTCCCAGTGAAGATGCTGCTTTCCCTTTTTTATAAGTCTTTTCCGGTAAACCTTCCAAAAGAAAAGAGAAGCAGGATAATTAGTTTGGGGAGTGAGTTAGGCCCTTGCTGTGTCAGAAGAGGTGGTTTGCTTTCTTGTAGTAGGTGTTGTGTAGATGTGTTTGTATTATGGAATAGAACAGCAAATTCCTTTTTCCACAAAGCAGGGTGATGCTGCAGCCAAAGAAACACATGAAAATGCAAAGGATTGGACTAGAATAGCTACAGTCAAAAGCTAAATAAGGGTTAATTCTGCTTTTATTTTAACTATAATTATCAAACTGAATTTTGAACTTGAAGAGTACTTGTTATATTGTTACTCTTGGTTTTGCGGTTAGTCAGTCATGCATGTTGTTGTGTTACTTGTTCCCATGAGGAAAATCTTTAGGCTTACTTTGAAGTAAGGTCTGAGATGCAAGAGAATGTGTTTCCTAAACTGTATTGACAGATTGCACTAGAGCCTGGGTTAGCAAGGAAACCTCAGCTATGGAAAGAATGATGTGCTTAATTTCACAGTTTCTGGAGGTGTTGGCTCCCAAAGCACTTTGTCCATGCACATGCATTACATACATAGTGGGTGCATAAATCTCTTGGGATTCATGAGCCTAATAAAAAACAGGTCAAAATTCTTTTCATCAGTGAGATCAGAATTGAACTTGACATATAAAAAAAGTTGTGTAAAGTTTTTCTGTTCTCTGTAACTTCCAATTTTTATGTTCACTTCAGTTTCTTGGTTTTAATGTAGATTAAATACAAAAATGCTGAAAAGTCCTAATTAAGGGTTGAATTTGCAAGATTCCCATTAGCAAAGGCTGGAAGTCTTGGTGGCACATTATCCAGTTCTGTGTAAGCCCAGGAGGATATCTCAGATTCTGGGTGTTCAGATAAATCAGAATCTCAGACTCTGAGGTTTTTAAACACTGAAGATCACAGAATCACAGAATGGATTGGGTTGGAAAAGACCTCCGAGATCATCAAGTCCAACCCTTGGCCCAACTCCAGTCCCTTTACCAGATCATGGCACTCAGTGCCACGGCCAAGCTCACTTGAAAAAACCTCCAGGGATGGGGAATCCACCCCCTCTCTGGGCAGCCCATTCCAATCCCTGAGCACTCTCTCTGCAAAGAAGTTTTTTCCCATCTCCAACTTCAATTTCCCCTGGCAGAGCTTGAGCCCCCCGTGCCCCCTTGTCCTATTGCTGAGTGCCTGGGAGAAGAGACCAACCCCCACCTGGCCACAACTTCCCTTCAGGCACTTCCAGACAGTGCTGAGGTCACCTCTGAAGATTGGTAGGGATGACTTGTTCTCTAGTTTTTGCTCATTCATAATTCTGAAAACAATTCCTTTGATTGCTTTTACCTTTAGGAGTGGAATTTCCTGAAGTTAAGTATTGGAAGATGCATCTTGCTAGCCCTAAAATCCATGCCGGATTGCTCAAGCCCTGGGGCACTTGACCCTTCAAAATCTGCTTATTCACCTGAAAGTGTTAAATTGGAGCCATGCACCCTTTTTTTTCTGTCTTCTTCTGGACATTCTGGAATGCTGCGGACTTTACTCTTCTCAGGAATACTTTGTCTTGTGCCTACCTATTGCTAAAACTTCTCTTACTTTTCCAAACTGAAACTCTGGACATAAATTCATGTAGAAGTAATTTATTTCTAAGCTGGTTTAATAGGCTTAGGTACTAATTAGTTTCGATTTCTTGATTACTGTCTTTAATCATCTCGTGGCTGGTCACTTGACCCTAATGACTCAATCTTTCTAATTTGATTAGGAAGCTGTGGCCATTGGTAAGAGTAGTTGCCTGGATATAAACTGTTTCTGCGAGACCCTTTAGCATAAATGTCAAAAGAATATTTGTTCAGATCCATCATTCCCCCCTTATTTGTGCTCAGTGCTTGCCTGATTTTTGTAAGCAAGGACTTTGGGAGGCCTGATGGGTTCTCCTCCCTTTGATGTTGTGCTGGACAAACACCAAGCTGAGCCCTGGCTTGGCCGGTATTTCATCACTGAGCAAGGGGAAAGACCTGTAAGTAATTACTGGGTCTATTCTCAGGGTGAAATTCTCTTCCCTAGAAAGTCCTTAAAATGATAAAACAAGCTTAATATCAGTGAGTGTCTCTGGTGTGTCCATTCTGTTATGAGTCATGTTACAAGCTGCATTCCACCCTATGAGACTGGGGAGGAATTTAGCATTTAATTTTCCCCTGGTTCCTCCTGCAGCTCTTATTAAAGAGAAGACATAAAACCCCCCAGTACACAACATGTTTTTGTATCAAGTAAGTTGATTTTTTTCTTTGGTTTCCTCCTGTGTGTGTCTTTTGCTTTTTCCTCCCTCTGCTTTTGACTTTTTTCCTTCTGTCAAAAATTAGTTTTTTTATTTGTGTCACATTTCCTTCTCCTTCCCCCACCTTTCCTGCCCTGGGAAGTCTTCACTGCTTTTAACCCTGGTCTTATTTAATCATTGCATTATTTTCTGGTAGAACTTGCATAAGCAGAGATGATCTGTAATATTAATGGCCACCCCAAGCCCTGCAGCGCTCCAGGCTGGGCACAGAGTGGCTGGAGAGCAGCCAGGCAGAAAGGGACCTGGGGGGACTGAGGGACAGGAAGCTCAAGAGGAGCCAAGAGTGTGCCCAGGTGGCCAAGAAGGCCAATGGCATCCTGGCCTGGATCCAAAGTAGCGTGGCCAGCAGGCCCAGGGCAGTGAGCCTTCCCCTGGCCTCTGCCTTGGGGAGGCCACACCTTGAGTGTTGTGTTGAGTTGTGGGCCCCTGAGTTGAGGCAAGAGATTGAGGGGCTGGAGCGGGGCCAGAGAAGAGCAAGGAGGCTGGAGAAGGGAGTGGAGCACAAGTGCTGTGGGGAGAGGCTGAGGGAGCTGGGGGTGTTTGTGCTGGAGAAGAGGAGGCTGAGAGGTGACCTCAGCACTGTCTGGAAGTGCCACATCAGGGAAGTTGTGGCCAGCTGGGGGTTGGTCTCTTCTCCCAGGCACTCAGCAATAGGACAAGGGGGCACGGGGGGCTCAAGCTCTGCCAGGGGAAATTGAAGTTGGAGAGCAGAAAAAACTTCTTTGCTGAGGGATTGGAATGGGCTGCCCAGAGAGGGGGTGGATTCCCCATCCCTGGAGGTTTTTAAATGCAGATTGGATGTGGCACTGAGTGCCATGATCTGGTAAAGGGACTGGAGTTGGCCCAAGGGTTGGACTTGATGATCTTGGAGGTCTTTTCCAACCCGATCGATTCCATGATTCTAATGGGAAAGGAATCCTGGAGCTGAGTCCCACTTTCATTTTCTTCTACCACTGGGGTTTGTATGCACCAGGGTCAGAAGGCATTTGGCCAAGGATATCTTATGCTGACCTTGCAGAAACTTGATGAACTTATTGACTTGATTCATGTATTAGGAAGTGTGTAAATCCAGGCAAAACTCTGGAATCCAAGCACTTGTTATAAACATAAAAAGCCCTAAAATTTCAAAGCCTTTCAGAGATTGCTTCTTGTTCTTATAATACTTCTGCAACTGTGATGGTTTAGACACTCAATAATAATTTAATTAGTAATTTTGCGCTCTTAAGTGGGTTGAAGATTTTTTTTCCAGGGGTTCTGATTGCCTTCATGTTTGCAAAAACCTGTGTTTAAAATGTTACTGAAGCACATGAAGGTGGAGAAATTTGATTTCTCTGCTTGTGTTTGCTGTGGAGGCAGCAACATGGAACACTGTAACTAAGTTTAACATCTCTTCATTTTTGTAAGAGAACAGGTCCAAGCTTTAACTGGCTCTGTGGGGTGGTAACCAAGATGATGAACTGATTCTAATTGCGTATTGGTATTGAGTCACTCAGAGGTATAAACCACACCAATTGTTTTTCCAAGGTGCCCAGGGGGGTGTCTAATTTTTTTTTCTCTCTCTAGAGCTGAATCAGAAATGGTGTTAAGAATGTCAGGAAGCAAATTGACCAAAACTCACAGAACTGAGTTTAGACCATTGTGACTCTGGCCACTGGGTTTTAAGTTTTGTTTTATGCAACACCAAGAGAAATGAATCTTTGGGCTATCACAGAATGGATTGGGTTGGAAAAGACCTCTAAGGTCATCAAGTCCAACCCTTGGGCCAACTCCAGTCCCGTCACCAGATCATGGCACTCAGTGCCACGGCCAAGCTCAGCTGAAAAACCTCCAGGGATGGGGAATCCACCCCCTCTCTGGGCAGCCCATTCCAATGCCTGAGCACTCTCTCTGCAAAGAAGTTTTTTCTGCTCTCCAACTGGAATTTCCCCTGGCAGAGCTTGAGCCCCCCGTGCCCCCTTGTCCTATTGCTGAGTGCCTGGGAGAAGAGACCAACCCCCACCTGGATGAAGCTTTAAGAAAAGCTCTCCTGGAGAAATATTTGCTAAGTAACTGGTCTGTGATGATGCACCTCTCCAAGAATCTCTGAAAATGTCTGTGCTAGAGGGACACTTTCAGCCCTCTTGAATATGTGCCATATTAATGCATGATATATAAACACACCATAAATGTTGATAAGAATTCATGAAGGTAATAAATTTCCCTATTCTATCAAACTCTATCTAGAGAAAGAAAAATAGTTAGACTGACAACAGGTTTTCCTACACAGTTTCTTCATGCTTATCTCTGCAGTTGCTTGAGCAACAATCTCCTGGATGCATCTTGCAGGGTTCCTCCCTCTCTGCAGTTTGCAAGTCACTGCAGAGGAGTATCTTTTTCAGGTGCACCCCTTTCACACTCCTTTTTCCTGTCCCCAGAGACTTCCTGGCCTTTTTTCCTGACCCACTCCCCCATATCCTCTTGTGAGTGATAGGACTTCCAATAGTTGATTAAATTTTTTTTGCTCAATTCTTTGTTTAGAGGGAATGAAACATTTAATATATTACTAATGATAGTACTAAATTAGATTCTCTGGGGATGAGGGTCAGGAATTTTGTGTAGCTGTTTCACAGTTCCAGCTGAAGCAGACCAAGCAGACCAGATACCTATTCCCAGCTGAATAGCTTTTTTCTTTTTTTTTCTCTGTGTAAATTTAAATGCCATTTATCTGTAGGGGATCACAAGAAATTTATTGTAAGGAGAGCAGCCTGCTTCCTGGGATTAAAACAAGAATTTAAANTCCTAGCACCTTTTTTGCAAATGTGCAATTAGAAATCATAAGGGTTTGGAAAAATCATTCTGGAGGCTGAGATCTTTAAAGAGAAATAATAATAATAATTAAAAAAAAAATAAAAGCCCAAACTCCAACCCACCCACCAAAAATTTGCTTGACCAGGCTGTGGAACAGCTTATTATGGTTGGCTTTCTTTATCCCATCCAGGAGGAAGCTGTCCACAATAAAACCAAAGTTATAAAAAAATCACAGAGTCCCATCCAATAGTCTAGAATTCAACTTTTCTGGTTTGGTCCCCTGGAGATAAAGGAGAGCTGTTCCATATAAGGGAAGGCAACACAAACTGTCCTCTCGGAGTGCCTTGAGGATGCTGCTTTCCTTTGGTGACTCCCTGTTTCCCATGGGATCCTCCCCCAGGGCTGAGTGGGTGCTCTGGGAGAGACTTGGACCCTGGAGGAGGGGATTGGAAGCAATGCCATCAGACTGGGTGCTATGAATTCCTGGTACTCAGGGATGGCCAAAGTCTGCAGCTGGTGGGAGGACAGAAAGCAAAGACCTGGGTGGAAAAGACAGGAAATGCTGTTTCCTTGCAGGACCTAGTGTGAAAGTTAATTTTATTTTTTCTTTTTAATTGCAAGATTTTGTGTTCATTTTTTTATTCTAATTTTTTTTGTGGTTGGTTGTTTTTTTTTCCTGTATGCATGTTGTCCATTCCTATATCATCAAATTTAAAATACACCATCAGTTCTGATTCTGAATGCACCGACAGCAGCTCTTTCTGTTGTGGTTTGTTTGTTTGACTTGTGGGTGAAACAACAGGGAACCCACAGATGGCATCTTAATATTTAGGCAGGAAGAAGTCAGCATCAATATCACAGAGGAAAGTGTTATAAATAGAAAACGTGTCTGCACAAGAGCTAATTAATTTACAGTGAAGGCACTGAGCAAGTGAACCGGTGCCAGATTCTCGCAGGAGTATTTTAAACTGACATTTTCTCAGCCTTCGGAATAACTTTCATTCCTCTTCACCACGAGGAAGTGTAAAGAAGCCGTGGGAAGCCTGAGAGTGTGTTGCAAGCTTTGCTGAGCGCCACTTCTGCCAACTCAAACTCTGTCTCAGTTGGACAAATGTGCTGGGGAGGGGAGAATGGGCTCAGCTGGGCCATAGGTTTTAGTTGGAAGGAGCATCCCTGCTCTCACCTCTGGGGGAAGCTCAGGGTGAAAAGCTCTGCAGCACAACAGGATTTCTTCTGTGCTGAGGTGGGGGCTGTATTGGATTTAACCAGCAACAACAAATGGGTTTATTCACTTGCTATTTTTGATTTGTTGTTTGGGGTTTTTTTCTTCCTTCTCTTAGCACACTTTAAGACCTGGATTTAATGTCCAGAGAAGAGCAATAAGGCTGGTGAAAGGACTTGAGCACAAATCTTATGAGGAAAGGCTGAGGGAGCTGGGCTTGTTTAGTCTCGGTCCAACTCCAGTCCCTTTACCAGATCATGGCACTCAGTGCCACGGCCAAGCTCAGCTGAAAAACCTCCAGGGATGGGGAATCCACCCCCTCTCTGGGCAGCCCATTCCAATGCCTGAGCACTCTCTCTGCAAAGAAGTTTTTTCTGCTCTCCAACTTCAATTTCCCCTGGCAGAGCTTGAGCCTGTGCCCCCTTGTCCTCTTGCTGACAATACCAATTTTGTTCTGGGTCTTGCAACAATTCAATACTTAGTAGCTCCTGAAGAATAGCTGTGTGAAATACACAAATAATGAGGCTAAAATATTTTGAAGTTAAATATTCCCAATTTTACCTTTCAGTATTTTTTTTTATTTTTTTAATTTGCCAGCTCATCTGACTTGTTCAGCCACTCTGAGGCTGGTAAATGCAGTAGCACAGATGTTGAGTCCTACTCTCCCTCTTTAGCATTTGACAAAGTTGCTGTCTGTTGGACTTATCTCTGGAAAAAGCCTTTGGGGTTCCTGATGCAATACTCCTGTTCAAATATTCATCAGCCCTCATAGTTTTTGGCCTCAGTGAAATGTTCTCCTTCCCCCTCCTTTGCCTTTCCCCCTCTCCACCTCAAGCCATATGGACTCCTTCACTCTGAGCACTCACCTTTGATGAATATGCCCTTTACTGCTGTTCACTCCCAGAGTCTGCAAGAAGCAAGACTGATTTTGCAACTGGTTTATTTCATATCATGAAATCATCCTGGGCAAGTAAGGATCACACAAGTTCTGCAGCTGAAAGTTGTTTTTTACCCAATGAACAAGTTCACCAAAGTTAATCTCTTCGTAAAGCCCAACCCATTCCTTGCTAATGAGAACCACGTGCACATCAAATAGCACAGGTCTTGATGAAAACACTTTGATGCCACAAACACAGAACATCTTCAGGTTAAATGTTCCAGGGGACCCCTGGAAGGACTTGCTTGGCTGACCCAGCTTGGTGTGGGCTGGATCCTCTGCTGCCTGGGCTGCCCTGCAGATGTGCTGCCAGTTTGCAATGGAGACAGAGACAGCCCTCTGAGCGCTGGAGAAAGTCAGGAAATTCCCCACAACTTCACATTTAGCTGCTCTCTGAAGGGTGGGAGAAAATGCAGCATGGAAATGGAGATCAGCATCAGAGTTCTGTGTTGGAAGACAGGAGCAGGTGACAGCTCAGAGTGTTTCAGTCCCTTGTGCAGCAGCTTTAATGCTCTATACAGTTCCAAGCTCTCACCAGAGCAGAGATGTCCAGAACTCACTTTATTAATGTTATGTAAAGGGTATCTTTTCTTGGCTAATACATTGCAGTTGGAGGCCAGGAAGGATACCAGTGGGTTTGGGGAAAGGTTGAAGAAATGTTTTGCACATAATCTAAACTCAAGGCTGTATTAAAGCTGATGTCATCACTTGTGAGATCATTCACCTTTATTTTCCATTCAGAATGTAAAGCAAAAACAAAATCCCTGTCAAACTGGAATGATTGTTTGGAAGAGTTAAACCATCTATTACTGTTTTAGGGGACCTGACCAGGAATGGGGGGAAGGATGGAACAAAATCCCTTTGGAGCAGGAGCGTGGGGGAGGAAATCACAATTGGGAGCAGACCATATGCTGTGGCTGGCGGGTAAATGTGCAGGCTTTTTGTGCATTTATAAGCAAGATTAATTAGGTCTGCTCTATTGCTTCCTACAGCATTGCAATGAGCACCCAGCTTTACAAGTTCACCATTTGTGCATCTGCGTGTTTATATGAAACGTTCCGGCTTTATTTCTCGCAATAATTATTCTTTCACTTCTTAAGGACAGCTCTGACATTTATCTCTGTGTAAAAGGATGCACTCCCATTTTGTAGCACTTCTAATAGTTAGTCACAGTAGCTAATCCGTGCCAAATAGTTACTTGCAAATGGATCAGCTTTCCAATTGTTTCCTCAGCTTTGTATGGAGTGACTTCTGAAGTTCGTGTCCTCGTATATCAAAGACTAAAATAATTGTGTGGGTAAAAATGAAGTATTAGGGCTGAATCCTCAGATGTATTAGAGTAGAAGATGCATTTAGCATTTTAAAGGTGTTTTCCCACTCTTAGGGTGATTGAGAAGCCATTAGATCCCTCTGTAAACATCACTGTGTGCATCTGTAGCTCTATTTCTTTATTTATTTTTAAATCACTAAACGGGGGTCTTGTTCTCTCCTGCTCCCTTGCCGTGTGTCCCCTCCCGAGGCTGGAGCAGTTGGATGGTGGATGTTGCAGAAGCTCCACCTGGAAGCCATCCTGCAGCTGCTCCCCCTGCCTGCCCTGTAGGGAGTAATAGCCTAATAGTTTACACGTGTATTTCAATTATCTCCTGCCTGCTTTCAAGCCGTATTACCTGCCATGCATCTATCATTATGCACCAGCACATTCGGGTGTAACAAGGCTGCATTAAAGCCCTGCTTGATTGATTTCTTATAAAGATTAAGGTTGCTGACATTTCCCACCCCAACTCAGATAGCGTATGCTGGCTTTGATTATTCTCTCTTCCACACCAATATAAATCTGAGTCGGTGGAGTTATGCAGATGCAAAGAGAAAATCAGATGTGCTGCCTGGGCCTTTGATGTCACCAGCTGCCTGCTCTGATTTGCATGTATTGCTGCAGAAGGAAAACAGGAGTTCTCTTTGTAAGTAATCACTGCAATAATTAATCTAAGAGTGCACAATCCATGTCATAGCTGGAATTATTGTGCCGGGTTTCATCACTCTGCTTTCATTTGTATCTCCCTGGTAACTGGCTGTGACAGGGAAAACAATCAGTGGGTTTGCTTAACCAAAATGTTGAGATGGAAAACACATTAAGCTTTAGGTGCTAAAGGTTTTCCTGGAGTGAGAGGCAGAGGGGAATGGGTATGGAAGCCTTAACCCAATGATTCTCACTTTGACACCAATGTGTTTATATTGGTGTACCACAAGCAAAGCCCTTCCAAACTCATTCCAACATTTTTGTTTTTCTGCCACTAAAAGTAGTAGTTTTATTTTTCTGTCACTGCCATCTGCTACGAAAGGCCTTGCTCTCCATCTGCAAGAAAGCAAAGATAGTTTTACTGAGCACTTTAGTTCAAACCCTCTGCAGCACTGGAGCTCCTGCCCTGCTGGTTCCAGCTCCCAGGCTGACTGTGGCTGCTGCTCCCCTGTGGAGAGGTCATAGCATCAATTGGGTTGGAAAAGACCTCCGAGATCATCAAGTCCAACCCTTGGGCCAACTCCAGTCCCGTCACCAGATCATGGCACTCAGTGCCACGGCCAAGCTCAGTTGAAAAACCTGCAGGGATGGTGAGGTCCAGGCACCTCAGCTGCTGCCACACTTGGCTCTAGGCCCTCCAGTTGCCTTTGTATCACCAGATTGTTTTCTCTGTAAGTGGTGGTTGGAGAGAGGAGAACAGTCTGTAGATATTACTGTTTGCTTGAATGTGTCTTTACATGAGACATAATTAATTAGGAGATTGAGTTCTCATTGTGGTAGATGATTTAGGAAGTGGAATTGTTCAGTCTCTGTGAATCTGTTTGTCCTATATGATTCCTACCATTTTAGCAGTATGTTACCATTGGTATTTTCCTCTTGCAAGATAAAGATGACAAAGGAGTTGATCTTTCTTTCCTTTTGTGGCCTGTAGGAGATCCTAAGGAGCCAAGGAAGTCAAGGGTTTGAGCCTTTGAGAAGCTTGGGCACTGTATCACTGGCACTGCTGGGCTAAGCTGTAACCTGGCTGTGCAACCTATTGCAGGTTGCAGTGATGCCTCTTGGGGACTTGCAGAGTTTTGTGCAGTTGGCAGGAGTCTAAACTGACCCCGTGATCTAAAGAGGGGCCAATACTGTTGAAAGTTTGGGTGGGAGAGGTGGAGATTGTGGTCTAGGACACAGTATTTCTATTCCACTATTTGGTTAATTCAAATGTTTCACCTCAGCCTCTCTGAAGGCAGCTGTTTGAAGGTGTCTCTCCTGGCTCACTTGGGCCAGAGGCTCTTTGTGCTTCCCCTTGAAGCTGAGGCAGAGAAGCAAAGAGTAATTGGACCAGAGAAAGTTAATAGGAGAAGACTTCTTCCATAACCTCCTTCATGTAAACTCTTACCCCAGACAGTGGGAAGACATGAAGTGCTTGAGTAGACCAAGTTCCTGCCTAGTTGGAGGTGTTTTATGTCCTAAACAGAAATAGTGACTGGCAGCACGTGCTGCCTGGAGCCAACTTGTAAATGAAACGTGCATCAGAGTGTTCCAAAACCTGCCTGCTAAAGTGCCTGCTCTCTTTTACCTTGAGGAGACTAAATGGAAAAAAAAAAGTCTAGTACCTATGTAATGGTCTTTCCTGCATTGTTTTTTTGTTTGTTTGTTGTTTTTTTTTAATTAAAAAGTATAAAAAAACCAATGTATGTCAACCTCTATCTCTGTGTGGTCAAAGGTGTCAACATACGACTTGACAGGGTTTTTTCACTCTGAGGATAAAACTAGAAAGAGCCAGGGCAATGAAACTCTTGCAGCTTGGGCCACAAGTGACTGTGGACTTTTTGACCCACAAATTAAATTTCATTTGGGGGTATTGAGATTAAGATTATTTTGAACCTTGGGTAGTGAGGGTTGCTGGAGCTTGAGATTTTGTGACCTGTTTGTTGTTGCTGTTCTGCCCAGTCAGCAGAGGAGACTCTTCCTCCTTGCACAGCTTTCCCCCACCATGTTCTTTTCTGCTCTTTGCTGTTTCGTATTTCAAACCACAAATCATGCAGAAAGATGCCCTCTGTGGGTCACTTCATACACTAGTGATTTACTTGCAGATGTACTTTTCTGTCAGTGTCTTAAATCTCAGCCCTGCAGGAGCTCTTGGCGTGGAGCTCATTGGTCCCCTTCGATGGGCACGTCTGTGGGTTCTGATTATAAAACCTGCATTATCATAGTCTGTGTAATAGTTGCTTTTCATTATCTCTTTGTAATTTTCTTGCCCTCTTCCCACCAAGATTAAGAAAAAAAAATAAAAAATCGGGGCTTCATAAATTGTGAATAAGCTCCTGTCACTTGTGATCCATTGGTTTGTAGAAAACCATTAATTGTGATTCCTCCTCATTAATTCTGATTATGAAGATCGTGCAGAGACCAGTGTTGCATTAAGCTTTTTTAGTTGAGAGACAGCAGTAAGCCATGACCTTATAAAGCAGAGCAGTCAGTATTTTTATTAGTATATAAGATATGATGCATTACACCTGCCGTTTCTGTTCTTTTCATGGACAGTGCATAGCTCTTGGAAACCTGGTGCTTGACATTTAAGATTGATACAGCACCAATTCATTTCAAATACAACTTAGTCCAGGGTTCCTGGCTATTTTCATTATTGAATTAGCACAGTATAATGAATCACTTGCATTCTGTGTGTGAGAAACAATCTGTAAGCAGGACATCAATGTTAATGCTGTTTTAACCTTTGCTAGTTTGCTTAAGGATGTAACATTTGGTGAGATACTTCTGTGTTCTGGAAAAAACCTGCTCATTTCAGCTAAATAATTCGACCTGCTTATTGGTATAGTGATGGGAAAATGTGCTTAGGGTGCAGGTTACAACCTGGACATTCTGGTGTTGGGACTTAGGAGAAAAAGCAGGCACTGAGTAGCAAGTTGGGGTAAAAGTGGCAGCTGGGACTTACTATCAACTAAAAGAATTATTTTGTTGCTCAGAGAATATACTTGTAAGCATAATGAAAACTTTCAGCAGAGCAGGCATAGCCCAGCTATCTGTTTTTAATCCCTTTCCTCCAGTTTTGCCCCAAACTGTAGGAGTCTGGTATTGTTCCCACTCACATACATGTGCAACAGGGGGAAGTTCTCAGTGTTGAATTATGTTCCCTCAGAGAGGACAAACAGCTGCCTAAGGTACCAGACAGCCAAGAAGTTTTACCTCTGTACACTGTGCAAGAGAGAGAACAGCTTTGACATCCAATAGATAAGAGAGTTTGGTTATTGTAGTGCCTCTATTTATCTGTGAGCCTGTATCGGCAGCCCAAGAGAAGTTGGCTCTCTGCTCTCCCAGTGAGCCTTGCAGCTGCAGATTTCATCTAGGAAAACCATTGTAGGTTTTACCTTCTGTCCGCTGCTTGTTTGAACTTCCCTAGAAATGTATGAAACTGTTGGAGGGGGTTCTGGTGCAGAGTTTCACAAATCGACCTCAGAACTGGAGAGCTCTCAGGAACTGGAGGAGGAGCAGGGAAGTTCTCAAACCCATATTTTGGCTGCATTGACGTTGTAGTATCTTTATCAGGAATGAAACCCATTTTAAAGAATGAACCTCCTTTATCAGTCATTGGATGAGGTTTTTGGGGTCAGTGATCTGAGTGCTGAGATGAAGTAGTTGTGATTTGGATAACAAGGGCACAAACTCCCTGGAAATAGTCTTGTTTAAGCTGATCAGAATACAACCACTTGAAAACTGGAGATAAGAAAGGGTCTGCTAAGCCACCAAGCAGAAATAAGTCAAAAAGTGGTATTCAAATAGTTGCTGTATTAGGGGAAAACTGCTAATTGTTTCTCTTGGGTGAACAGGTAGAAGAAGAAAGCTGCCTCAGGCAAAAAAAAATTGCAGTCTTGAGCCAGGCAGAGCAAGACCTTCTGGGTGTCTCAGCAGCTGTTGTGGGTTTGGATTCAGCAGTGCCCCCCTCTCGGGCATCATCTCCCCCAGGAGGTCAAGGCTTTTCCCTTGGGGGTGTTTTGCCAGCCCTGCACAAAGATCCTGCTCCCTGGCACTGGAGTGCTCCTTAAAATTGCCAAAGCAGTTGAGTTAATTTTATCAGGCTAAAATGTGAGCTTTGTCATCTTCCATGTTCCACAACCTTTTTCCTTTTACATTAAAAGACAGATAAGGGAAGAAACAACTTCCAAGGGAGTTGCCACCATGTGTTGTGTTGAGCAATGTAATAGTGCAGCCCATTAACACACCTTTGTCTTTTTTTCTTTAGCCTGAGTGGGCTGATCTATTCTATCAAGACTGTAAGTTTAGCCTGTTTTGTCTCTGCTTACCTTAAAGTTCAGCTTAGTCTGGTGTGATGTACTCCCCAGCTCCCACATGAAAAATGAGGAATTTGCCTCATTGGAAACTGCTCCACTCCTAAGCCAAAATATCCATAAAGCAGCAGCTACTGTTTATTCACTTGCACAGAAATATCCTTTTTTTGTTTTCAATTTTTGGATCCAGTTACAAGAAGTGTCACAAGTAAAATAACAAACCTTATTCCCAGAGATCTGCCTTCGTTATTGATGATGCCTTTAGCAAAGAGGAAAACAAGTAAGGCAGAGGCAGTGCAAGCTTCACTTTGATCTCAACCTCCAAAGAGAAGAGGTAGGAGGCAAAACAGAGGGAAGGAGGAGGACATTGGCAGGACAGCTTCTGACCTTGTGTCCAGAGACTGCCAAAACTTCACAGTTTTTTCCTGATAAATGCAATAGTTCTTAAATACGCTGCTGTTGCTATTTATCCCCCTTGCTGTGACCTTGTGGCAGCTTCCAGGTGACTTTTCTCAAGCACTGAAGGGGAACTCTCTGCTGCCAGGGAGATCTCTGCTCCTATTCATTCACTGTATATTCAGTTACATACCTTTCTGGTGCTCAGGACTTCAACCAACCTGACTGTCTTTACTGGCTCTTCTGCAATAGTAAATTGTGCTAATTTGTCAATCTAATTAGTTCTCTATCTGCCTGCTGGGGATTAATGTTGTTTGGGAAGCAGGAGTGGAGGTGGGAGGTGATTTGGGAGTTGGACGCACTGAAAGCTCTTGCTGACAGCAGAAAACAGGCTTTGTCTGCCCATGTGGTGTCCCCAAACACCCTGAGCTGTGTAGATGGGACTCAGTTCTTTTCAAACAACCAAGCTGTCCTGGCTTTGAGAGCAGCAGATGAAGAAATTGCTGTTCCTTGGAAAGCATTTCACAGTGTTGAGCCTTGATTGCAAAAAGAAAATAAAATCATGATAAACTGCATACATAGGTTTTGAAAGTGAAGGTGGAAGAGCAGTGTGGTCTCCTTCCAGTGCTGTACTTCAGGTAGAGACAGAGTGATGGTGGCTCTGACTCTGCCTCACACCTTCAGACCTCACAGTGACCTTTGTTCTTAGGGTGTGCCATCATTAAGCCTAAAACTGAAACTCCTGTTAGCAGGATCTGAAACAAAAGGCTCTGTCCAAGCTTGGGCACAGCCCTTCTAGAGTCAAAAATCTGGTTTAGTCTGATTGCATGTGAGAAGCCAATGCCTGACCTTGTGAGGTTGGTCTGCAGGTCCATTTCTGCCTGAGGAGCTTGTTTGCTGCAGAGCTGTGAGATTGGCTCAGCACTGGGCTCTGTGCCCTATCATAGAATGGATTGGGTTGGAAAAGACCTCCCAGATCATCAAGTCCAACCCTTGGGCCAACTCCAGTCCCTTTACCACATCATGGCACTCAGTGCCACGGCCAAGCTCAGCTGAAAAACCTCCAGGGATGGGGAATCCACCCCCTCTCTGGGCAGCCCATTCCAATGCCTGAGCACTCTCTCTGCAAAGAAGTTTTTTCCCATCTCCAACTTCAATTTCCCCTGGCAGAGCTTGAGCCCCCCCGTGCCCCCTTGTCCTATTGCTGAGTGCCTGGGAGAAGAGACCAACCCCCACCTGGCCACAACTTCCCTGATGTGGCACTTCCAGACAGTGCTGAGGTCACCTCTCAGCCTCCTCTTCTCCAGCACAAACACCCCCAGCTCCCTCAGCCTCTCCCCACAGCACTTGTGCTCCACTCCCTTCTCCAGCCTTGTTGCTCTTCTCTGGACCTGCTCCAGCACCTCAATAAGGCCCTTCCTCTTCTGGGCCTTCTCTAGGTAATACTTGAACCCTTTGAGTTGGGAAGTGTTGCAAAAGCCATAAAACTTTAGTTCCTACAGCAAGCTGCTGATTTGCCTCTTCTGTTCCAGCTCGTGCTGTCTCTGGGCTGTTTGTCCAGAAATATTTGAACATAAATGAGTTGTGAGTGTCTCTTATTCATTGCAGCAACAGGCAACTGAAAGGCTAAAATAAATGTAATATTCTCAAAATAAATCTAGGGGAAACCAACAGCTGATCTTGAGCATTCTGGCAGCCAGAGTTGTATTTATTTTTCTTTCCTCTGAGTCAAACTGTGATTTCCCTCAGCAGGAGGAAGCCAAAAGTATGTATTGGGGTGGGTTTGTGAGTAGCTGAAGCATTTATGGCATTCAAATAAGCATGTTTTCCCCAGCTGTTTAGGAGAATATGCTGCAAAATTGGTGTATCATAAACACAGTGACTATTGGTGAGCACAGCTGTCACTTCTACAGTCAGAGTGGATGGAGGATCTGGGAGTAACTTCTGTGAAAATCTGGTGGGTCTGTTTTGTCATTGTTAATTTGTAAGCTTCCAGAAGAATCTACAGGATTCCTCAAACATAATGTGCTTGTCTTTTGTGCAGGGAAAACCATAATCCCTGTCCTCATTGAGATGCCACATTATTTCTTTGTGGGTGCAAAGGGAAGGAATCAAAGCAAATTTAATCAGGGCTTTTGAATGTGGGTTGGGGTTTTTATTGTTGGGTGTTTTGTTTTTAAAATGAGGAGGGAAAGCAATTTTTAAAGCAAGCAGTTTTTGTTTAAAAATAAATCATATTCAGTTATCAGATGTTTAAAACTTAATGTGCTGAAAACAACCCAGTAAATAACTTGTGGATTGTATCACTGCCAGATAGGAGCTACTTTTCTGAAGCTGTGAATTAATGAGAAACTTGTTCAGAGTAGGAATCTGTCCAATTGCAGTAGCTCCCAAAATGGATTATTTCTAGCAATGATAATGGGTTACATCTTCTGGTGTAGTGATTTTTCAGGCAGAGAAAAAAGAGAATATCTTGCCAGATAAGACTTCTCTTCCACCCCGAGGAATGGATGGAGGAGAACTCTGTATGCTCAGATAGTGGAATGAGAAGCCTTTTGTTTCAGTAAAAACAGTACTAGGTCATCTGCCACTAAAGCAACTGGGCAAGGAAATTTGGGGATGCTGCAGCCACCTCTCCCTTCACTGACTTGGCAATGGGTTGGGTCACACTGGAGAAGACAGGGCTGGAGGGGAAGATGAAAACTGAAGAGAGAGAGATTTATTCCCTAAGGGAATTTGGGAAGAAAGCAGTGCAGGAACCAGTTTTGGGTAGAAGTCCTTTGGAAGGGATCAATAAGCTTTCCTGAATGAGGACTGCTTCAGGTCCCAGATTTAGTGTAATCTTGGTTCTGTGGCCTCCTCAAGAGGATTAATTTTTGGGTAATTGTGGTGGGACTTGGAATCTGTCAGATGGCTGTGCACCAGCACTCCCCTACTCCCCAAAGGGAAGTGAAAGGCTTCCAAAAATTGAAGAAGGGGAAGATGAGGCTGAACACTTTGTAGAACACTCAGGAGGGCAGAGGAAAGCCAGAACAGAACTAGAAGGGGTTGTGCCCACTGTGCACTGGGTTCTTGCAGGTGGATCCTCTTCAGCTTTCACTGCAAGTTGTTTGGAGCTGCAGAAAATGCTGCAGCTCAGGGAGCTTTTTCTGCAGCTTTTGAGGCTTGGTTACCTCCTTACCGTGGTCTGTTTGTGTCCATCTGAGAGCTGTGACTGATGGCCCCAAAGGTAGGACAAAGTGACCAGGGAAAGAGTCTGCTCCCTATGTTTGTCTTGGGAGGGAACGTCTCTCTTCACCAGATACATGGACCATGTAACAGGAATAAAAGCAGAACAACCAACACCACACACTGCCCAGCACAATAAGAAATACCAAAGGAGGGCTGATTGTCTTCAGGATGGGAAAATGACCAGATTTTTGTGGGTTGTTTTTTGTTTTTTTTTTTTTAACTTTTTTATTGGTTGGGGGGGGGGGGGGGGTGTGTTTGTTTTTTTTTTTTTTTTTAATTTCTTTTGGGGTTGATTTTTCTTTTTGGGTTGGGGTTTTAGGGGTTGGGGGTTTGGGTTATGTTTGGGGCTTTTTTGTCAAAGACTAGGAAAAACTTACAATATAAAGCTAAACTAGAACTTTTTGTAATAAATAAATAAATAATCAGACAAGAAGAATTATTCCAAATAAACCAACACAAGCCCCCCAAAATAACTGTAAAAACACCCAAAACCAAACCACCCAACACAACAAAACTCTGAAAACCTGACATAGGACTGTGAAGTTGTTTAGTGTATTAGTCTTTTCTGAAAGCCTGCAGGCAGCATCCCAGGTAGCTCTGGAGGAGACCTGATGAGAAACAGGTGAGGTTTAACCTCTCTGACTAACGATGCCATCTGCAGGAGGTTCCCAGCCAGCAGCCCCTGTCCCAGAAGACCATTTGTACTTCCCAGCATTAATATTCATTAGGTGTAACACCATATGTTGCACAGCAGGATGCATTGCCAGCAGACTGTTTGTCATAAAGCCAGATTTAATAAAGCATTGTAAAACAAACATTATGATGATAAATACAAAATGACAGGCTAATTAAGAGAATCTTAATTGCCATTTTTCCATAATAACATTTGTTCAGTATGTATCTGTCTTGTGCTCGGGCCTTCCTCGTGCAGCTTCTCACTCTGTGTTAGTTCCATAAGGGAATCTGTGCCTTGTACATTTGAAGGCACTTCATGTTCTGCTGCAAGAAATAAATTCAAGATTAATGGATTGTTGCTAAACTATAGATGTGCATAATCATTGATCTCCAATTTCAATGAGTGCAAAGAAATCCACACCTGAAATGCAGATTTCAGAGTTTGTTGGTGACAACTTAATGCCCCCTCTCGAGGAAATAACTTAGCAATGCAGCAGCTGCATTTCCTGAGACAGGTACTGTGCAAACCTTGTACAGAAGGGAGTGCTTTTCAGTGAACAACTTGGGTATAAATAGCAGTTTTCACACAGCATTGTGGAGACTGAAAGGCCTCTTTGTTCCTCCTTCACTAGAGCAGAGTGTTGTTATTTCTCCATTCCCCTGTGCTGGTGACTTCACTAGATAGGAGGGGATTTAAAGGATGTGAAATGATATTGTGAATTAATGCAGAGAAGTGACACCTCTTTTTCCTGTTGTTATTATCTTTTTATCATAGTAGTTGCTGCCAGAGTGCCAGGAAATTAATATATTGTTCTTCAAACCTGTCAAGGTGGCAAGTTAGAAAACTCTCAGAAACTCTTAAAGTATTTCTGTGTTACTTCTACATTATGTAAAGTTTGCATTCAGACAGTTCCTTGACTTTTTGTTATATGCAGAAAACAAAGGAAAAATCCTGACCTGAGAAGCAAAACTTGTATGGGAGATTTGGCAACAAAAGAAAAAAATGATTGTTTTTCCTTTCCATAATAGGTAAATAGAGTTGTGCTCTATTGCTGAAACTGTCATTGGCAAATAGGTTTTTGACAGACTTAATGAGTGAGAACAGTTAAAATAAGAACTGAGCACATGCAAGCTTATAAAGCAATAAATAATAGTAAAGAAATGGTGGAGCACCTCTGCAGCAGTGACTCTATTCGTGGCTTTGTGGCCTCTAGATTCAATAGAGGCCATTAAAAAAAAAAGAGAAAACAGACATAAAAATCTAGATAAAGACCAGAGCTGAACACTATTGAAGTGCTGTGCATATCTTTCAAAAAGAGTTAACCTCATTTCCATCATCATCCTAATCCATGTTGTCATCTGGGTGGCTCTGAGGATGATGGAAATGTCACCTGGAGCATCTAGGAAAATTGATATAAAATGCAATGTTACCAAATCAGGCTCAGAAAGTCTGAGTTACAAACAGGTGGGAGCTACAAGAATTATTTGGGAGACAGGAGAGGTGATGGACCCTTATTGTGACTTGGTACTTCTGGTCAGGTTGGCTAAAGGTGTTTGAGGACTGTTATGGATGTCTGAGGTGGTGGTTCATGGGGTAAAAACTTATTTGCCTCCTAATTGGACTTCATGTGGATGGAGGAAGAGGGATCCTCCTGGAGCAAGCCCTCAGCATCCCTATTCTGGCTGGTCCCACCTTGGTGGCCACAGTGGGTATTGCAAGCGCTCAAAATATAAATCATCTCCACAAAATGAGATCAAAATAAAACCTGACAAAATAGAACAAGTATCTGAGAAGATTTTAAAGTTATTTATTGTCAAACCAGCTGAGGAGGCTAAAAGAATAAAGCATCCAGCTGAGAGGGCTAAGACAAGAAAGTATGGGACTCAAGGTTCAAAAACATTTTCTGCTGTAATGACTTTAATTAAAAAAAATAGTTTTCAGGTTTGACCCACTAAAAAGTTGCCAAGTCTCATGCCTTAAAATCTTGAAGCCATTCTTTAATATGATCCCACAGTGGTCACTCTGGATTCTGAAGGGAGGTTTTAATCAGTATCTCTTATCATAGGAAGGTAACACAGCAGTGGGTTCTACACCTCTCCCCCAGACTCCTTCCCATGCAACCCACATTGTGCATGGCTGCTCAGGTAGCTCAGGACAAGGGGTAAAATGATGAGATATCACTTTTTAACCCATTGAATAAGGATGAAGGGGTCTCTGCTGGATAATGGGCTGCACAGGCTTTGTGCACAGCTAAAAAAATGTTCACAAGGTTAAAGGGAACATGAAGCAAGGCTCAGATCACTCACTGCTGTTTGTGGGAACCATCACCAGAGAAGTTAGCTAAAACTCTCATTATTGAGCTGTATGTCCATTTTATACCAGACCTGAGCATTAAAAATAAACCCC
>VWZD01002243.1:107915-138653 GCA_013396695.1 Sakesphorus luctuosus
CTCAGCATCCCCACTCTGGCTGGAACATCCTTGATGGCCACAGAGGGTACCAGTCACCCTTCACTGCCTCCTAACTGGGCTTTGTGTGGATGGAGGAAGAGGGATCCTCCTGGAGCAAGCCCTCAGCATCCCTATTCTGGCTGGTCCCACCTTGGTGGCCACAGTGGGTATTGCAAGCGCTCAAAATATAAATCATCTCCACAAAATGAGATCAAAATAAAACCTGACAAAATAGAACAAGTATCTGAGAAGATTTTAAAGTTATTTATTGTCAAACCAGCTGAGGAGGCTAAAAGAATAAAGCATCCAGCTGAGAGGGCTAAGACAAGAAAGTATGGGACTCAAGGTTCAAAAACATTTTCTGCTGTAATGACTTTAATTAAAAAAAATAGTTTTCAGGTTTGACCCACTAAAAAGTTGCCAAGTCTCATGCCTTAAAATCTTGAAGCCATTCTTTAATATGATCCCACAGTGGTCACTCTGGATTCTGAAGGGAGGTTTTAATCAGTATCTCTTATCATAGGAAGGTAACACAGCAGTGGGTTCTACACCTCTCCCCCAGACTCCTTCCCATGCAACCCACATTGTGCATGGCTGCTCAGGTAGCTCAGGACAAGGGGTAAAATGATGAGATATCACTTTTTAACCCATTGAATAAGGATGAAGGGGTCTCTGCTGGATAATGGGCTGCACAGGCTTTGTGCACAGCTAAAAAAATGTTCACAAGGTTAAAGGGAACATGAAGCAAGGCTCAGATCACTCACTGCTGTTTGTGGGAACCATCACCAGAGAAGTTAGCTAAAACTCTCATTATTGAGCTCTATGTCCATTTTATACCAGACCTGAGCATTAAAAATAAACCCCACCAAAACAAACAAAAAAAAAAACCAAAAAACCCCCACCAAACAAAAAACCCAACCCACCTTTCATTTTGATTATCTTATGTCTTATTCTGCATTTGCACTTGACTGGCATGTTTGCTGAGTTACTGCTGCTCATAACCTAAATATTAGTGAAGGCTTTGCCCCCAGAAAAGAGAAGTAGTGCTGCAAGACCAGCAGGCCTGGGTGCTCTTCTGAGCTCTATAATGTGCTTTTTACCACAATGAAGAAGTGCCATCAGTTTGTGAGTGGCTTTCTATATCATTCAGGAGCTGCTGTGGTGGTTTGGATCCAGGTTTTTATCCACAGTGACGTTCTGTGCCACGTTAAAAACAGGCACTGTGTTCTGTGGCTGCAGGACATGGAGATATGGGAGAAGAAAGGACAAAATAGTGATTAACCTTAGCAAATACTGTGAGCTTTGGTGTCTACGTGCAAGAAATGAAGCTGGGAAGGAACTGAGAGGAGAGGCATAAGAAAAGGCAAACTGGTATAAATGAAAATATTTAAGACCTCAAATGCTACCAGTGAAATCCAATCTATCCTGTTTCTTTACCCTTAACATTATTTAGATTTTATACTGTGATGGACCCTTTCTGCTTTTTGATTTCATCTTATTTGGTGTCTTTTTTCAGCAAGAAAACAGCAAGTCTGTATTCTAATCAGATCAATGAGCAATAAATCCATTCCAAACCAAAATGTCAACTTAGAATAAAATAGCCTAAATCTTACATGGATATTATTCTTAAATTTCTCTGTGACTACTTATGCTCTCAGCATCCTCTTGTGCATTTGCTGGAGAATGTCTGGCTTGGTGTTTTCACATCTGTCAGCAAAGCCACCCCCTAATGGGAAGTGCAGCACTTGGGAACACTTTGGGATGATCCCCAGAGGACTTTTTGGCCTGTAAAAAGCCAAGAATGGCTTAGATGGACCCAGAAATGCATTACTCTGTTTTCATCTGCAGGAGGAACAGGTCTGTTCCAGCTTGGTCCCACATGTTACATCACTTTGGAAAATGATCTTGCCAGACTGTAACTACTGCTGTGTTGGAGAGGTGCAAGTGTTATATTTAGAAATCCTTGAGGCAAAGTCAGGACTTGAAGGATATATTGTGAGTTATTTTAGGAAATAATTTTGTTCAGTTTTAATGTACGACGAAATGAACCCTCCAATAACTAACAA
Source organism: Sakesphorus luctuosus (assembly GCA_013396695.1). Taxonomy (NCBI): domain Eukaryota; kingdom Metazoa; phylum Chordata; class Aves; order Passeriformes; family Thamnophilidae; genus Sakesphorus; species Sakesphorus luctuosus. The sequence goes on from VWZD01002243.1 coordinate 109,982, forward strand.
AAAAAATCCCACCCAAACCCTCCCACCTAAAAAAAAAAAAGAAACAAAAAAACAAAACAGAAAAAAACCAACAAAAAACCCCCACCACAACCAAAAACCCAAACCAACAAAAACTCAAAAACAAACAAAGAAAAGCCAGTGTAGGGCATAAACTGCCAGAAAAGCTACTGATGGAGAGTGGCAAAGACATGAATTAGTGGAAGGTCAGGATTTCCAAGTCTTCCAACCCTTCCCCAAATGGCAGCAAGACAAACTTATCCTCAAAAAGGAGCCCCATCAGCCTCAAGATGAGCTGGTATCTTCCAGATTCCCTCAGCAACAGAATAGATGCAGAGCAGAAAAGAGAGGCTCAATAACCTGGGTGATGCTGCAGGTGACAGAGCTCTAGAAAAACTACACAGACCTCTGGAAATCAACCCCTCAAAATAGTCATGGTATGGTTTCATACATGGTTTCATACATGATTTCATACTTTTAGAAGCTTATAGGTAATGATAAAATTACCAGGAATATCTGGGAGAAGAGTTACTTACAGTGGAACAATTGGCATTATCAAAACATTAAGTGGTTTAGGTGAGAGTCAGATCTGGAGTGGGTAATGAAGTAATTTTGGATTGCAAAATAGATGTGCAACAAAGACAAGGAAGTCTGGATGCTGCACTTTGAGTTGGAGATTGATCCTCCTGTTTTTTCCCCCTTCAGACTGCCAGTTAAATGTTCAATGTACTCCCTGAACTATTGTTTCTTAAAACACCCTGTTGGTGCTACCCTGTTTAGAACACTCTGTCTGCCTGAATTGTGTGAGTTTAAGCAGAGAGAAAGGAGAAGTGAGCAAAAATGTACGTGGTGTGATGTGATGGCAGTTAATCTGCTGACCTATAATACTTGTTCTTTATTAATTCATATAATTGTTATATTTAATGTCTATCACAGACTTTCCTGCAGTAACTTTGAAAACACTGGGATAGTTTGAAATGACATGTAAATGTTTCCTAGTCCGTGTATGTCTTCATGATTAAAATAATAAGAATTTTTTTTGGGTTTTATCTCCATTGGGAAGGAGGGAGATCCTCAGGAACTCCCCCAAATGCACACTGCAAGTCTGAGGTTTTGGTGGAAATCCAGGCTTTGAGTGCATTTGGTCCTGTGAATAGGAGAGACACTCAGGCAGCTGATTCAGTTTCCTTTAAATGCTGGCATTTATTTGCTGTGGTTGTGTGGGTTCTTCATCTCTTTGTTGCCACCAAAGCAAGCTGGGTCATTTCATGAAGGAATGGAAGAGCTTCTTCAACCAAAAAGAGAGTTGTGGACTTCTCTCAGTGGTTTTGCTTGGTTGGGGTTTTTCATTCCATGGTTTCTGTGTGTGATTTGTTTGGTTGTCAGGTTTGGTTGGGTTTTTTTTTCATTTTTTATGTATTACTGAGAGATTATATTACTTGAAGCACCCCTGGTAATTATAAATTTCCTTCTTATTTCAGACAAGAACGAAATTTCAGACCATGGGTAACAAAACATGCCATAACTTGTCAGTGCAGGCCACTTAACCAGCTGTCATTGGATGCACACCTTCAAAGTGGCTTGTAAATAGTGACAGTGGTTGAAGGAATTAATCAGTTCTGAGGAGTGTTGACTTGATTAGATAATTATCTACCTCCTTTGATGCTGTGGGACATTTCACCTCCAGTTTTCACCTCCTGGGGAGAAATATAAATGGCTGGACTTCCTGTGACTTGCAGATTGGCCTCATTGTGGTCCCTGACAAACTTTGTGAACCTCCTTAATCTCCTCCCTGGCCCTGGGTGTGATTTTCACCTCCATGAAACTCTTCAGAGAGCTCTTTTTCTTTGTGCAGAGCAAAGGGGGAGGTAGGCTGGGCAGCAGGGGCACATCTGTGTTCCCCTACCAGCCATATCTTGCAGCTCCCAGTTTGCTGATGCCCGTCTTGCAGCCCTGGCACAGTTTGCCCCCGGTGCCCAAGTTGCCTCTGTACCATTTGTAGCTGATATTTATTGCTTAGAGGGAGTGGGTGGACTCTGAGATATCAGTGATAAATCATCAGAGGCTGTGCTTGGGGAGTTGCTTACCTAGGAATACTCTTCAGTGCCTGGGGAATAGTGGAGGGAACCAGGTGAATTAGAAGTTATTGACTCTTCTGACCACAGAGTCAGGTCTGAGGGGATTTGTTGCTCTCATATCTTGTGCTCAGACTCTGGAAACTTGCCAGACAGAAGAGGTAATAATTTTTATTGTTGTGAGAGCTATCTGGAAACCTTCCTCTTCATTTCCACTCAGCACTCCTCTAGGCAAAGCAAATCAATCCAGTACTGGGGGAGAAGGAAGAGACTTATCTGCTGTTCAAAGACTTTATATGACTTTTTAAATGCAGATTGGCCGTGGCACTGAGTGCCATGATCTGGTAAAGGGACTGGAGTTGGACCAAGGGTTGGACTTGGTGATCTCAGAGGTCTTTTCCAACCCAATCCATTCTGTGATTCTATAACTTTATACCTGGGCTGATTTTCGCAGAAGAGAGGCAGAGAGGGTAATCCCACATCTGCAGAGGGGACACTGTCTCACAGCCCCTTTTCAAGTGGTGCTGGTGCTGCTGCCACAGAAAAAGTGGCTTCTAGAAAATATTGGGGTTTGAGGGATGGGATAGGAGGGTTTGAAGGAAATGGGAAATTCTGAAGTCAGGGATTCATAAGCTGGGGGAGGCTTTTTGGGAAGAAGAGGTTGGGTGATGAGTACAGGAGCATGTGAGCTTTGGGCAGGGAGTGCTGCTCTGGACCTGCCTGCCAGATCTTCTCTTTTCACCCATGAAGGGCTCCAGGTTGTCCCATTTCTTACATTACTTTTGCAGTAGAATTTGTGGTTCCTCTGAGTTTGCTCTTTAAGATCAATTGGCCACCAAAAGATCTCCTCTAAAGTTTTCCCAGCTGCTGACTGGGACCTGCCTATCTCTGCTCCTATCTGTGGTGATTTTGGCAAGTGAATTCTGTGCCTTCAGTTTCCAGTAAAACCTCACGTTGCAATAAAAAATAATCTGTCCCTGAAGCCAGTTAAAATAATAAATACACCTTAACATGTCTAATTAAAAATCAATCAAACAGCTCCTACCTGCCTTTATTTCCTTCCAATATATCCATGTTTAATCTCCAGAGCATAAATAATCTTTCCTCTGATGACATTACCAGCAGGGCATTTTGTATCCCTTCTATGTGCTGTGTCTCAAATAGCAATGCCCACCCCCCAGTCTCCAGGTATTGGGTACTTGCATCATCAACAAAGTTTACACATTTAAGGAACTCACTTGAAATGTTTTGGGGGTTTTTTGAATGGAATTTCTATTGCCCAATGTTATTATAACAAATGGGATTTAACTTCTGACAAAGGGACGTGGTTTTAGCATTTGGCTTTCACACAAAGCCAGTGTCTTGAGCTCAGTTTTTACAGATGGAAAAGCTGGGATCTCCAGTGGGAAGTGGCTGGCCTAAGGTTTTTCCAAAAACCCTTGAAAGCAAAGCCAAGTCCCTCAGTTCTCATCCAGTCCAATCATTTCAGGCAGCTGCCAAGCACCATATCCTTAGTTGTGTTGCAACAACACTGAGCAAGCTGTGCTGGGTCAGAGTCTCAGTGACCATCCCTGATTTGTGTGCCTTGCAACTCCAACAGCCACAGCCAGGAGTCCAAAGACGAGGGAAAAGTGTTGAAGTGACATATATCAGAGCAGACTGTAGGGAAGGGAGTAACTCCATCAGGAGCTTGCTTGCTTCCCCCTCTGGAGCTTGCTTGCTTCCCCCTCTGGAGCTTGCTTGCTTCCCCCTCTGGAGCTTGCTTGCTTCCCCCTCTGGAGCTTGCTTGCTTCCCCCTCTGGAGCTTGCTTGCTTCCCCCTCTGGATCTTGCTTGCTTCCCCCTCTGGCACTTGCTTGCTTCCCCCTCTGGAACTTCAGCCCCTGGGCAGTGCCTGCTGCTTCGGTGTTGGGAAAACATCCCTCAGTTCCCCTGGGTTGAGGCTGCAGCCTGTTTTCCCAAGGCTGTTGGGAGCAGAACAAACCATCAGTCCAGAGCAGTGTGTGGTGCTGGCAGGAGGCTGTTTGTTCTGTCCATAAATATGTGGGATACACCTCAGAAATTTGGTGTTGTGTTCCAGTTTAGCACAGCACATCGGGGTTTATCTTTTCCTTTTAACGGTCACATCTATTGTATGTGCTAAGCTGAAAAGATGCTTTAATAGAAACGGTTCAGCTACATGAGAGCCACCTAATGTTGTGTGTAAAGGGAAGAGCAAGGGGGTCTGTCTCAGTATTTCTAATTTCTAGCAGCTGCTTTCTTTTCTTATAATAACTGTCACAAGACAATAACTTATGTATGCTGAAAGCATAACTTGGTGGTCACAATTCTTTTCTGTTTAAACAGTGACTGCTCCAGTTTGATAAAAGATCTCCATGTTCTAATTAGTCAAAAATAACAGTCCTCTGAACAGACATAAATATTTTTGGATAGCTCCAGCCATGGGTGACTTGGGCAGATGCCTAACTGCTAATTTACATAGGAGAACAGGGATCATTCAACATCCAAAATGCAGCAAGTCACTAAAAGGAAGAGGAAAAAACCTGTTTTGAGAGCTTTGCAGTAAAAATAAGTTCAAAAATACAAGGGATGGTGTAGTAGTTTTGGCTCTAAGACACTTAGAGAGTCAGACAGCAGAATCCTCTGGTTCAGCATTTGATTATTTTTCATAGAATCATAGAATGGATTGGGTTGGAAAAGACCTCTGAGACCATCAAGTCCAACCCTTGGGCCAACTCCANTGCTCCACTCCCTTCTCCAGCCTCGTTGCTCTTCTCTGGGCCTGCTCATTATTTTAAAATTTTCCCCAAAATCAGCTGTGGTTGTGCTTCTCCCTCGAACTGGTGGCAATCACTGGAAGTTAATGAGCACAGAGATGTTGGTTTTCAGTGCTAACAGTGTGTGTGATGTGGATATTTGCAGTGGTGAGGTTTATAATGAAGATTCTGTTTGTTTGGTTGGAGTTGTTGCTTTACAGCTTTCAGGGGAAGGCAGTTTGCTTTAGAACAGCAGAGAGGGTTGGGCTGGAGCAGACTCGTGTCTCTCATGTGGAGTTGGATGTTCTCTCCTGGCAAGGTGCAGTTACTACACTGGTCCATCCCTAGGATACTTTCACCAACAAGCAGAAGCACTGGTTGGGTGGTAAAAGCTGTCAAGAGCCACTGATAAGTAGAAAAAGGGTTTTGAGGCTCTTCTCCAGCCCTGTGACTGAGGAGAGCCTGCCCTTTACAGGTTTAACTCTCCTACAGCACTCAGGTACCCATTAAGGATTTTAAGAGAAGCAGAATGGCAATTAAGCGGAGTAGAGCAGTGGGGAAGCAGTGCAAGTCGTGGGCTTGCTGAGAAATCTATCCATAAATGAATTAACTGCACAAATAACTCCAGCTAATTAGAGGTGTGCATTCCCCAAATAACTCGATTCTCTCATTTACCTAATTGAGTTGGTGGTTGCTCTGGGATGAAAAAGCAAACTGTTCAGTGGCTATTACAGTAAATATCACTTGGGCTAAATCTTTCCAAGCAGTCCAGACTTTTTCTGTTCACTTGGAACTTGCCATAGAATCAAAATAATTTGGTTTTGGTGGAGTTTTTTGTTTTTCTTCCTCCTTTTTTTTAATTATTTTTTTTGCTAAACATTTTTGAAGACTAAGATAATCTAAACTTCATTTGCCATTCCCAAGTTCACCTGAAAAGTAGGGACTATAAATAAGGATTATTGATCAGTGAAATAGAGTCTTTATTTCACTCTTCAGAGAAATCCTGGCAGGACTGGTAACTCTCAAAGTGATGACACAGATAAAACTTCCACACTTGGATAACAAAGCCAGGTATTTTCCATGCTCTAAACAAGATTCTTTTGAGTTTACATGAGTTTAGGGTCTTCACAGACAGAAAAATGGAAGAGAACTAGCAAGCCTTGCTAGTGGGATGATTTTTCTAGAAGTGATGTGAGAAAGGTAAAGATGTCAAACAGCTTCAAATTTTTCAGCCTATTTGAGCTTCTCAAAGTGACCATTCAATCTCAGTGTCCAATTTCTTGTTCCCTGTTCTAATAAACCTTGAACCAACCACTGAGCATCAGTAAAACATCTTTCTTTCCCATTTATTTTGTTTCTTTGCCTTACTTCTACTAAGGAGGAATAAGCATAAAACCACTGATAGGGCTGAAAGCATCTTTTTTCAAGAAGAATAAATTCCAATTTTTTTTTTTTTTGGTGCTAGGACCAAGTGAGGGGGGGAGATTTGACGAAGATTTTTTTTGTTTTCTATGGTCAAGAACTTCCATTTTGGCACTCAAGAATTAGGAATGTCAATGAACACTTAAAAAAGGAAAAAAGAGAAAATAAAATATGAGTAGCAAGCCTGAACAAACAGATGGCAGATGGCTTTTTCTTTAAGAGAAGTAAAGTTAGAAAGGTGTTCCTGCTCTCCTTGAAATCATTAAAAGTTCTAGTCCTTTCATTAAGGAAATAATTTAAGGAAAAGGTAATAGCCACGGTGCTGTTTGTCATTAGTTTGTACCTGCCCGTAAACAAGCAAATCCATCTGTTGTGGAGCCTCTTTCCTGATGGACCCTCCCAGCCATGCTCCGCATGGCAGCATTCCCAGGGAAGGGAAGGGGGAAAGGGAAGGGGGAAGGGGGAAAGGGAAGGGGGAGGAGGCTGCCAGCCCACCCACCCGCCCAGGGCCTTTGCAGAGAGGAGACTTGTTTGCAGAACCCTCAGGAAGGTGCAGCAGAACAGTCCCATGCACCACAACACTCCTTCATTTCTCTCTGTTTGTGTCATTATTCCTCCAGCAAACCCTTCCCTCTGTTGTTTTCATTCTCCCCCTCTCCCAGTATTCCTTGGCATCCCTGTGGAAATTCCATTTCTGCTCAGTCCTGCATTTAATTCTTCCACCCCTTGTTCCTCCGCTGTTTATTTTTCTTTTCACTGTTTTATTTCCTACTGGTACCAGTGATGCAAATTACTGGATGTGTCTGAAGCAGAACCATTTTGGATTCCTATGGACATGGGAACATTTGTCTTCAAGCAAAAGAGCTGGGTCCCTAATTTGGTACATTTTCTGAGACTCTAGTTATGTTTTAGAATTTTTTTTTAAAATTGGATTTGATCTTCAGCAGATTCAGCAGATGTTGCAAAGCAAATAAACCATGAGCAATGGCTGTTAGACATTACTCATGGTCTAATCCCTTTATCCAAATACTAAAGTTAAACATATGAAACCATATCCTTAGATAACTGGAGGAGTTCTGTGTGTACTCAGAAAGCCACCACCAAACTAATTCACTCATCATTTGGTGTAGCCCATCCTTTTTTAAGGAAAGTGCACAGACAGAGGGAAGATGGATTCATGGCAATACTTGAAAATAAATGTAAACTAACCACAAAGGGTCAAATTCATTGCTGACGTAACATTGCTGACTTAGTGGATTTATAGTAAGGATTAATATAGTCCTTTTCTCTAATATATGTTTTCAGGGGAGAGGAAGATGGTTTTTATATAGACTCAGCCCAGGATCTGCTGGCATATAAACAAACCAAACAGAATTGTTCCTTTCTCAAACATCTGTTAGCATGAATGTCCAAGTGTGTCTGCCACAGGTTGTTATAATAGAGCTGCATTACATTAACAAAAAATACAATAACCATTTGGTCTCTGCTTTAAACAAGAGCTTGGGAAAATGACTTTCAGGTGGAGGGAGTGGTGATTTGGCCAAGTTCTCTTGGCAGGGCTGGGGATTGCACATGAGGGAAAGTTGTTTGGTGGTAGAGCAGACAAATTGCTTAACAATTAATAAAAATCATACCTTGTGTTGCTACATGACAAGGTGCTGTGTGGGAATTATCCTCTCCCCAGCTGCTCTGCCCTCCTAGAGCACAGCCAGCTCTGGAGGTTTTTCAATCACACACAGGGAGGTGGAGCAGTGCCTTAAAATGGGGTAGAACATTTGCACAAGTACAACTGTGGTTACACGGGTTACAACTTTGATGAGGTTATTTGGACTACACAGCCCTGCTTTTAAAAACCCTGAGGTTTTGGAGCCCCACATCAGTCAGAACTGCAGATTTTGGGTTTCTTCTGTTTTACCTGAGAATGTCTAAGAATTTTCTCCCATATGCTTGACCAGTATAATACAGTATGTGGGAGACAACGATTGCAAAATCAGCAGCATCCATTTAGGACTTGTATGGGTCCATTGTCATCAGAAGCAGAGTGGATTTAGTATCTTAATTCTTATTTTACAAGGCAGCTGAGATGCTACAAAGCCAAAATGCAATGTAAGGTGATAAAAGGCTCTCAAATAACTTCTTGAAATCACTGAGGTGTGTTTGAAAGTGTTCTGTTTCTGAGGAATATGTGATGGGGTCTCAATTCTGAGGCTGCTTCTAGAGGCCAACTTTGCTTACCAGCCATCAATGAAACGGTGGAAAATTTACCTTGTTTTCTGCAAACCAGTGTCTGGGGTTGTTCTGCTGAGAATTCCACAACCAAATGTCTTTGTGAGTGTGGCATCATCTAGTAAATGGGCTGGAGTTGGACCAGGGGTTGGACTTGATGATCTCGGAGGTCTTTTCCAACCCAGTCGATCCTATGATCTGCTCTGGGGTTGTTCTAGGCTTACATTGTGCCTCCACAAAGCCCTTTCTGAAGTACAACCAACCAGTTTTATCCTCTTACCAAGAATGTTGTCTATGCTTAACTGAATGGTGAAAGTTTTCTTTTCTCAAGGAGTTTTTTTTCTATCACGTTTTTGACAGTAGAGATGATTTTCCTGGAGAGAAAACAGAAATTTTTTGGAATGGCTTCACTGTCAGCAGATGTCAAGGTTTCTAAAGAGAAATTTGGGTTCCTGGATGCAGTTTCAGTTCTTAGCACAGTGTGTGTGATTCACACAGCACTGATAATGTTCTCTCAGTGGTAATGAGATGCAAGATACTGTGAGGAGATCCTCCTTTTGGAAGGGATAGCTGGATACAGGTACAAGAAAGCCAGAGTTTTCCCAGAACTAATCCCCAGTGTTTTGTGTTTGAGATCACTTGTTCCCCTGTGAAACAGATTTTTTTTCAACTTTAAGGAATGGATTTGGGGTAGATGGTGCTGTTTTACTCTGAGTGGCAGAATGGTTGGGACTAAAACACTGGAAACATGCTGGAAACCTTTGAAATTGGGCTTGGCATACAACAGAAATTGATGTGACGTTTGCTTTGGGCGAGGGTTTTGTTTCTCCTGCAGCACTTGAAATCAACAGGGCTGGGATAAACTCTCCTACTGCTGCCTAAGTATAAAATAATTACTTTTGGTTCTGCCTTTCCCATATACTCATTAATTGTCTTGTTTATCACAGAATCACAGAATGGATTGGGTTGGAAAAGACCTCCAAGATCACCAAGTCCAACCCTTGGGCCAACTCCAGTCCCATCACCAGATCATGGCACTCAGTGCCACGGCCAAGCTCACTTGAAAAACCTCCAGGGATGGGGAATCCAGCCCCTCTCTGGGCAGCCCATTCCAATGCCTGAGCACTCTCTCTGCAAAGAATTCTTTTCTGCTCTCCAACTTCAATTTCCCCTGGCAGAGCTTGAGCCCCCCGTGCCCCCTTGTCCTATTGCTGAGTGCCTGGGAGAAGAGACCAACCCCCACCTGGCCACAACTTCCCTGATGTGGCACTTCCAGACAGTGCTGAGGTCACCTCTCAGCCTCCTCTTCTCCAGCACAAACACCCCCAGCTCCCTCAGCCTCTCCCCACAGCACTTGTGCTCCACTCCCTTCTCCAGCCTCGTTGCTCTTCTCTGGAACCCGCTCCAGCACCTCAATAAAAAATAATTGCCTTGGGTTTGGTAAATTATTGTTTTCATTTTTTTATTTTAAATGATGCCTTATTTGCACCTCTGTCAGCAAAGACTGAGTGCCTCTGTTTGGAATAGGAGTTAATACTGAGTGCAATTTTATTTCCACTTGTATCCTACATGTCCACTGGGATGTTGAACAAAGCAATACTAATAACTACAAGTATTTGCTAGTCAGGATACTCACAGTCAGAAGTTGTCCATCTGATCTTGATTTCCTGCTGCAAGGTTGAACATGATGTGTTCAGATTGTGTTAAAGAAATCTGTACAGTTTGGTTTGGTTTTTAAATTCAATGAAATGTTTATTCTCCTCCAATTCATCCTTAGCAATACTCTTGTAAATGAAAACATTTTGGTGTCTACAAATCACCAATAGCAGCCAATATATTTCTCAATTAATCAAGTGCGGCCTGTTAAATACAGCTTAAGGACCATTTTTACAAGGATTCTCAGTGACACCTCTGCAAATGTACTCGAGTAAATTTTATTTGAGACTTTACCAGGGCTCTTAGGCAAACAAGGCTTTACTCCTCCAACTAATAACCTATTTCCTTGAGAGCTGTGCAGCATTTAGAAGCAGTGAACCTGTATACTTATTAAATTTACTGTGTTCTGCAGCGTGTAATATTAATGCCTCCAGTGATTTTCTAATTGGTAATAGGGAAATACAATTGGGCAGAGGGCCACTAGTACATATTCCCATTCCTAAAACTCTGTAGATACCTTGTATCCCCCTTTTGATTGGAGTATCTTAGCTAATTCTGCTTTGATGCCATCCTTACCAAAGTAATGAAGCTGCTGAGCACAGCAGAGCCTTAACTAAAATACTTCAAGGCTCTTGTAGCAAACAAAAAATCCTCTTGAAACATTCAAAAAAACACCCAAACCTTGAATGGAAGGTGCAAGCAGAAACACCACATGAGGAGCCTCCACATGGGTTTGCAGCAGTTCAGCTGCCAGGGACTCCAGGCAGTTCCCAAAGTTCCAGAGGCAGCCTCTGCCCTTTAAGGTTATCTGGGAGTGGTGTCTTCTCAACCTCTCCTTGTCTCCCGGGGTTTAGGAAGTTCTGTTGCTAAGTCTTATGCTGAGGGTCATCCTAAAAGACCTCTCTTCCTTTGGAGGTGGCTCATGGCTGCTTGTCTGGTCACCTGGAAAGAATTCACAAACAAGAGGTGGCTGAATATTGAGGGGCAATTTGGAGTCCTTTGATAGCCAAGGATCAACTGCTGGAGTTGAGTTTCTGTTCTGGTGATGGGAGTCCTGCACTGTTCATCTATTATCAATGTGTCCTGCTGCTTCCTGCCTCCACCTTCGCACTGTGGCAGTGCTGGGCGCTTGCTGTTCTCAGGTCTTGTGCTAATTCAAATGGCTTAAACGAGGATTTTGTACAATTGATGGCTCTATTCAGTAGCATAGAACAATTCTGATGTAATATTCAGGCAAAATATAACCTTTACTGCTCTTACATCTCTGCTTTGTTGATTTGCCTGCAAGCTTCTCTTGATTTAAGAACCTCTGAACTGAAAATCCTCCTTGACAAGGATGGAATTTCCCACTTCTCTCTGCCAGGGGTGTTCTCATAAGATGCTCTCTGTGCAGCCAGTGTGCATTCTTTTTGGGCTGTAAATCCTCAGGAATATTTTTATGGTGTATTAGCTGTGACTTATGGAGGGGACACGAGTTTTATTTGCCTGAGAGTTTTTATTTCTGTGCCTTTGGAAGGGTGATGGCTGGAGATAGAATCAAAAACACAGGTGGAAAAGAATTAGTGCTTATCAGAACCCCTTTTCTTCCTGCCGGTCTATGGATCTCTGTGAAATGTCCTGGAGTACAGATTGATAATGAAGTGTTTGCATTCAGCTAAGAAAGACCAAAACTCCTTCAACTTCAAAAAACAAAATCAGTGCTTGATTTGCAGCTTTCTGAGAGCTGAGCTTTCCTGCTTTGCTCCTCCAGCTGAGATCTGGGGAAGATTCGTCTTCTCAGTGGTAACAGCAGAGATGATGAGCTGGCTGGTCTGGTAGTCTTGCCATGCTGCTGAAATGACAGCAGTAAAAATGCCCTGAAAGTCTCTGTAAATGTGTTACCTTCCTACCAACTGCTGGAGCTGCTGAAGGATTTCTACAGGGACCAGTAGAACCTGAGAAACTCTTCTTCTCTAGCAGTACTTGACTTACCTTTTTGAAGTTTGCAGAGGACACCTTGTCTCCTTGGTGAGGTCAGCACCATGTTTGCACAACAGTGAATATTTACTTCTTTAATTCTGCTTTTATTGAATTGAGTGTGCATAAGTGTGGCAGATATTTCAGGTTCTGGGACACAACTGAGTGTGTGGGTTCTGAGGAGTTCCTGTGTGATAGTTCTTCTAAAGGTGGCATGTTATTGTCCTTACTGTTCTCCCTTTGAGCCGTTTAGGAGATCTGCATTGCAGATTTTGTGCCAGGGTACAGCAGGGGTGGGACTGTCCCCTGAGACAGCACAAGCCAGAAACTGCAGTGACCTGGCACAGTCTGTGCCCTCCCCAGCCAGGATAAGTGCTGGGAGGACAGAGTGGGACGCTGGTCATGGGGTCCAGCAACATCTCCTGGCACAGTGAGGGCATGGACTGAGCTGCATCTCCCTCCAGGAGCTGAAGATGAGGCTGCAATGTGTGTCCAGCCTGAGCAGAAATGAGCTCGGAGTAGACATGATGCATAGAAATGGGTCCTGGTGCAGTAAATTAAGGCTCGCAGGTGTCTCAGAGCCCCAAAATGTTGCATCACGCAGAAAGTGTCTTGTACACCCCTTGCTGCAACATTTTTTTTTTAAGCATATCTATTCATGGTACTGTGGCTGCTGTACTTTCAGTATTTATTAAGCTTGACTGAACATTATTATATAAAGACTTGCCTTTTTCTTATCTCTTTTCAAGTGCTCTCTTTTCCCTGTCTTTGATTATCCCTGCAGGTAGATTAACACAGAATTTGTACCTTGATACTTTGTCTCTGCAAGGTGTATGTGAAAATCTCACAAGATAGCTGATGATTTCTTTTGCATTGCTAAGTGGTGACAGCAGGACTTCAGGATCACAGGAGAACCAGCAAGAGTCTCCTGTAATATTTATAATGCTCTTTTAAAAGCTCTGTGAAGCTTGGAAAAGTCAAGAGAGAAACACCTGTGGGATAAACATGAATTTTGGTGGGTTCATAGGGCAATTCAATTTGCAAGAGAGCTGGAGCAGCCTCTAATCCAACTTCCTGCTTGGAGCAGGGTCAGCCTTGGGTTCAGACCAGGTTACTCAGGGCTTGATCCAGTCAGGGCTTGGAGTACATCAAAGCTGGAGACTGTACTGGGCAGCAGCTGCTCCACTGCCTCACTGTCCTTATGGAGAACAAGTTTTTCTGTAGATCCAGTAGGAGCTTCTCCTGTTTCCACTTCTGCTTGTTGCCCACCCTGCTCCTGCTGTGGACCACCACTGTGAAGGGTTTGGCTCTGTGTCTGGATGATCTCCAGGCACTCAGCAATAGGACAAAGGGGCACGGGCTGGGGGTGTTTGTGCTGGAGAAGAGGAGGCTGAGAGGTGACCTCAGCACTGTCTGGAAGTGCCTGAAGGGAAGTTGTGGCCAGGTGGGGGTTGNACAGGCAGTGGGGGCAGCTGTTGGGTCCTCTCAAAGCCATCCATTCTGCAGCCTGACCAAGCCCCAGGCCCCCACCCTTTGCCCTGAGAACCTGTGCTTTCCAGTTAAAAATGCCTAGACTAGAAGAGAATAAACTTCCCTCTGTTCTTTGAATGAGTGTCACCTCTTCTTAGGTTTATTTCCACTCACAACTGATGAAAAACTGGCTGGGAATGTTTGTTGCCTTCGACCAGTTACTCCCAGTATCCCAGAGTGGAGCATCACAGCATTTGCAGCACAGCTCCAGACAGGAGCTGGATGACGTTAAAGAAAAAAATAAAAATAATACTAAAAGTAAAAACTCAACAAAATTTTGAACATCAGATTCATGAAAAGTTTTTAAAGGCGTAGAATTTAAAAGGATTTACTCTGTCAAAATAGGAGATGAATTGTTAGATAAAACCCTAATTTTTTGAAAATACATATATTAGTTCTGCTCTGAAAAAGAGAGGTCTGAAAGAGAAAAGTCCTGTCATAGAGTCACTGTTTCCAACTTTGGTGGTTTTGATGAAAATTTATTTTGGGAGGAGGAAAAAAACCCATCAACATCATCACACCCAGTGTTGTCCAACCACGTATGGGGCAGGCATGAACCCTTAAAAACAGCTGAGTCTTCATCAGTCACCTGAGCTGTCTGCATTCATTTTGGTGTAGAAACAGGTTTTAAGGGAGCCTTTACAGTGTGAACACGAAGTGCATGAGGTTTGTTCATGAAGAGATGAAGTGCTAATTCCTCTGAACTGATAACAGCAACGTATTTAGGGCCAAGTAATACCTTGGCATTACTTTTTTATGTGCAAAGGATTTTTGGAAATGGAAATAACTGGAAATAGTTATTGTACTTCAGGTCTCCCAAGTGGGAGTTAAAGCTGCAGGTGATGTTTCAATAGTTATGAATTACATAGTTCCAGTTAATTCATTTAAGGTCATGATGAACTCATAGCCTTTGGTAAGGAGACTTGAGCCATCCAGAAAAAGATTGAATTACTTGTCTCGTGGGAAGCTTTTCTCTTCTGCAGGAGACTTAAGGCACTTGGGGGTCAGTGTGGTGCAGATTGGACCATGTCCTCTTGGCTTCCTCCCAAACCATCAAACCCTTCTCATGGTTTTCATTGCCAGCACTTGCTTAACCTTCACCAGGCCTAAGATGAGCAAAGCCAAATAAAAAAAGAGAAGAACAGTCCAGATGGGAAAATACAACCAGATGTCTTGGTGAGGTTGGGGTGATCCATTAGGAAAGAATTCTGTTTTGTTGCCATAAGCACAAAGACTCTTCTTGTGCACTGAAATACACCAGGTTTTGTTATCCCAGACCTTTGTTCCTCCCTTTCAGACATATATACCCTTCTGAATCTGTGCTCTACTCATGAGTATAAGGCAAAAGAACAGGCTTTTACACCTGACTGTAGCAATAGTTTCTAGAAAATGCTTTCCTGAAGAGCAGCAAGCCTTGCAAGTTACTGATTGTGTCTCTCTAAAAGGATCTGCCTTCGTAGGGCTGCTCCCAAATCACCTTGAACTGTAATTCTTGCAGAACTCCTGACCTGAATGTGCATGTTCTTACATCCTCAGCAAATATTTGTGCAAACCATGAAATCAATTTGTAATTTTGTTTTGTATAAACCAGTGAATAAGCTGGGGAATCCATAACCCCTGAGCATCAGTAGTTTTAACTCAGTGGAAGGTACAGATGTGCTGCTTAGTGACAGTGTCTCAGACTATGAAAATATCTATCTGTGAAGAAGCTTCTGAAAAAAAATGTTCCCTTAGGTGTCATATCCTTCAATTTCCCTTTTGATTGTGAATGAAAATTCAGTCTCAGATCTAAAACAAAGCAGGTAATTTGTAAGGCTTTTACTCTGAACTGTCAGGCCCTCGAAATACAAAGAGTGTAACAAATAATTCAAGAACAAACAGGCAGGATATGTTTGCATCTACAGTACCCAAATTTGCTTGAAGAGCAAACTTGACACCAGCAAAGCTTTGGCTAATTCATAATTAATTTAAGGCAAAGAGACTGATTTGTAAAATAAAACAATTTGTCTTCCTCAGGGCTGCTTTCTGACTCTACTAATGTGTTGAGAAACCTTCCCCCAATCGTAGAGATTGGACACATTTAAGATCAATGTGAGAAAAAACAGGTTCCTGAAATAGATGACTGAGTGCAATTGTGCCTCGGGGCTCTCAGCTTCGCTTCTCATCCCACACATCATGTGGTGAAGAACCTGCATGTGGGTTATGTACTTTTATTTTCCTTTTGGACAGTTAGTTGGCTGTGCATCTTTTCATTTGGTAGGATTTAGGCTCATACTGGAATTGGAAATGTGTCAGGATTGTGTAGTGAACTCATATTTTAACCCAAGAGCATCTTGCTGGAATGAAAAGGTGCAGAGATAACTGTGCTGAACTGGGCATGGGATGGATGATGGACACAGAGTGGGAGTGCAGGTGGTCAAATAAGTGGAGAAAGAATGTTGAATTTTGTCCTCTGGATCAAGCTTTCTGAGCTTACTCAACATGGAATAAGAAAGAATAAGAGACAGAAAACCTGCCAGGGCACCACCTCTTGCAAGGCAAAGCAGATTGCTCCCAATCCTTTCAGAGGATCCTCCTTCCTCTTGTAGCCTGTCCTTCCTGCTGCGTTTCTGTGTTGCCCTGACGTGATTCCTGTGCTGCTTCAAGTTCCTTCAAAGACAAAAGTGCAACTGGAAAAGGTCCAAGTTTCATATCAGAGCATGGAGGGCAAATGTAGGTGAGTCTGTCAGGATGTAATTCAGCTTCTTGAGTTGACAAGCAGCAATTTGGCATCACACACTTTCTGGTGCTCAGCTTGTAAATTTATTTGGAATTTCTACCTTATGGTTGTGTAAATTGACCAAACTGGGATTTCCTTCCTTTTGATTGAATTTGAAAGGGAAGATGCAATGTTTAGTCTTCACTTCTTCCTTTAACAAAGGCTTTGCCTGTCTTCAGAACCTTGTTATTTCCATGAGTTTTTGACCGTTTCCATACATAGTAACATGTTCCAACAACTGCCCTGCTGCCAGAGCAATGTGAGGCTCTCCGAACTGGGATCACCAGGGCTTTGCAGAGAGCTGAGTGTGTTCCAGTTCTCAGAGATTTACAAGACTGGGAGTTTGAAAAGGTTCAGGCTCACAGGGAAATGCTGTTCTCATGACCGAAACTTGCTGTGAGTCTCCAGCAAAAGTGTGAGTTCAGTATATTTCTCCTGGCTTACTTTAAATATGTGTGTGCAATGTCAGCTCAGTTCTGTGCAGTTCCCAGTGTACACAAATTTGGGACGTCTGGTAGTTCTGGGTGTTCTTCAAAGCTGAATATCTGCATGTCCAGTGGCTCTGAACCTGCTGTTGCTGAAGGGAAAACCATGTTTGAAGGAAGGCAGTGCTGTCCATTTGTACTTGCAGGATTCCACTTCAGCACTCATGGACTGCTTGACAAGATGCTGCTCCTGGGACAGCTGTAAATTAGTCTGGCACATATTATGATAATGAAGAGGGGTAAGGGGAATAAGAGCTGAACAGGAAGGAAATTCACTGAGAGAAATAGAGTAAGACAGTTCCTAAAGAACAAAATAATGTGTGAGTGTCGTGTAGAGAAGTGAGAATGAATAATGTGAGCAGGTAAAATATATTTGCTGGTTAGCAGTCAGCTCTGGGAAGATGAAGAAATAGGTCAGTAACAGTGAGGAGGCATAAAGGAAAAAGAAGTCTTTTATGGTGTGAGTTTAACAATCTGACTTCAAAAGGAAGTGGAATAATTTATACCCACCTTGTTCAGAGTTAAGGATAGTTTGAACAGGAGCCTGGTGGTTTATTGATTCATCCATCTATAGTGCCAAAAAAAAAAAAAATCCATCAAGGGTGTAGCAGATGGGCTCAGTCTTTTGCCTTCAAGGATTGTTCTCTGAGTGCTTGTAGTAGTTTATCTTAAATTGAACAGCTCAGTGAAATAATTAATTACTCAGATGAGTTTCTCTCTGCTAAGCAGGAGAGAGGTCTGTAAGCAGGTTGTCTGCAGAAATGCAAACTTCAAGCTGTTTGCAATCCTTGATACTCAAAAATGGAGATTATTTCCATAAGAAGATATCTTTGTGCTTTATCAAGGCAGGAAAAATTGCAAACAGAAAATTTGCGTTCAGACAGATAAAATATTTTCCTTTTCTCGTGGGCTGTTTTATTTATTTATTTTAAAGTAGATTTTTAAAAGCTAAGTGAAATTAGGGTTTGATGACAAGATTGCCACAGTTCATTTTAAAATCTAACTTAAAGAAAGAATTGGCTTATTAAGAATCTTAGGCTGCTGTGTTTGAAGGCAACTAAAACATCATCATCATCCCAGTGTGATAAGATGAAGTACCAGGTGTGTGTAGGAAAATGTTTCTTGTTCCATTTTAGAACTAATTTAAAGAAAAAATGTTATCCTTGTCTGAAGAAGTTTTTGGAAATATTTCTTTCGAAATGAAGAGGAGGTTTCCCCCCTTTATGCAGATAGGGATGTTTGAGTTACACTGGTGCGATTCCCAGGTTTTGTTTTTTTTTTTTTTTCAATGGTAAAGTTTGGCCCCTTACACACTTCCAAACAGTCCAACTGCAGCATTTCCCTTCTGGTTTGGAAATGTGAATAAAGTTATATTTTTTCCCATTTCTGGACTGTTTTGGCATTCCTCCCCAAAAGGGAGGAAAAGCTTTATAAAGTTTCCTTTGGACCCAAAAAGCAGAAACATCTGCTGCAGCCACACAGAGCTGGGGGGAGCCACATCTCTCCCCCTGGTGGGTGCCCACAGTGGTCTTGTGGGGTGGCACAGCCTATGTGGCCCTTAGTGGGAAGGGGAGATGCCACCCTGGTGTCCCCACAGCTGAGGGAGGGGCTGGCAGAGCAGGGGCACCCAGGATGTGCTGGCTGGACAAGCACGTTTTGCTCTGGCAGAGAAGAACCTCTAGAGCTGAAGAGCTCCCAGTGGTGCTGGAAGAGAAAACCCCAACCCTCGTGCTCAGTAAATGCAGCTGCTTGGCAGGGAGGGTGGCTGGGAGTGAGCAGGGGCTGGGCGCTCCTCTCCATGCCAAGAAGGAGCTGTGGTTGTCTCAGGTGAGGTTGAAAGCCCAGAGTCTTTGTGCCAAACAGCATGTTCCCTTGGGGAGCCACTCACTGCTCCTGGAGCTCCCGTGCCCCCTCCCTGCTCCTGCAGGGCAGCCCTGGAGCTCCCGTGCCCCCTCCCTGCTCCTGCAGGGCAGCCCTGGAGCTCCCGTGCCCCCTCCCTGCTCCTGCAGGGCAGCCCTGGAGCTCCCGTGCCCCCTCCCTGCTCCTGCAGGGCAGCCCTGGAGCTCCCGTGCCCCCTCCCTGCTCCTGCAGGGCAGCCCTGGAGCTCCCGTGCCCCCTCCCTGCTCCTGCAGGGCAGCCCTGGAGCTCCCGTGCCCCCTCCCTGCTCCTGCAGGGCAGCCCTGGAGCTCCCGTGCCCCCTCCCTGCTCCTGCAGGGCAGCCCTGGAGCTCCCGTGCCCCCTCCCTGCTCCTGCAGGGCAGCCCTGGAGCTCCCGTGCCCCCTCCCTGCTCCTGCAGGGCAGCCCTGGAGCTCCCGTGCCCCCTCCCTGCTCCTGCAGGGCAGCCCTGGAGCTCCCGTGCCCCCTCCCTGCTCCTGCAGGGCAGCCCTGGAGCTCCCGTGCCCCCTCCCTGCTCCTGCAGGGCAGCCCTGGAGCTCCCGTGCCCCCTCCCTGCTCCTGCAGGGCAGCCCTGGAGCTCCCGTGCCCCCTCCCTGCTCCTGCAGGGCAGCCCTGGAGCTCCCGTGCCCCCTCCCTGCTCCTGCAGGGCAGCCCTGGAGCTCCCGTGCCCCCTCCCTGCTCCTGCAGGGCAGCCCTGGAGCTCCCGTGCCCCCTCCCTGCTCCTGCAGGGCAGCCCTGGGGCTCCCGTGCCCCCTCCCTGCTCCTGCAGGGCAGCCCTGGAGCTCCTGTGCCCCCTCCCTGCTCCTGCAGCACAGCTCTGGAGCTCCTGTGCCCCCTCCCTGCTCCTGCAGCACAGCCCTGGAGCTCCTGTGCCCACTCCCTGCTCCTGGAGCTCCCGCACCCCCTCCCCTGCCCCTGCAGCACAGCCCTGGAGCTCCTGTGCCTGCTGCAGCCTCGTGTGCTGCAGGAGGATGGTTGGATGGCAGTTTTAGGCTGCCAGGCAATAATAAGGCTTGAGGCCCAGAATTATGGAGTGGTTTGGGTTGGATGGGACCTTAAGGATCATCCCATTCTGACCTGGTCACTATGACCTAAGTCTATACTTCCCTCATGCCTTTGAAGATACTGTGAATTTATTCACACTTAAATCTTCTCTGATTACCCTTTTTTTCCCCCTGAAAAGGTAGATATTAAATTCCCTGTTGAGAAAACTAGAAGGCAAAAAAAAAAATGTTTTTAAGGCTTATGAGGACATGAGAGAAAGGTACTTTTCCAAAAAGTGAAGGATTATTTTGACAAGTATTAGCTTGTGTTTGCTGAGGACGTGCACACAGACAGAGGGGGTTCAGCTGATTTGTGGAGATTTCTTAAGCTGCAAGTGAATAAAACTTAGCTGAGAATGTCGCACCCACCATACACTGTTTGGAACTAGTGAAATGAAACCCATGAAGAGATGGAGGCAGTTTGAAAGCACAAGACTCTCAGGGCTGATGGGTTTAGTTCCCACCTTTGCTGAGCAGGTGGAAGCTGATGCTCTTGTGTGGCAGAGGGCATGTCACTGGTTTTCCTGTCTCTATTTCATGTCATATAAGAGCAAGGATGAAAAATGACAGTTTTGTATTTCTCTTGGAGTGTTTGGGGGATAAATGCATTGAGGGCTGCAAAGACCTGATGACTATAAACCGTAATAAGCTGCTAAAACCAGGAACCTTAAAAAAACTACGTAAGCCTGGCCAAGGCTCCACTAATGAATATAAAACCCAATTTAGACATATGACTTTGTGGGGCAAGAAAAGGACAAAAACCACCCTCAGATCTCATGAAATCACTGAGCCTGGATGTTACTCCCTGTACTTCCACACACAGCATCATCTGATGTATTCCCCACTCTCAGATGACATGAGTATTACAAAGGAAGAATGAGCTTTGTGTGTCTAGCATGTGAACTCTGCCAATATGTGATGCATTAAGCTTCATCAAAGTGTTTGAGGTCCAAGAGAGCGGGCTGATATGGAAGCCACATTAGATTTGATTGTTTAATTACTTGATAGAGGTAGGTATTAACACAGCACACCTGCAGCACTTGCCCATGCACTTTGATCTGACAGATGATAATTTGTAGTGGCATCACCTCAACCCCTGGTGCACCTGCAGTTTGTTAGGATGGAAGCCAACTAAAATTCTGGGTCAGTCACTGGCAACCAAGGTGTCTGCCAAAGAAACAAAATACAAACCACGTGTCATTTATCAGTAACCCTTTACCCAGCCAGTGCTGCCTCGTGAGGTGCTGCCCACCCCCTTCCATGTCTGCATGGTCAATGTCCAGGATTATTTCTTCCCTGTCTCCTTCCCTAGCAATTCCCATGTGTTTTTTGGCTTTTTCCATGCCAGCATTTGGGATCTCCACTAATGACAGTGGATGCAAGGATGGCTTCTCCCTGGCACGGGCTGGGTGCCTGCTGTTCACGAGTGGTGCTGCACCAGGCTGCAGCTGGCACAGGGAGGTGTTCGATGCCAAGCGGTTCTAGGTGGTCTTTTAAAGTGTGGTTTTAGGTGCTTTTATCACTGGGTGGAACAGGTAAGGGCCACTTCTGAGTGCTCTGGCAGCTTGGCAGGAGCAGCTTTCAGGCTCATAGCAGCGAGATAAGAATTTTAATTGAGAATGAAGCCACTCAAGCTCATTAAGATGGTCTTAATTCATAGCTTCAAGGTAGCTGGTTTCCATTAAAACCCAGATATAAATATGTGCACAGTTTGACCTGCTGGGAGCCTCAGGTTTTGCTTTGCTTCATGGAGCTTCCTGGGGGCTTAGCCACCCTCCCAGGGGAGCAGACAAAGGTGAGAGAAAAGATGAAATTCCTGCTGCAGAGTTTTTAGCAGAGTCCTTGGTGTGGGGAAAGATTTTTCTTTCCTTCCAAGGGAAAAGACAAAGCTCTGATGCCCCAGAGCCCTCCAAGACATGTGTACAGCCTCAGTGAAAGAAAAATGTTTTTGGTGAGCCTCAGGACTCCTTGTTCTCCTGTCCTTCTGTGCTCCTTCTGTTGTGATAGTGTTGTTTAGGTTCTCTGTTACCTCTCAAAAAAACTAGTAAAAAAAAAAAATGTTTGTTACCACACTGAGAACTAAGTGTCTGTGGAAGAAAATTTTGCACCTGTCTGCATCGAGCTGGCAGCAGCTTATCTAAATCAAAAGAGAGACACTGAGGTGAACACTGAGTGTGCTGTGAAACACTATTAGGAGTTTCTTTTTCCTTTAAACATTCTCACCCTCAGTTTCTAACAAAGAGACAGTATTCAGGTAGCTTTTCAAAATGACCAAGTTACAAATCCCTCTCTTCCTAAGAGGCAGTTGTGGATTTCTTTTGCACCAGTAACAGCTCTTGGGTTGTGTATTCAAATATAAGACACATAGATGGGAACTTTGAGACAATGTCTGGTATGTGCCATACACGTAATGAAAAATGGTCCTCAGGTTTGCAGTTGAAGTCATGTGTGATGCAACTGCAAGATGTGGCAGAAGAGACTTGTGTGCATTTCTGGAACATGCTGTGTCTAAAATCTGAGAGTTCATACTGCCTGATCGTTTTTGTTCTGGTCATGATGTAGTGATGCTTCAAATCTGAGGAAAAAAGAACAAAGCCTGTTCAGATGGATGCCTACAGAACATTAACAGTGCTATGTAGAGCTACTGTTAGTAGTTCCTGTTCTGAAGGCACTTGTTGCAAATATTCATTTTAGAAAACTCAATACTTGTTCACTGAATGACACTACTCACCCTCAGCAAAGCAAAATTACGGGGAGAGGCTGAGGGAGCTGGGGGTGTTTGTGCTGGAGAAGAGGAGGCTGAGAGGTGACCTCAGCACTGTCTGGAAGTGCCACATCAGGGAAGTTGTGGCCAGGTGGGGGTTGGTCTCTTCTCCCAGGCACTCAGCAATAGGACAAGGGGGCACGGGGGGCTCAAGCTCTGCCAGGGGAAATTGAAGTTGGAGATGGGAAAAAACTTCTTTGCAGAGAGAGTGCTCAGGCATTGGAATGGGCTGCCCAGAGAGGGGGTGGATTCCCCATCCCTGGAGGTTTTTCAGCTGAGCTTGGCCGTGGCACTGAGTGCCATGATCTGGTGACGGGACTGGAGTTGGCCCAAGGGTTGGACTTGATGATCTGGGAGGTCTTTTCCAACCCACTCCATTCTATGATTCTATGAAAGGAATATGCTTTCATCACTGCTCCTTGTGTTGCTCACAGAGTTCTTTCTGAGGTTGTCCAAGCTGAGAGTTGCCAACATTGCTCAATATTCTGCGTTTTCAACCCACTACAATTCTGTTCTGTGCACTTTGGTGTAGGATTTTGTAATTTGCTGCTCATCTCAGAAAAAAAAATCCAAACCCACCAGGTAATAATAATTGTTGGTTCATGTTAAATAGTAGTCCAAAAGGACATTTTGAGGACACTGGATTTGTAGTTCCCCAGGTTTTGGAGCCATGTAGGTAAAAGGCAGGAGGTAGAGAACTGAAAACATGCATAGACTTATTCAGGGAAACCATAACCAAAGATTATGGTGACATCTTCAGTCAGCATGTGTTAAATTAAGAACAAGGGTTGGGAATGTCCTTCAGGAAGGACATCTCTTCCTACCCTAAATCCATAAGATATGTGACACCACAAGTGATGAGTTCCTGGGGCCACAGGAGAACAGAATGCCCTTGGATTCCATGTTCTCCAGCATCCCTAGGAGTGGGCTCCCCACCTTGTCTGTGTCATTGTCAAGATCTGAGGACACCTCTTGGGTTTCGTTAAGGATTTAACTGATGGAAAGAACAGTAAGCAATTCCTCAGCTCCAGCTGTGGTTCCATATTTGACAGAGCACAACGTGCCCATGTAGGGCTGTGTCCAGAATGGCACAGCTTCCCAGCACTGTGGTGCCCATTTATCAGGGAAAGCTACTCCATCAAATCAAAATCCCAACAGATTGTGACATCCACCTGATGGTGTGTGTGTGCCACAGCCAAAACTGGGAGCTGATCACAGCTACAGGTTAGGAATCCTTTAAGGGCCTCATATATCTGTGTCCCATCAATGCCATCAGGAGTAATTAAAGGAGCATGATCAGTGATTCTGTTCAGTGACAGCTTCTGGAAGTGATGGGCCTCATCCCAAATTCCCTGCTCTGAGAAGTAAGTGAAAAGAAAAGAAAAGAAAAAAAAAAGTTGTTTTTTTTTTATAAATTTCAGTTAGTACACTGTGTTAAAGAAGTGCAAACAATCAGATTGTAAATCAAAATTGTAACTGCAAAAAGGTTCACTTGAGGTTCTTTGTGTGTTTTATTCCATGCATTGGTTACAGAGTTTTATTTAAACTGGCTTATCTGCCTCCACGTGCTTTAATTATAACTTATTCTTTCCACAGTATTTCTCTTTAAGTTCTTTCTATGGCAGTTTGAACTACCTTCAGCAGAGAATGTGTAAAGACTCTCTCAGGTTCAGTATATGAATATACATGGAGCACATTTATTTCATGTAGAAGGCTAATTCAAGATGTGGTTATGTTGTTAAGTGAGCATTTATGACCTGCTTTATTTGACTGAATTCACGAGTTGTCGGGAGCATGGGAGGAATATATTTATCCCAAGTGATAATCTGACAGACCCTCTTTCAAGGACATAAAGCAGGAGCAAGTCCCATCTTTGTTTAAAAACATCGAGCTTTGAGTGCTAAAGAAAAATTTTAAATGCAAATTCTTTTTTTTGGGTTTTAACCAACTATATCTAATACCCAGTGAGCCCAGTGGAACTCACTGAGTGCTTGCAGAAATACCTTGGCTGAGGCCCAGATATCCAAGTCCTTTCTAATAATCAGCCTGTCTTCTCTCACTCTGCACAGGGTTGTGATTTAGTAGGGGAGATTTAGGCATCTGGGGGAGAGAGAGGTCCCCTGGAAACTAAAGCAGCAGTTACTTCTGCTAAGAGTGCAGAGCAGTGCTGGGCTCTTTTTGCCTCTCTGCTGGAATCTGGAGGGGCTCAGCTGGCCAAAAGCATCAGACTCTTCCTCTTCTCTCTGCTTTTCACAGGGAAAAATGGGAAGGAACGGTGCCAGTAAACAAGGGCACAAATCATGGAAAGAGTGCGTCCCTCTGTGGGTCTGCATCTCACTAATTCACACTGGACACTTCCAAAAAAAACCAAGAAAAACCATCATTTATGGTTTTGAATGCTAAGCTTTTTCTTCAGAAGGGAGTAGCCTTGATGTTCTTCAATTCCCATGGGCTCACAAAGGTCCTTGGGGTGTGTGGAAGGGAGATGGGTCACTGGATTTGTTTAGCAGCAAAAACCAACTACTAGCAGTTCTTAAATGGTTACATTTGTGGTGAAACATGAGGAAGAAAAGGCACAATTCCTATCAGAAATCTTTGTTTGCCAACCAACCCACGTCTAGATCTCAATGAGTCTTTCAGTTGATATGAAAGGACTTTGTTGGTAATTATAAAGAGAATCTTATCTGATGTTTCTGGGTGGCTCCTGTGAGCTTGTTGTCA
Source organism: Sakesphorus luctuosus (assembly GCA_013396695.1). Taxonomy (NCBI): domain Eukaryota; kingdom Metazoa; phylum Chordata; class Aves; order Passeriformes; family Thamnophilidae; genus Sakesphorus; species Sakesphorus luctuosus. Next base: position 135,266 of record VWZD01002243.1, read on the forward strand.
TCGAGGCTGTTGTGTGTGGTTAGGCAGCACTTTGTCCCCTGGGAAACTCAGCACTTCACCAATTACCTCCTCAATTTATGGAACAATGTTGTACAAGGCACTGCTGCAAAAGCAACTCCTTGGGAGCTGCTTCTCAAGTACCTGTACAAATTCCTAAAGATCTAGGAAGTCTGAGATGTAAATTCCCAGGGATATTTTCTCTGAATGGTTGACAATATTTGTGGAAGAGGGAAGGATCTGTTGCTTGAGAGAGGAAAAACCTCTTGGGTTTTCCTCCACGTGTGGATTGCCAAGTGTTGCAGTGGTTGCTCTCCCATTGTGCTCCTTTGGTTGCTCATGTTGTGGCTCTGTACAAAGGCTGGAAAATGTGGAATAACGGAGCTGAGAGGCTGAATTTAAGGAGTCTGTCTTAAATTTGCTCTGCATTTGGAGAGAAAAGGTGCACACAAAAAAGGTGCTGGGAACACTGTGCTGCTCTGTGTGACTCCTGCTGATTGTGTCACTTCAGAATAAGTTGAATAAAATTCCAGTAAATGCTGTGACAGGAACCCTTTTGACCTGGAGTAGGGGAAAACATTAAGCAGTAAGAACCTCAGACAAATACTTCCATCTCATCTTCTGTGATCATTTTAACGATTTACCGTTTCCTTGACTGACTTTTATGACAACTTGATCCTGAATGTTCAAGTTGGGGTTTTTTTATTTTATTTTTTTTTATTATTTTTACATGTGGCACCATTTCCCATTCAGATGGGTTCTGAATAGGGGTGGCTTTTCCCAGGGTTCACTTTGTCAAATCAGCAGAGGCAACTGAACTAGGAGTTTCCTTTGATAATTTATGATCGTAGGATAATCTTCCTGAGCAAGCAAATAAAACAAAGCAGGAAATTATTCATTTCAGCTCATGGCACTTGTAAAAGTCATGGACATGGCAAGGGGTGGTCATGTTCTTAAAGTCCCAAAACTGGGGGTGGGGCTTTCTGGTTGGCTTTCTCATCAGCCTTGTCAGATTTCCCAAGTCTGCTGTTGCTGCACAGTAAAAAAAAAAACAACCAACCAACCAACCAAAAAACTAGGGAAATCTTTATTATTTAATAAACTGAATTATCAGCAGCACAATAGTTGGGAGAAAATTTGTGTGGAATTTATTAGTTGAGATCCCTGAATGCAGAACAAATTATTATGAGTGTGATGCTTTAAGGATGTGTTTTCAGTGATGCTTTTGAGGTTGGGATTCTGGGGTTTTTCTGCAGCCACAGCTGGGTATGGGCACAGTTCTAAGGGGATTGGCGGAGTGCCTGGAGCTGCTTTGTCCTCAGGCACAGAATTCCCAAGGGATTTGCCTTGAACAAGCCAAGGGGGTGTGTGTGGGGAGCAACCAAAGCACTGCCTGCAGGTCCCTGAGTGGCCTCAGCAAATTGGTACTAAATTATATAATATGACATTTACTTGACTTTTAGATTTCTTTTCCTGTTTCCTCTTTTATTTTTCTCTTTTGTCTCTCAAGCCCTGTGTTATTTTAGCTCAGAGCAGAATGAGTGATGCTTGTTTACCATATAAAGTCACATCCTTTGCTTGCAAAATCCCTCATTTTCAAACCCAAGAGCAATTTACACCAAATTTTACAGTTTTATTGGTCTCCAATGGTGAGATATAATTTCAGAAACAGACAGAGCTTCAAGAAAACATGGATTTTCTTATGCCTCTCTCTCTTGTACTAAGTAGTCAGTTGGGGAAGGAGGAAGGAAAGGAGGAAGTAAGCAGTTGATATAAATCCAAGTAGATGATTTTGCCAAAACTACCCATGAGACATCAGCAACTTTTTCTTGAGAGATGAAGCAATCTTTCTTTGTGATATTTCAACAGCTTTTTTTTTTTTAGCGAAGGAAATGCTTTTCGAATTCTATTGTACGTGATAGCCCTGAAAATAATGTGTCCCAATTCCTAAAAAGTGAGAAATAGAGTAGTGGGAAAAATCAACATGTCACTTCTTTTCAAGCCAGAGTTGTAGGGCTATTAATTAAAAAAAAAAAAGAAAAATCCAAGATAAACTCCAAATTCAAACAAAGTAAGTGTTGAAGGCACCACCCTCTGTTGTTGGAAAAACGTTTTGGAGAACAAGTGTTAAATATATATAAATGCCAAACTTAGTAAGCGATCTGTATTTCTTTGTTTTCTAAGTTGCTGAAAGGCACTTTAGTTAAAAAGAAGTGTGTACTGGGCCAAGATGAGCATTGCAGGGAGGAAGATAATTTAAGGCAAGAAAATTGCAGCAGGAATGAAGGATTTGGTTGTCTGCACTGAAAGGGGATATTTGGATCTGTTAAGAAGGGTTAAAGTGATAATAACTGAGAATAGGATGAGTCTGAGAGGAAGAGAAGCAAAGTCTCCACAGTGAGTGGTTTGAGACAGACTGACCAGTCCAAGAGGTTACAGAGTGGAAAAGTTTGCCCCTTTTCAAATTAAAAGAAAAAAAGTGCTGCAGGAGCCACGCTGAGATGGAGCACCAGGAGAGAGCAAAGATTCCATCACCTCCATCGTGTGAACAGCAAGGGGCCAAAAAAAAAGGATGGGAACTCTGTGCTGGAGGATGAAGAAGTGGGAAAACACCAAAACTGGGGATGCAAAGGGGGGTACCAAGGGGAAAATAAACGTGATTAAGGGATCAGGTTGGTTGGGAGATTTTGGACAGCATCATTTTAAAGCTCATGTTTTTAATGGAGCTTGTCAGGATGGACAAACTATTATTAAAAAAAAAAAGAAGTATCCTTTTGGCCAAAATTAGGGGAACCCCAGAGAGCAATCCCAGAATCTCTCGCATCATTCCATAGGAAATGCTGAGTGAAGATGTGGGAGGAGAACAGAACAGGAAACCAGCATGAGATGAGCTATTCCAGCATGTGCAAGCCTCCAGTTTATTGTGAAAACCTGAAAAAAAAGTCCAAATTATTTGAATAAGCACAAAAACATTGAAGAAAATACTTCTGTCTTGTTACCTCCTTATTCAAGAGTGGGAAGAGCATGTGAGTCTCAAGTGGTTTTTGTTTAATTTTTATAGGTTTATTCACAGTGGTTTGGGTAGGATTCATTGAGTTTTCAGGGTTTATTTTCTTGCTTACCTTACCAAACAAAGCAGTTTTAAAATGTCCTATTTTTAATGGCAAAATACATGTGCAACTGAACATCAGGTAAAGGTGTTGTCATAGCAGAGACACTTGTTAGCCCTCTGGAAAATAAACACAAAGGGATGTAAAACATTGATTACTGAATTTAGTATTAAAAAAGAACATTTAGTAATTCTGAGGTTTTGTAAACAATCTGTCTGACCCAATTTATCATTCCAAATGTCCAGAAAGCTAAAAATGATAGTTGAGGCATATAGAATTTT